>JALGBA010004241.1:2480000-2897500 GCA_023970755.1 Azemiops feae
TTTCATCCAAAACTAGATCTAGCTGCTGAAAATATCGCATCTTGATATGCTAAAGCCTAATAATAGAAAAGACCTTGAATGGAGCCATCATGTGCAAAGTATGCTCACTTTTGTTCAAAGCAGCCAATGAAAAGAGGAACACATCAGAACATGATTTTTCTATGCACTGGTGATGAATCCTGGTTATTGTTTTCCAAAACTGCCATGTAAGTAATCAGCTTACAGTTCTTCACTTGTATCAGGACAATCCTTGCGTTCATAATGTTCTTTTGTGGACCTTTGGTGTTTGTAACGGTATATTCCTAAATGTTTTTAAAATATAACCAAATATATATCTCTAATGATATTCTAACTTTCAATTTTTATAGTTTCTTCAGAGAGAGAAAGTTTAACAAATGAAACTAAAAACAAACCTTTCTGTTGTATTTGTATGTTTCAGTAACAACAACTTCTTTGATATATCACTTTTCGCGACCACATGTTATTTCTCAGTCATACAACTTATTTCTTATTGCCAAAGTCTAGTGAAGCACTAGCATCACTTCAGATGTAATTTTGAAAACTTCTTATAGCAGAACTGAGAAATGATGATACCAATAATTAAAGCATTTCTAGTTTATTTTTTTTCCTTCTTAGAACAGCTTATTGCATTGGAAACTTTAATTTAAGAAAGTCAATTATTTTTTACACTGTAATACCAGGACAGACATTTATTTGGAAGTAGCCCTATTTATGATTGCTTATCCTTTAAGCATGCCACAGGATGAGGCCAGGTACAAAATACAGGGTTATCCAATATTTAAAATCATGTTCTCCATATCTGTTCGTACAGTTAACCTTCCTTCATTATTTTAATTGAAACAAGGGTGTGTGTGTGAAGGTTCATTCTCCCTTGTGGGTTGGTTTCTGAATGTTCCATTACCAGGCTAGATAACATCTTCAGTGGCGTTTAGGCAATGTCTGTGTCAGTGCTTTTCTCTTTATAAGGTGTGGGTGTGTCAAGTGAGGGTCTTGTGATGGGTCAGATGTGAGTCATCAGAGAGAGGCTTGTGATGAGGTGGTTACTTCAGGTCAGGGTTGTACACACACAAAAGGGATGTTGGAAATGACAGCCAGAATTCTCCAACCCCTAGGAATAATGATAGCCCACAAACCCACAGCCACACTCTGCCAGGAATTATCCAGAACCAAAGACAAGACACAGAAGGATGAAAGAAACAATGTAATCTACAAAATCAACTACAACAATTGCAACCAATTCTACGTGGGACAAACATGTCAATTAAAAACCAGCATTCATGAACACTGGCTAGCAGTCAAATGCCACAATCCCAAATCCTTAATCGCTACCCACACCAACACCAAACAACACCAGCTTGATGGGAGCAACATTAAAATCATCAGCCATGCTACCACCCACCACGCTTGTGAGTTCATTGAAGCCTGACACGCCACAAGCAATTCCATCAACAGACACATTGACCTACAACTAACCTATGAACCCCTCAGAATTCAAATCAATCACACAGCCAACAGGAGACAGCACCAACCCACAACCAACCTATGCAAGCCCCCTCTCCCCACCCCTCAGCAGTTCACCTCCCAATGACCCTGACCTGGTGTAATCTCCCCATCATAAGACCTATCACCAGCCTCTCACTAATGACTCACACCTGACCCACTGATAATTCACACCCTCCAACGACCCTGACCTAAAGTAACCTCCCCACCACAAGACCCATCACAAGCCTCTCTCTGATGAATCCCACCTGACCTATCACAAGACCCTCACTTGACACAACCACACTTGAAGCCTTTATAAACAGATAGAGTGCTGACACTGCTGCTGAAGATGTTACCTAGTGTGCTAATGAAATGTTCAGAAACCAACCCACAAGCTCAGAGAATGAAAATTCACTCTCATCCTATACCCGAGCTACAGATGTTTGCCACTATTGCAATTGAAACAAGGCTAGGAGGCAAAACAAAAGTCACCTTCAATTCAATCTCAGTTTCTGGAGATGTATCAAATTGACTATAGTATTTTGTTGGTATTGCTTTCTTCTGGGATATTTTCAATTTCCCAAATGTTCTCCTGAGTTTTACCACCCAAGTACTAACCAAGCTTAATCCTGTTTAGCTTCGAACTAACATTAACCAATTAATAAATGGACCACCAGAATCATTTAAGGTCATTTAAAAAGTGGTATTCCTCAATCAGCTTGTCCAGTTTGCTGATGGACAAAGAAAATTGAACTTGAAAAAGAATGAAAATTTCTCACTGAACTTGATCTCAAATGTTGAGGATTATTTTTTTAAAAAAAAATAAACCAAATAGAAGAACATTTCAGGAACATCAAAAATAATCCATTATAACGTGAGTGATACTTCACGTTAGTAATTGTATATTGCCCTCAGGTGGAATGTTAAGCAAAATTAATGTTATCACCTCAGTCAAATCATCATTTTTTTATTCTTGGGTAAAGTTAAACAAACCAACAACAAATCCTTGCAAACATACACACACACACACAACCAATCATATTTGCTGGCAATTTGTCAAATTTTAGCAAGCACTTTCCTTTCAATCTCTGGAAGGAAACCAAAATCAAAAGTGCCAAGACTTTGGTCAATATCCCAAAACAAATTGTTCCTCCCATCACATTAACAAAATTGGTCAATTACCCTTGGTTGATTGGATGAGATAATTGTGTCATTGTTATGCCATCCGCCATTTTGTAGCTGCCAAAAATAATAATAATTTTAAAAATCTAAAGAAAGGTTGTAAGAAACTCCTACAGCCAGCCAACAATTTTATCATATGTTACCCTAGCACTAAATGTTTATTTTTTTTCTGGTTATAGGGATTATAAAATATAAGATACCTGAAATGTCCTATGAAAATTAAAACATAGGATACACGCTTTATTTTTTTATTTCTTTAGTGTATGACAGTGTTATATCAGCCAGGAGAATACAATACTAATACAGAGTAGTGATTTGGCTGCCTAAGACTAAGAATACACATATTCTCTCTGATATTTTAAAAATTGTGTTACTTATTTTTAGATTCCCCCCATTTATTCATCTGTTTTGATTTTACTATTAAGAAAAATTCCCTTATAATGTCAAAATGTTAATATTTATTTCAGTTATGAAGTCCAAACACAATTACTGTATTATAATGCTACATTTTGTTAAAATTTGACTAATAGCAAAGAATATGAATCAGAGATGTTTTCCTCAGGAAATAATACCAGATGTTGAACGTAGTAGATGTAGCTTCCTCATATCTAAAAATAAATAAAGCACATGGGAAATTATGTGTGTCATATGTTAGTGGTATACTGCAGATTTCAATAATGAATCATTACAGCGTGTCATTCTATATTAAATTACCATAAGCAAGAACAAGATGGGATCAGTTTAATTTAGAAATGATTGGATGCCTCTTGCATAAATGTAGAATATTACTCCACCATGTGAGATTCAATGTCGGTACGCATGACTTTTGCCCTGAAAGATTATGACTGCTTTAGTTAATATCTCAACCTGCGATGCCAAGTGAAAAGTATTCAAATAGAGGGGTGAATGCATTTGAAGCCAGAGGCCAGTATTTCCAATGTTATGGGAGGCTGAAAGCAATGGAGGCATGTTAGTTGCGATATCTCTTATCCCAAGCAACCAACAAAAATAGATTCCTGTCATGATGCTTACTCAGAGGAGAAATATAGAGATGTGCATGCCCATAGGCTGTGCTACACTTTTGAGAAAGATGAAAAAACTGTGCCATACCAGTGAACTTCTGTATGTACAAGATGTTGCATGTATTGAGGCTAGGAAAGACTTAGCTAGTGACTGCAGCCCGGCTCCCAATTCAGATGTTCAATACAGAACCTAAAAAGGAACCTAAATATTAAAAAAAAAAAAAGCAAAATGCTGAATAAAATAGTTGCTTGCATTTTATTCCTATGTAAAAACAACCTATATAATTCAGCCCATTTTGTTCTCATTAAAGGCAAATGACTTCCTGTTTAATCAGCACACCATATGGCAACTCTTCCTTTATTTTTCTGAAGATAATTTAAGATGACATGTTAATATATAGCTCTGAACTGAAATGTCAGGTGTTTTTTTTTTCCCTTCTCTCTCTCCCTCTGTCTCTTCCCCTCTCCCTCTTCCTTCCTCTGTCGGTATCTTTGAAATATTTTAGCTTCCATTTTCTTATCTGCATCATAATCCTTTGGATTTCTCCCTCCTTGATTCTAGAATATAATAGTACAGTATTTTTAAATATTTAATGTAATATATAATATATGATTGTATATTTTTTTTGTAAAGTTTTTATTATTATTTTTCCATACAATTCAGTCGTATTTATTCAACAAACGTGTTGTCTGAGTTTATCATTCACTAATACAAATTTAATTCCTAATCCTTCATTCTTTTCTCCAGCCATTGATAAAATAAGTCCCAAGTTTGAAAGTATTCTGTTTCTTCTTTTTCTTTCAACCTCATAGTAAGTCTGTCCATTTCTGCACATTCTAGTATTTTTTTAATTATTTCTTCCTCTGACGGTATTTCTTCATTTTTCCAATATTGTGCAAATATGATTCTTGCCGCTGTTATCACATGTAAAATCAAGTATATATTTTGTTTATCAATCTTTTCTGGCATTATATCTAGTAAAAAAAGTTCAGGTTTAAAATCTACATGCTTTCCCAACATCTTTTCTAGCCAAGTATGTATTTTTGTTCAGTACCTCTTTGCTTTAACACATGTCCACCCTACATGATAATAAGTACCTGACTTATGTTTATGTTTCCAACATCTATATGACATATTATTAAACATTTTTGCTAACCTTGCTGGTGGCAAGTGCCATCTATAAAACATTTTACATAGGTTTTCTTTATAAGAATTTGACATTGTCATTCTATAATTTCTTTCCCCACAAGTTTTGCTATTTTTCTAAATCTATGTTATATCCAAAATTCTTTGCCCATGTTATCATTGTTTCTTTAATTTGTTCATTTTCCATTTTCAAATTCAATAAAGTTATAGATTTTTTTAATTAGTTTCTCATCAGAGATTAATAATGTCTGATCAAACAAGGTCTGCTCTTTATAAAATCCGTACACTTTAACATCTTTATCATATCTAATTTGCATTTGTAAGTATGCCCACCATGATAGATCCATACCCTGATTTTCCATCTCTTGTTTAGATTTTAAATTCCCTTCAGAATTTAGAATATCTCTATATGGCCATATTTTCTCAAAATTAACTAAATTTGGATGTACAAATGCTTCCATTATTGAAAGCCATCCTGGAATTTTCAAGTATATTTTACATTTTATTTTTTCCTATGTTAGTTGTAATGCATTTCTTATAGAGTGGTTTTGAAAATACTTATGAATTTTGTTTTCCCCATACCATAAGAAAGCGTGCCAACCAAGTTGTAAATCATGTCCCTCCAAATATAACAACCTTTTATTTCAAAGAGTTATCCATTCTTTTACCCATGTTAGTACAGATGCTTGATAATATAAAACCCATTCTGGCAAGCCAAAACCTCCAAACCCTAACTCTAACCCTAATCCTAATTCTTACTCAATATATTAAATGTAAACAAATTTCATGGACAAGATTTAAAATGAATATTTTTTGGGGGGTAATAAACACAAACATATATGTATACGCCAAGACCTGCATATATATATACATATACATATACATATACATCATCAGAGCAAAGGGCTAAATGGCAAGGGAGCATGTGCATAAATTCACATAACAGTTGGAAAACGGTTACATTGTGGCATGTGCACATAGCGTGCTTAGGAAGCTCGTTTAGAAAAATCACATTGACGGTAGTAGGTATACAGTAGAAAGTCTCCCGACAAGATTTAAAAGTCGCGCTTGACAGCTGTCAGGCGCGCAAGCCGGAGCGTGCCTGTCAGTAGTTCGGCGCGAGGTTAACAGGGAGCCACGCGGAGTCTTGTGCCGGCTGGATTCTTTTAGTGGAGAGTAGCTTGGATGTTCGTCTTGCTCTCTCACGTGCAGGTGTTGTGGGACTGGATCTGTCAGCTGTTTGGCGTGTGAGTCGGATCGTTCTCATCAGCTGTTCGGCGCGAGGTTTTTCGGGGCGTTGCGTGAGGTCTTGTGCCGGCTGGATTCCTTCCGTAGAGGGCAGTTTTGTTAACCTCGCGCCGAACAACTGACAGGCACGCTCCGGCTTGCGCGCCTGACAGCTGTCAAGCGCGACTTTTAAATCTTGTCGGGAGACTTTCTACTGTATACCTACTACCGTCAATGTGATTTTTCTAAACGAGCTTCCTAAGCACGCTATGTGCACATGCCACAATGTAACCGTTTTCCAACTGTTATGTGAATTTATGCACATGCTCCCTTGCCATTTAGCCCTTTGCTCTGATGATGTTAACAGGTTGTTAACGAAAGCTCAGCAATAAAGAAGCCTTTTTCTAATATCCCAGAGTTCATTATTTTATTTAATTGACTTTAAATGTCCATACCTGGGATTCCAATATTTAAAATCATTAAAGACATATATATATATATATATGTAGGTCTTTGGTAATTCGGGTTTTCTCCCGTGTAAAATTGGAAGTGTCTTGGCGACGTTTCGACGAAGTCTCATTCGTCATCTTCAGGCTGGTGTCTCTTCGGCCTCGTGCTTCTAGAAGCAATGTGTGATCGCAGCTGTTTCTTCCTTTTAACTGCCAGTGGAGGTATGTGAAAACCTCAGAAAACATATATATATATATATTCAATAACACAGTCCTCGATCTCCGGGAGAAATATAAACCAACTGTTTATTGTTAAAAAGTTTAAAACAATAAAAACAACTATTTACAATATTAAAACAACTTAGCTTTCACTGGTCCCCTGCCAGCGTCCTCAGAGTAAAGTTTTGGGGTGGAAATTACTTTTATAAACCTTGCTAGCCTAACTGCTTACTCATTGACCGTGTGATAGGGCCATCCGTCCTGGCTGACCGTAATTGCCTTAATTGTCCCGCCTCCTCTTTTTTGCACTCCAGTTCTCCAACCTTCCTCCCTCCCATCCTTGTCAATCCCCTCCTTCCTGGCGTTGCTGCCGTTGGCTTGCTTTCCAGCTGCTCCCCCGTACTCATTCTGGGCCTTACATCCAGATCCGGTGTCTTAGATGCCTTCCCATTGCCGCTCCCCTCCTTTCCATCCCGTTTGTCTGCCCGTTGTTCCTGTCTTCCACTATCTATCCCTATTAGTGCTATTTCCTCCAATTTCCTTCCGCGCTTGGATGTGCGTGCGCACAGCCGTATCCCGTCCCTCTGCCTCGTCTGCCTACGATCAGCTGGGCTATCTGCCGGCTCACTCCTGAATTCACCTCCTCTCATCCTTGCAGATCCTATCCTTCCTAATGTTGCTGCCGTTGGTGCGTTAGCCAACTGCCTCACCTTCCCCCCCTCCTTCTTATCCCTTTGAACCATCCGCTGTACCTGCCTTCCATTATCTACCCCCCTGGGTCCTATTCCTTCCAATCTTTCTGCATGCCTGGGTGTGCGCACGCACAGCCGCATCCTATCCTTCTGCCTCATCTGCCTAAGCTCAGCTGAGCCACCTGCTGCCTCGCCCTCAGTTCCACCCTCTCCCTTCCTTACCGATCTTATCCTTCCTGGTGTCATCGCTCCTGATGCGCCTTCCACCCCCACCCCCACACGCGTTTTGGGTCGCACGGCTAGGTCCGGCATCCTCAATGCCCCCCCATTGGCCATTCCGGGCCGCACGTCCAGATATGCTTTTAATGTCTGATATGCCAGGGGCAATTCTACGTGTCGATTAATCGAGCCCGCATCTGAGACACCGGATCTGGGTGTAAGGCCCAGAACGAGTACAGGGGAGCAGCTGGAAAGCAAGCCAACGGCAGCAACGCCAGGAAGGTGCAAAAACTGCCCCTGTAACTATGTTGGAGAAACCTCCAAGAGACTTACAACCAGGGTGCACGAACATGAATTGGCGATTAAGAGGAAGGAACAGCACTCGCAGGTGTGGACTCACAGGTGTGGATTCAACTATGGACATGAGTTCGACCTCGCCAACGCAGAGACTTTATCCCGTGATGTCACCAAGGGAGGCCGCCTGCTCAAAGAAGCCTGGATGTCGGATAAAAACTCCATCAACCGGCATATAGAGCTTGGCCCTGCGTACCAAATGTTAAAGGGGTGGGGAGGGCATCATACCAACTGGCAACACAAACAACCTGCCCACACCAGGCACAACTGGAAGGACGAGGAAATAGAAAGGAGGACTACCACAATCCCCAGAGAGAGCAATGAACCAGAAGCACACCCCACAAACAAAACAACGCCCCAGATCCAGCAGGGCACAAAAAGGAAAGGAGGGGGCGATCAAACATTACCAGACACACAACCCCCAGGAACCCACATACAAGGAGACACTGGGGTGGTGAGTAAAAGAACGGAGGAAGCCTACCCCATAGGTCCCCCAGACGCACACACCCCGATCCATACAAAACAGGGGGAGCAAGACAACAAACAGGAAGGATCAGACAGCCAATCTCGTGACACACACACAGACGAAAGAGGGGCAGCAGAGGCCGGGAAGAGAAGGGGAACAGCAAAGATACGCCCTGCTAAAAACCAGATGATAGGAACACGACCACGCTCAGCGACGAAGGAAACAACGAACAATGTCTGCAGACTGCGAGACGACTATTTCCTGCGCCCCCGCACACGCGCTGAAGAAACCACATGCTCCACGGGTAGCTCAGGGACATGGAGACAGACTAATATGAACGGGACCATGGGGATCGGAGGGGGAGGAGAGAAACAGGAACGATTTGACACCCGATCCCCCGGAACGAAACGGGAGGAGCAGGAGCGATCGGACACTCGACCCCCTAACACCAACACACATGCCCTAAGAACAACGGCAACTGGAGGAAAGAGGATACCTGTGGAAACGGCCCCTTTAACAACGGTGCGCCCGATGCCGAGGAGCGGACCGATGACCAGGTCGAGAGCCCGGGTGCAGAAACAGCCAGTCATATAAGAACGGACTCCCAAATTCTACGTTATATGCTCTGATGATGTCGGCAGTGTGGCCGACGAAAGCTCAGCTTTTTAAAATTAAACAATCTTTGTTTTAAGATTTTTATCCCGGTGATCGTTTTTATCTATTTGCTTTATGACATGTGTTTACCTGGGATTCGGATTTTTAGCATAATTAAGAATATATATATATATTTGTTTTCTGAGGTTTTCACGGGTGTTTGTATGTAGGTCTTTGGTAATTCGGGTTTTCTCCCGCGTAAAATTGGAAGTGTCTTGGCGACGTTTCGACGAAGTCTCATTCGTCATCTTCAGGCTGGTGTCTCTTTGGCCTCGTGCATATATATATAATAAACACAAACATATATATATAATAAACACAAACATATATATATAATAAACACAAACATATATATATAATAAACACAAACATATATATATAATAAACACAAACATATATATATATATATAATAAACACATATTTGTGGTATATATATACCACAAATTGTTCTACCACAATTTAGCAGTTCAGTTTACTTGTTTTGCTACTTTCCTAAAAATGCTTCTGCTTAATTTTCATATCTTACAAGAAAATGCCCTAATTTTTTATGTAATAAATATATGCTAGAAAGGAGGGGGAAGAAAAATCCAAGCTAATTAAAATAAAAAAAATGGGAAGAAAAAAACAAAATGATCTTTTATTCAAAGAAAAAATAAGAAATGGAGAAAAATAAAAATAGGGCAATCATATTCAGGATTATGCTACATACTGTAGAATCCCTGTTAATATTACAAGAAATCAGAATGCCTGCCTGCCTGCCTGCCTGCCTGCCTGCCTGCCTGCCTGCCTGCCTGCCTGCCTGCCTGCCTGCCTGTCTGTCTGTCTGTCTGTCTGTCTGTCTGTCTGTCTGTCTATCTATCTATCTATCTATCTATCTATCTATCTATCTATCTATCTATCATGGTCTATTATATGTGTTTTAATACAGTTTTCTTGTTAAGAATGACTCAATTCTTTTGTAAGAGCAAACTCATGGAAATTAAGATTTGTGCATTAATCTGAGATATGTACAATAAATTAGATTAGTTCATTCTGGAATTCAAAATGAATAACTTTTGCAAATGTTACTGCATCTAAAAATCTCATATTTAAAGAATAATGGCATTACCACTACATTCTTTATCCAGGAGATATACTAAAAGGTAGATCCTAAAATTATCATTGTTCCAATATATGAATAGGATATTGAATAGGATAAAAGTGCAACTATTTCATGATTCTGAAGTTGCATCTCCAATCTTCAATCTTCTGAGTTAGAAAGATAATAAAGAACTATTCTATACACAAACACACACACACACACACACCCCACACACAAAGTCTTGAAGTGGCTGAAAGGAAAAGTAATAATGTAAACAATATTTTTCAGTGAAACAGAAATATGCACAAGTGAGAAACTTATAAAGTTTTGAATTTTCATCAAGATGCCATGTAACTACCAAAAAGCACAAATATGCTATTTATATTTCAAGGGTATAAGCAGATATTATTCAACAAACCGTTTTTGTGTACAGTTAAGTATAAGTCAGCCTTGTAATCTTCCTTTTAATACTATAAAAGACGTCTCAATCGAATGCTTTAGCAACCATCCTAAATTACTGTGAAGGAGAAAGAAATCTTACATATTTTAAACTTAAGTGAAAGATATTTTGTACTATAAACTATAATGTATTATTTAGAGAAGTTGCATTCTATACAACATAATACCAGGAATACCATTGTTGGAACAGCCCAATACATTTTTCAGAAGTACAAAAATTGGTACTAATTTTCATAAGGAAAAACTCATGGAAGATTAACAATGAATGCATTTTGCCACATTGTTACATAAAACATAGTCAAAAACATCTTAAGTATGTTGACTTTGCCTTTCTCCTTTTTTTGCCTTTCTTTCTTCTGGTTATATAGTATTCAGGTACTATATAATCTGTAAAGTCTTCAGAAGCCTGTTTTTGCACCTGAACTGATCTTCCCCATCTGATATCCTTACTGCATCCTGGACAAATGGCTGTCCAGTCTTTTCTTGAAGACATCCAATGCTCCAACTACAGGAGACAAGCTATTCCATTGATTAATTGTTCTCACCATCAGGAAATGTCTTTTTAGTTCAAGGTTGGATTTCTCTATAACCAGCTTCCACCCACTGATTCATGTACTGCCCTCAGGTGTTTTGAAGAATACTTTGACTCCTTCTTCTCTGTGACCATATCTCAAATACTGGAAGACAGATATCATGTCACCCCTAATCCTTCTCTTTGATAGGCTAGACATATCTTAACTGTTCTTTGTATGATTTATCCTCTGGATCCCTAATCATCTTTGTTGCTCTACTCTTCACCCTTTCTAGAGTCTCAACATCTTTTTTGTATTGTGGAATCCAGAACTGGAGACAGTATTCCAAGTGTGTTCTTACCAGGGCAGCATAAAGTGCTACTAACATTTCACATGGTCTTGATATTATGCCTCTGTTGATGCAGCCTAGGACTGCATTGGCTTTTTTTGGCAGCTACAGTACAGTGCTGGCTCATACTTAAGTGGCAGTCCACTAGGACACCAAGATCCCTCTCAAAGTTACTACTATTGAGCCAGGTACCACCTATTCTAACCCTGTGCATTTGATTTTTCCTGCCTAAGTACAGGACCTTACTTTTCTCACCACTGAATTGCATCTAGTTGGATAGGGACTGATGCTCAAGTCTGTCAATATGCTTCTGAATTTTGAGTCTATCATTCAAAGTGTTGGCAATTTCCCCCAGTCTAGTGTCATCTGGAAATTTAATAAGTTCCCCTTCTATCCCTTCATCTAGATCAGGGGTGTCAAACTGCCGACCTGTGGGTCGGATGCGTCATGGTGAAACCGTGCCCACTCCATTGCCGGCAATGGAAAAAAAAGTTGTGATATGTCGTGACATGTCATGTGACATTGCGAGTTTGACACTGCTGGTCTAGATCATATCTGGGCCCAAGATAGAACATTGAGACACCTCACTATATGCTTCCCTCCAAGTATTTGCAATTCCATTAAAGAATTAAGGAATGTGGTTGGTCAGCCAACTGTGAATCCCCAGTGGTGGTACTGTCTATCCCACACTGTTCTATCTTATCAAGAAGTAGTTTTTAGTCTGTCAAGTGCCTTACTGAAATACAAGTAAACAATATACAGAGCATTTCCCTGATCCACTAATTTAATCACTTTATCAAAGACGGCAGTAAGATTTGTCAGATGTGATCTGTTTTTAACATGCTGGCTTCTACTGTAATAATTGCCTCGTTCATTTGTAGGTGCTCACAAACCTATTGCTTGATTATCTTTTCCAGGATTTTCCCAGGTATTGATGTCAAGCTGATTGGTCTGTAATTTCCTGTATCCACTTTATTCTCTTCTTGAAAATTGGAATCACATCAGCTCTTTTCTAGTCCTTTGGCACTTCCCTCATGCTCCAGGAGCTCTGAAAGATTTTGTTCAGTGGTTGTGAGTTCACATCTGCTAGCTTCTTCAGAACCTGGGATATAACCCATCTGGTCCTATCTATTTGAACTTGTGTAAGGTATCTTCTTTGTCTTCTATTTATCTCTGTTTTAGCAAACTTTGGGAGTTGTTGCAAGTCAGGAAATCTTTTTAAGTTGAGTGGACTTTGGGACGCAAGAGCTATATTTAAACCAGTGATAGATTGTCTCGATTGAAACAACTTGGCAACCAGGAGTTAAAGTTTAAATGAAATCCTAAAGGTCAAATAGTGGGAGGGAAGATAGAACAGAAGAAATGGAAGGAAAAAAAGCTAGACACAGAGGAGGGGGAGCGAGATGAACTGAAAAGTATCAAATGAACAAACAGGGAGTCAAGTAGAGGAATAAAAAAGGGTGTGTGAGGAAAATGGAAGGAGAAGCAAAGGAAGGTTGGAATAAGTAGAAGATAAAAAATGTCATCAAAAAAGCACAGCAAAGCATGTTCTTCCTGTGCCAACTCAGAAAGCTCAGACTGCCCAAAGAGCTGCTGATACAGTTCTACAAAGGAATTATTGAGTCTGTCATTTGCACCTCTATAACTATCTGGTTTGGAATTGCAACCAAACAAGACACACAGAGACTTCAACAAATAGTTAGAACTGCAGGAAAAAAAATTGATACCAGCCTGCCTTCCACTGAGGACCTGTATACTGCACGATCAAGAAAGAGGGCTGTGAAAATATCTACAGACCCCTCACATCCTGGACATAAACTATTTCAACTTCTTCCCTCAAGATGATGCTATAGGGCAGGATTCTCCAAACTTGGCAACTTTAAGAGTTTTGGACTTCAACTCCCACAATTCCCCAGATAGCATGGCTGCCTGGGGAATTCTGGGAGTTGAAGTCCCCAAGTCTTAAAGTTACCAAGTTTGGAGACTCCTGCTATAGGACATTGCACACCAGAACAACTAGACATAAGGACAGTTTTCCCCCCTATTGTAATTCCTACAATACTGTCAAACTACTTAGTAAAGCTGCATTACCATGATACTCCTCATCTTTCCTATTAGCTATCATCTTCTTGTGACTATAACTTTGTTGCTTGTATCTTACAATTTATATTGTTTTTTAGTATCCTAGTAGGATTTATGTTGTTTCCTTAGCTAGTATTCTATGACTATCACTATGCATCTTATGATTTATGAATGAAGTGTTGTATTTCACGATTTATGATGAATGTATTTTCATGTGGTATATGATCATGATTATCACTATTACTTATATGTACACTGAAACCTTATGCACTGGAGACAAATTCTTTGTGTGTCCAACCACACTTGGCCAATAAAGAATTCTATTCTATTCTAACATGGAGATTCCTCTTCCTTCACAGTCAGAACAGAAAAACAACTTGTCAGCAAACCACAGTAAAAGAAGAAGATAGGGGCTGAAGCATAGAATTGGATGCTATGTGGGAGGAGGAGGAAGAGGAGGAAGAGGAAGAGGAAGAGGAGAGGAAATCAGTTGGACAGAGGGTCAACCTCAGGAGAAGTTAGAAACAGTCTGAAGAATCCTGAACCAGGTGGAAGTGAATGTTGACAAAGCACCAGAAGAGGAATATAGGAAATTGGTTTGTCTTTTATTTATTTTTTTGCGATGTTTTTCAGTTTTCTAGGCTATCCTATAACCTTTGAATTTCCTGATATCCAAATATCTATCTGATCTGAGCTGCCTTATTTTTTTTTAGTATCAGCCATAGCACACTAAGTGCTATCAACTGATCTGATTCTATTTAAAAAATTACATAATCACCAAAGCATGGCTAATTGTGTGAGTCATAAATACTCTCTACTACATTTCTGTATAGTTTATTTTTTATCTCCTAAACCTTGAAAAACAAGGCATTGTTAGTCTGTTCTTACAATTATTTTTTTTTCTAAATCTGATAATAAAAGTTAAAGTAGGCCAATATAGTGCTTTATAGACCTTTGTTTCCTGTTACTGATTTATCTTTTAATTGAAATTGCTGTATTTAAGTTATTTAAAAGAAGCAGTTGTGAGCACAACTTTAATGTTAACTTTTATCTTAAGTTACATAATCCACTCTGCATCTTATATACTGGATGAATTTAATTTCTTGTTTATTTACCAATCTATTTTGAGTATTATTTTTTGTACACTGATTTTAATCTACAGTAGCACAAAGCATAATACCTGTTCGTGCCAAAGTTTTTTTTCCTATGAAACCTTCTGTAAACTTTAGCAAAAAATGTGTTTCTAAGAATCTTTTTTATTTATGAGTCTGAAACTTTTCAATAAGTTATTCCCTCCAGATAATATGATAAAGACCAGCAGGTCTTTACTAGTGTCATATGAAATAGTTCACCCAGTTAACTCATTCAAGATTTTAAAATAAGATGTGAAAAAGTTTTGAAGCAGCTGGGGTTGAGGGTATCATAATTGCTTTCAGATTTAATGGACAGAATAGTTCCAGAAGTTCTGTACATTTATAACTGAGTCACACTTCCCTACATTTTCTAGGATTCTAGGCATTCACTGTAATTTATTAATATATGGCAAACTTAAAGAAAAGCTAAAATTGAACCAAATTATAAATGCTAGAAATCTAAAACAAGTTCTCCACAGGTCAGGTAAAAAAAAAATCTACTATTTAGCTGAGTTCAAGGACCTCATTTATCAGGATTGCTTTAATTGCTTTATGTTTTAGCAAGTTTCACTGCTAAGAATAAGGTCATATAGGAATAAAGCTGCAGAGGGTAGGGGGAGAGAAAGGCTTATCTGAAAAGGAAGGGTAAGGCCCCAAAAATGAAAGACTGCTTTTTTTTTTCTATTCAACAATTATTTCTTTAAAGTGTGCATTTTTAAAATGATGTCTATAGAAGGCATATTCAGAGCCTTATATCCCTTACAGTCTTTCAGAATTGTTCACCATATTAGATTAAATTAGGTATGCGAGGTGATGTGAGGTGTTGCAGAACAAATCATCATTGTCCTGAAAAAGGTAGCACTCAAAATGCATAGATCAGGGGTCTTCAAACTTGGCCCTTTTATGACTTGTGGTCTTCAACTCCCAGAATTCCTCAGCCAGCATGCCTGGCTGAGGAATTCTGGGAGTTGAAGTCCACAAGTCATAAAAGGGCCATGTTTGAAGACCCCTGGCATAGATAGTCCCTCTTCATATATAGATAGATAGGAATCATCAAACTTTACTCTTTAGGGAAAGGTTAATACTTTCAAAATGAATATCATTCCCAGATTAATTTAGATTCTGGGCAAAATTCCAGTTTATATAACTGGAAAATATTTTCAGAAAGAAATTATTTTTAGAAAATTTCTATGGGTCTCTTTGATTCCAAGAATATTATAACATAAAATGCAATTATTAGGGAGGATTCAGTTTTCTTAATCTGGAGCTATATCATCAAGATTATCCTATTTTCAAGTGATAAATACTAGAAGCCAACAAATACTGTTGTTAGTAGCTGATAGAAGTAGTTGGTTCTCATTACAGATGGTGAGTTTGTGAACTCAGGCTGTGATCTCTCAGTTTGTTATCGGTGTATATTTGGATATATAGATATGTCTAGGTATTTAAACACTTCAGAAGAGTCCGATTTTTATTTTATGTCTTTCTTATAAAACACCCAGAGTCACATAAGTGGCCAGTGTAGAAATATGAAAAATAAATAAGTAAATAAATTTGGTGAGGGAGAGAATATCTTCAGAGAATTGTGGGCATTACACTATCAGGGACAAAAGATGAGCTACATATGAAGTTCCAATTAAACTGATTACTAATCAGGCCTATGCCCAGGAATCTACTCAACTAAGAGCACTATCTTGGAGTTAGATAAGGGTCAATGGAATTCAAGAGGGGTTGGACTTAGTTCATTTGTGGCTACAGAGACACTATAGACTGATTCCTCTTTTGATTTTGCCCCCCAGGTTCTGCCACTCCTTTTCCTATACTGTGACTTGATGATGGGAGTGTTCGGTGAAATTAACATTTGGAAAAGTCCTGAACAATCTTACTAACATAAAAAGTTGGAAGGGAGCAGAATACATCCTTGATTGATATTCTTTTATATGGGAAATGGTGTTGTTAAAAATACCACTGATGCTACTTTTAACCTGCATCAAAATATCCTCATCTGATGTTATAATTATGGTTACCAGGCATCTGGTGAAAGGAGGACCTCAGCTCTTCTTCCAATGCTCTTCTATTTAATGCATTGATTGATACTCTTGCCAGCTTCTGCTGCCTGAAATTGACAAGACTTTAATTGGTTAAGTGAAGGCTTTTGCCTCTAGCACATTCTTGCAATTCAAAACCAGTCTTTCTGATTCTGGAAAAAGTAATTTCATATACATGTATGCCTATAGTTTTTCACTGTAATTTTGTTGTAGATGCCAAGAAAGTGAGATAGTTAGGGTATCCTTTCCCCATTTGTCTCTTTTTCCAATTGTCTGTGTCATCTTTTACTGGTAGCCCTAATTATAATCATTAATTTAATAGTAAGTTTGTATTATGTCTATTCCCCAGGATTTGCATAAAAAAATATTGTTCAAGCCAGTAAATGAAAGTTAATCATCCCTCTGCAAGGCTAGAGTATTTTTCGGCTAAGCGTTGCAGAGCGATACCTTCATCAATAACTAAGAATCCTAGTCTACAGCTATCTTGTTCTATAGCTAAAATCTTTTTCTTAAATCAGCCAATCCATTAGATAGACAGATGCAGACAGAACTAATAGATTGGCTGATTCAAGAAAATATATTTATTGACTTGTATTGCTGAGCAGCAATAAATGTCTGGATTAGCTTGTCCCACTTTTAAAAACTTGGAACAATTATTGAGCAATTCTACCCTCTGACCAATATGCTCAGATGAGTAACTAACATGACCAATACTGGCCAATATGGGTAAATGAAAAACAGGGCCACCATTCATATCAGATCTGAAGAAGTCATCTGGAATGGGGTCACCAGCAGCTGCTCTGCCATTTCTTTATTTGAGAAATTAGAAGTAGAATTGGCCCAGTCACCTGCAACAGTGAGGGTGATTTGCTAAATGTCTGACACAAGTAACTAATCCAGATCTCAGAGATATTTGCTTTCCCAGAGCTTTTTTTTAGGAAGCAGGTGTTTGAGCTGTGCACCTGTCCAGCTCTTTGCTTTGGCAAAGAATCTCATATTCTGCTCTTAATGAATGTGGGGTGGGAATATAATAATTTTTATGTTGGGCAATACTAAAAACAACCACTACATTAGCTTTGAGTATATATTTTTTTGTCAAACTAGGATTTTGAAAGCTTGTTTGTAAGGTTCCTTTTCACCTCTCAATTGCTCTTGTGAAAACTTTGGTAATTGATGGTAAGAACTTATAACTTTGTGGACATCTTTTGCTAGCACAAGATGCTAAAGCCTCTGATTTTTGTTGAGGTTCAGAAGATGGATGTACCCCTTGTGCATGACCCACCTCAAACTAGGATTTGCAGGTATTGAGAAGAGGATGAAACCAGCCAACATCACTGACACTTACTAACGTATTCCCTGAAAAAAGGCAATATCAGGCTGTTCTAATAGGAGTAGTGAAAGTGAGGCCATTCTGTTGGGAGTGCTAATTAGCTATATTCCAAGAGATCAGCTGTAGAGTGTGACCTGAAAAGGAATATTATGTGGTTGAGAGAGAATAGAGCTCAAGATTGAATCTGGAAATTGGTGGGTGACTCGGGCATGAGGAAATTGTATTTGAATTGGTCTCTAGTGCTGAGGGATTTGAATTATAAAACTTGTATTTGGCTCAATCAATCTTTATCAATGGACAGAACAGCAGATGTATCTGGCTTCTTAAGTTATAATGGAATCAGGCTTGGCCGAGTTGTTGTAGAGCATTGGTCCAAAGCAGCTTTAAGAGCAGGGTCAGCTTATGACATGCTTTGGCATTTCCACAGGAACTCTTTGTTGAACTGTGATTTGTGTAGTGCAGCATAGTGAGAAAGGCTGGGTGTAAAATCGGGCAAAATAAGCAGAGAAATAGGTGGAGTTTCTTCTGTTAATTGTCAAGGGGCTGTAAAATGTCTGTGGTGAGGTTCTAAGTACTGTTTCATAGAGACACAAGGACTGGTGTTGACATGTAAGCTTTCTTAAGCAATGCAGTGTTAGAGTGTGGTTTTCCATCCTATAGTTTGTGAAGAATAACTACTTCCAATTTTGATAGTGGTGTAAAACATTTCTTTACCAAAGTTTCTTCAGAGAAGACCTCTGGAGTTGAGAGAGTTACATTATCCTTGGGAAAGTTACTCTGCTGAAGATTAGCCTATCTTCTGAGCCAATGTCTCAAAGTAGCTCTGATTTTTAGTGACGTGACTTGACATAGTACCTCTCTTTGATATTAAGCAACAGAGACATGTTCAAACCGCAACGAGAATATTTTTAAATTGAAAAGTGATTCCAGAGATTTTCTCATTTTGAGTAGCATGAATAAGATAGAGTGTTGAATTTAATTAAGATTCTGCTGGTAATGGGCTAGTTAGCCAGCCTATGGCTTCTGCATCTACATGGGAGATTGTGCCACATAGCTGAGAGGGAATAGCTGACTTGCAATAAGTCCATCTGTGTTGGTTGATAATGTTGTCTCTAATAATGAGCATTATTTGAGTTGGTTGTAGAAGATAATTGGAGCATCAGAGAGATGAGATGTTGAGAGAGTTTTCAGGTTGCCATCTGGGGTCACTTTAATTTCTCCAGGGAACAACAAACTTGTTCTCTCTTCATCTATAGAATATAGCCTTTCAGCTGTCTGGCAGTCAGTGGAATGATTTACAAGGTTGTACAGAGCATCAAGTTTTTTGTTGATGGCTGTAAGACTCAGATAGATCGAAGACACAATGTCAGCTATAAAAAAAAAAAAAAAACCTGTTTCCCTGGCAGATCAGGTTGAGAGACAGCAGCTGTTAAATTCTGCATCCTCTGCATGTGAAGTGTTCAGTAGGTTATCTGACCTCCTTGAAGAAAGAGATGGCTCCATTTTATTATTGCTCTATAGATCTTTAAGCTCATTTCCTTGGTCACTTAAAGTGAATAAATTATCCCCCTTTACTAAGATTCAATCAACAGTTGGTATTAATTTGTTGATCTTCCCTTGTTTGAGGCTTTCTTGGGACCTGGGAAGCTGGAGTTTATTCAATCTCTTTTTGCTCATCAAGTTTAATGATTAGCTTCCTAGGTTAACCTTCTAAAATCGAATTCTTAAAAAAAAATGAGATGAATTAAAACTCTCTTCTTTTTTCTTTATTTCCTTAATGGAATGAAGCTGATTGCTGAGAATAGTAAATAACGAAGGGGTTTATTGAGACAGGCTAAAAATATAAAAAACTAACTAGAAAATAGAATGGAATAGTAAAGAAAGCTAAACAGGCTGCAACTCTAGCACCATCATGAAATAAAAACATTGCATATACTTCTCATAAGTATACCTCACTATGCTTAGCTGAGCTTAGCTCTTTATTTGTGTGCTTAAGGTTGCAATTTCATTTTGCATTAGAAATCTCTCCTTCATGCCATTTTCTTAGTGAATAGCAAAAAAAGTGTATAATGTTCATAGGTGCAGGCTCTTAACTATTAATGGAAGCAAATCTTGGCCTAATCAGGTCAGAGAAATAATATTCCTCATGAAATGTCAATGCCTATTATAGAAGCAAAGAATGTGAGAGCTGGGAGTAGATTATTAGTGTGTTAGTGCAAGAGGAAAAGATTTCATGTTTTAAATATAAAGAATGGATGAGAAGAAGAAGGCCACATGAGCCCTCCCGACCAATTTGTGATTTGTATTGGTTAGAATAAAAATGATAAGGGCAGATGTAAGTAGCTCTCTATGTAATTGTTCCCAAGACAGAGAAACCAATTAATTTTACTTTCCCATTAATTTTACTTAAAACCTTTATTCATTGAAACAAACAAAATGCACGTCCATGGACTGAATTTAAAAATAAAAGTATGTGCACATAAACATTAAAAAAGCCTTCCCTTTTGAAGAAAATTGATCATTCACATCCATGCACACATACACAGAGAAATCACTATAAATAAATTCTTTATTAAGATGCTACTTGTAGTCAAATTATTATGAACTACTTTGTTTATACAATGATACATCTTATCTTAATATATATTATTATCAGATTATACAGGATATTACTATAACCTGATATGTAAGAGATACCACTAAAGAACTTTGATAGAGTTATATGTTCTGATCAGACAAAGAGTATCTCAGAACAGTACCCTTCAAATAAGATTTTTCTCTAAGTCAATAGACAGATATTTCATCCTTTGTTCCCAAGTGTGCATGCTTCAGCTATTTGTGTGGAAATTTCTCCTAGTAATAGTAAGGTCAATTAGTTTCTTGCTCCTTTTGCTGTCTAATTTTGATATGATTACTGGTTGGCCTGTAATAAGGTACTCATGTATAGTCTTATCTTATATTTTTGTGACAAAGTGACAAAAGATAGTTATTTTTCACTATTATTGCATCTGCAAATGGGCTTCTGACAGGCTACTGTGAGATCGAGGCATCTTTCAGTAAAGTCACTTGGATTTTGTCTGTGTTGTGTAGATCTAGTTTAATTGATTGTCTAGAAAGTCTAGAAAGATTATCTGGGAAGATCTGGGTAAAAGAACTGGACAATGTCCTTGGATCTATTTGTACAGCAACCTGATATTAGATCATATCCTCCTTTGTTGGTGAATGGTGAACTGGAGGTCCAAGTGGTAGTGAATTAGTCCATGCGGGAGGAAGAACATCCATCTGTGTTTAAGGAAATAATGGTCTGCCCCCTTCTCAAGTAGCCAACAATGAACCCAATGTGGTTAGTTCCGCCCCATTTCCAATTTTTTAAGGAAGATAGTTGAGAAGGTGGCCTGGTTATATCTCCAGAGGAAGCAAATCATCTTCTCACTCATATTTAAGATTTGGGCACAGTAGCACAATACAATTTCTCATGCTCATGGATGACCTACCACTTGGACCCTCCAATTCACCATTCACCAACAAAGGAGGACATGAGTCTAATATGGTGGGACTGAGATTAGAGTGAAAAATGTATCCTGGTCTTTATAGATCTCTCAGCAGCCTTCAGTACCATCAAATAAGGTATCTGGAGAGACTCAGGGAGTTGGCAATGGGAAGAACTTTGTCACAGTAGATTTCCTTCTTCCTTCATTGTCAGTTCCAATAAATGTTTATGAGAGGAATGATCCAGCCTTTCTTTCTGAGCTATGGTATAGCTCAGGGCTTGATTCTCTTCATGCTGTTATGAGGTCATCTGTTGACATGGGTTAGGTGTCATCAGTATGCTGATTATATACCATTATACATCTCAACACTTTGCTTTTGAGGTTCTGTCTCAGTGTCCCTGGTGGTCTGAATGGGTGATAATACTTGCAAAGAATTTCCATGTAACACACTATTTTGTAAGTGATGTACAGTTCAAGTGCTGGTTATGACCTATAAAGCTTTTCTTGACTCAGGATATGGTTATTGCAAGACTGCTTGTCTCCAATTATTTCTGCCATCCAATAAAATCCAAGAGGGTTTCATTTCTCTGGTCCTGTCGCTTAAACTGTGTCATTAGGCAGGACCTAGGAATTATGATTTTTTTTTTGTCATTTTACCCACCTATGGAACAACATTTTGACTAAGAATCAGATGGCCCTGACTTTTCCTGCTTTTCAGATGACAAGATCTGGCTTTTTGCCCCAGGAACTGAGCTAGCAAATTTTGTACCCAACTTATATTTATATTTCATTCATTCATTCATTCATTCATTCATTCATTCATTCATTCATTCATTCATTCATTCATTCATTCATTCATTCATTCATTCATTCATTCATTCATTCATTCATTCACTCATATGCCCTGAATCATATGTTGGCTATATACAATGATTAACATGCTTGAGTCAGTAAGCAAGTAATACAAAATCCAAAGAAGAAATTGGGGTCATGGGTAGAGCAGAATGATTAAGTGGTCTCTGGACTTCTACGTATTATGTCAAATCAAAACAAGAATTAATGCTTCTGATATGGTACATCTATTTGTCTGTCTGTCTATCTCAGAAATTCATGAAAATTGATATGACTGTTACAGAAATAAAACTCAAGTGGCTACATAAATTGAAATTTCTCAATCAACTTCAAGGATAATCTGACAAAAATGGCATTGCACAACCCACTCTGAAAGTTTAAGTTTAATCAATTCAAAACTAGGCTAGTCAATTTTTCCTGGATAGGGTCACAGCAAATATCCCAGTATATATGGCTTCTGACTGTACCACCATGGAATATTATTATTTCTCATCTGCTGCTAATTCTGTGAAGGGGGTAGGAACAATGTCACCCATTAAAAATACAAAACAAAACAAAACACAGGACCAGGAACACATGTGACATTTGGTTTGTCAGCTCTTTTAATCAACCTTCAAGGTTTATTAACAGAAGCAATTAGGGAGTGAAAAAGAGAATTAATTCTGAGCTTCTTCAGCATCATCTACTAGGCCCCAAAGAGATTAAATTTTAATGTTTGTGAGCATTGTAAATCACCTAGACCTGAAACAAACTACTTATGACTAGCAAGGTAGAATAAAGTAATTTGAAAAAAGATGCAGTGGGATGCTGTTTAATTTCTATCCTTTTCAAGTCAGGATAATTTGAAATCATCGTCATCATCACCACCATCATCTTTTAGATTTCAGGAGCCAATATATGAATATATTGCTGTGACTCTGTTTAATATGAATGTATACTGTGGCTAGGTTTAGCAGCTAAATAATGTGGATTTTTTTTAGTTTTAGTTTGTACTACATCATAAATATGGATTTTTGCTCTTTTGCTCCCATTATCCAGCAATACCTTCATCCTGCAGCTCTTCATCAGCTGTTAAAAATATTTGTAACCTTAGTTTCTAACTTGCGAGAACAATGATGGAAATATTTTAAATACCTCCCAGTCAATTGTTTTGTCCTGTTTTAGGACACTTGCAGGGTGACATTTTAAGACAGAAAAAGGAAATAGCAATAGCACTTAGACTTATATACTGCTTCACAGTGCTTTACTGTAAAACTCTAAGTGGTTTACACAGTCAGCATATTGCCCCCAACAATCTGGATTCTCATTATACCAAGATGGAAGGCTGAGTCAACCTTGAGTTGGTGAGAGTCAAACTGCCAACCTGCTGACAGCTGGGAATAAGCAGAAGTAGCCTGCAGTACTGCATTCTAACCACTGTGCCACCACAGCTCATAACTAGTGTAAATATGAGGCAAGTGTGATTTAGCCCTGATTCAGTCTGAATGGAAGATTTGAAATTCAGAGAGGGTTGAATGTGGAGCCCCTATTTGTTTTCTTGGTCTGACTTGTTGTTCAAAACTTTTAAAAAAAAACAAAAATTAATCCCTGTTTTGCCCTACTCAAAAAAATATTTTTTGCTCTCAGTACAGTTCTTTTGCCTCTGATTATTGTGTTTCTGGGATGCCAGAATAATGAATGAAGAAGCTTGGTGCTTCTGGGAAGAATTCCCTCATAATAAGCAGAAGGTATGGCATGCCCCTTGAGGGAAATAAGTGGTCCAGAATAAATAAACAAACAAACAAACAAACAAATAAATAAATGCTGGTCATAATGACCCAAATAGACAAAGTTACCCAAAGATAGATTTATTTGTAAAATTTATTAGATATGTCTTACTACAAGGTAAGATTCATCAGGAAATAAAAAGGCTAGTGAAAGAAACATCATTTTTTTTAACCTTGCCCCAATTAGTACACATTTTTAACATTTAGACTAGCACCTAGTGTCTGTTAGCTCATTCATTCAGTGTCAAGCGGCTTGACAATCTGTTCCAGTTATATCAGTGTTAAAAATATGATTTGATCTAAGAATCAGACTTGACTCCATATTCAGAGCACCAACATTGGGTCCCTGTTGCTTTAATAGAGTCATTGTAAAAGTCTAATGGTTCATTGGCCCAAGAGACAGCAAAATCAAGTACATTGAGAACTTAGAAAGCAAGTGAAGTCCAAACAAAGTTAATCTGTCCTCCCAGCATGAAGTTAGAATGTTCACTGGCTGGCAACTTAGTTCAATATCAAAGAGTCCATTTCATTTCCCAATGCTCAGTTTTTTGCATACATGAAAGTGAAATTTTACATTATGTATGGTCTGTAACAACCCTCAAAGCAGAAGAGGAGCCACTGAATCTTCCAAATGCTTCAACATTTGATCTTTTAAAGCAGATTCCCTCTATGATTTACCAAGCTGCTTCATCAGGATAATCCAATCAAAGTTTTATCAGACTGAGGCATTTCTTTCAAGCTTTGCACATTATTTCAAACTTTGCATATGAATTAGGTAAAACAAAAAGGAATAAATGGATCTGAAAACATTGTATTTTGTTCAGTCAAAATCCTCTAGAGTAATGAGCAGAAATTAACTCTCTCTGAGAATCTGCAGAATTCCATTTGGAAAAGACAGTATTGGGCTAAGGCAAAACAAGAACCTTCAATGGCAACTTCAAATGGTGAATTGGTCTGGCTTCATTTCTGATAGTTAAAACTGTTGCCCCTATGTGACATTGGAAGTCTGAATAACTGGTATAAAATGGCTACATTCTACAAAAAGAATTAACCTTCATCAAATAGATTGTATGACCTGCTTGGTGGCAGGGCTGTGGTGACATTTTTCAACAGACTGTTTTGTGTTGTTGTTCTACTGTCATTATGAATTTGATGAATCTGTTTTGCAATATAGTAGCCCTCCTCTAGCCACACACTTGTTATAAATTGATCAAAAGAATTCTATCCCCTTAATGTTCCACTGAGTATTATTTAAATATATTTTTAATTTTTTACAATAACAATCTTTAGTACTTGGTAAACAATGTGTTGTCTGGGTTCATATATTTAACAATAATCAATAATAGTTTCTATGATTCCATAATCAACATACTAGTTAGTGATATAGTTCCTTGATCTTCTCTTCTTCCAATAGTGTTTTTCTTTTACCAACATTGAGTAAGTACAATTCTTAATACTTTCAATACATGCAAAGTTAAATGTAAATATTTTCTAGTATTTATACAAATAACATTAACATCAGTGTATAACATCTTTTCTAATCAACTTATATTTCAGTTGTATTTGCAAAGAGTCATTTTATTAAATTGCCATACGTCCTGTTTTCGACGTTCTTATTTAAGCTTAGTTTCCCCTCAATATTCAAAACATTCTTATCAATTATAATTTTCTCAAAGTTAATTACATTTAAGTATCCAGACATTCCGTTCACATAAGCCATCCTAATATTTTTATATTTCTCTTAATGTAAAAAGAAGAAAAAAACCAAACATATTATACTGCTTATAAATCACATCCCTTTTACTATAGAACCCATTTATATCCAAAGTTTATCTATTCTTTTAGCCATATTCAAACAAGTGTTTAGTCATCTAGTACTCCATCTGGTAAGTTGAATCATCTGATCTCTTGAATATAACTTTAGCCTTCTTCTTTTGCCAGACAAGTCAGCATGTTCAGTTTGCCAGGGAATTCTTCCTGTATTTTTATGAGTGTTATTAGAGCTGGGAAAGACAGATTAGGTGGAGTACTTTTGAGGGGGAGTTTCGCCCATTTGTATCCATTAAAAAGCTTCCACTTTCCTTCTCCCTCAGTTTTTCTTTTCATTTTTTGTCTCCCAAACTCTAGTTGTTCTCCTGACATCTCTATAATCCATTTTGTCAGATCTTCTTTCTTATCCTCTAGTTTATTTTGAAGTCCTGAAAGATAAAATGTCTTTTCCCTTTCCAATGTTATAACAAAATATTGCAGATTTTTCTTTGCCTGTGCTAAGCTGTAGTTCCTTTTGTTTATAGCCTTTATCTTTGGGTCACTTTCCTCTGGTTTGTATTCTATTGTCTGATTTATTTGTTCATTCTTTATCATTATTTTCTGCGAGTTTTTTGGTTGTGAGCTTAGGTTAAAGATGTGCTCATTTATGCCATCAAAATTGTTTTTAATCTATTATGATTTGAAACAATTGTCATTTGAATTAGTTGCAACATTGCATGCATTTCCTCCTGAAAAAATATTTGCCTTGTCTTGAAGTATTACACCTGCAGATCTCTGATGATCCAGGTTGGGAGCTTCAGAAAAAAATCTTGGGTGTGGTTTCTTACCACTTTTAGTTAGGCATGCAACATCCATTTTGTCTCCCCCCTCTGAATAGTCTTTCACAAGTACCATAATCCCTGTATATTAGTTTTATCCAACCAACCAATCTTAAGGTCCAAACAATAAATTTTTATATAGCTCTTATCTTTATATGTGGTCTTTATAGTCCAATGCATTTCCAATTGTCAATCCACCACTAAAACAATATTTTATAACAGTTCTTCTGCTCAAGGGTCCTACCATAATCAATCATAATTTGCAGTCCAAAATCTTCAACCATCCAAGAGCAATTCAGTAGCTTCCCCCCTAGAAGAATAGCCAAAAGTCAAGGTTTTTCTTTCTCTGCAAATAATTCTTGATCCTAAAAAATCACCACTCAGTAAGTGTTTATAATCCAAGAAGATCAGCAAATTTTATAACAATTGTAGATCTCACTCTGTAGTAGATAGCCCACTGTATTTTCTCTCCTCTGTTCCCAGCTGTTCTCTGTTCAGCTGGGAGTTCCTGAAGATCGAAGGGACAGGTTGTTATCTCTTTCTGGGTATATTGCCAGTTTCTGAGCCAAGCAGCTATAATTTTATGCTCTAATCCACCACTAGATATCAGTAACTGTTCATTTTTCAATTTTTAAAACATTTTTTTTTCTTGTAGTTTCATCAATACTCTTTCAAAGGGAACGTCTTAATAATTTCCACAGTTTTCAGACTTAAAGATTTATATTTAATTCTGTTTCAATATGTTTCTGTTCCCCATAAAAATTAGAGCCGCTTCCGTCTATGGAAGGGTTGGGTGATCCCCTTCCTTCTCACTTTTGGAGGATTTTTGCTTCTTGGGGATCTTTTCCAGGAAATTAGTTGCAAAATAGAAGAAAAAAAAGATTGATATTCTCACCCAGTTTCCAACACACTGTTCACAGTTGTTATAGTTGGTACTTTTGGACTTTGGCTGCCAGTAGATTGGGCTAGTCACCGAGGTGCAGCTAGCCTTTCTCCTGTCAGTTTGGAGGGCTTCCCCTGGATCAAATGGATTGGCTGCTATTTTTCCGTGATCCATCGTCACTTCTCTGGGGCAACTTTAGACACATTTAGGGTCCCCTGGCAGGGCAAAATCAGCCGTGGGGTGAGGAGCCCCACAATCCCTCATCCGTTTTGCTACAACACAAAACCGGAAGTCCTAATGTCCCCTTGAGTATTATTAATACTCAAGAATGTAGCATACAGGAAATATCATATATCCCTTCATAGCTGTAATAATACATGTATTCCAGTTGTTATACTAATTCCGTTTTTTTTTTCTTTTACTTTGTTTAAATAGTTTCAGAATAATTGATGGGAATGTTTACATGCTGGTGATTTAATCAAGAAATCCAAAATAATTTAGTAAACATCAGGAAGTACATTCATGAATTCCACATTTAATGGAGGAAAATAATTGCTTTCTTAATGAAAGCTTTTATTTTACCAAAGTCAAAGTTACTCATATAGGCCAAATGTGGCCATAGCAAAATCCAATCTAATGTCCCCCATATCTTAATAATTTGTCAAATTGAAGTAAATATGTGGTCTAACCTATGATTATCTGCATGTATCAGGCCCAATATTTCTTGAGCAAAACCCAGGGCTATCATGGACAACATAGCCTTCCCAGAGCCCACCCCAAGGAATAGTGACTAAAATACATAGTAATTGGAGAAACTCCCACACCAGCCAAACTTCAGGAATCCTGCTGGGCTGTTATGTGGTCATTCTATAAGCAAGACATACACACATCCATCCATCCATCCATCATCCATACATACATACATACATACATACACTTCTGTTCTGTTCTGTTCTGTTCCTATTCTCATATGAAGAATGTATGTCCTGCATAGTTTTCTTTCTGGTGAAATTAATCATACCTTCAGTGTGTTTTTTTAAAATTTTGATATCAGAACTAGTGGGCAAGTTAAACCTATGGGCAAGTGGGTGGTATAATTTTTTTTCAAGGGTTGCTGTCTGTAAAAAATATAAAAACTGTTATCAATAAAGCAATCTGGTCAGAATATGTAGGATTTTTTTGTTGGATAATCATGTTAATGAATTGCTCCGAAGTTACTGTGGATATTTGAATAAAAAAAAATTAATCCTAAATTGATTATGAGTTTGTTGTTAGTGTTCACACCTTGCCTATTCACAGCTCTAGGTGATTTCATACACAACGTCATCCTTTATATATAATGTGGTGCATGGGAAGAAAAAAAATACTCAAGCATCTTTATAATAATATAGGAGAAAGGAACATGTTGGTCTCTAAATCTAGAAACAAAGGAACCTTTGTGATAACAAATAATACATATGCATCTTTGTGGCTGTGTTGCTTTGAATAAAAAAAAATAATAAAGCCTGAGAGTTAGAAAGTACTGTGGCCTGCTGAATCTTTTGAACATTAAAATCACCCACTGACTGGCTATAAACGGGATCAATTAGTTGCTTCTGTCAAATAATAACCTCACAAGCTTTCTGTGGGTCAAAAATATCCACCCGCAGGAAGCATTTAAGATTTAAAAGGGAAAGTAAAAGAAAAGATAGAGAACAGAAAAGTAACATGAAATTATAGATGTGTGGAATACTAATATCACATTTTCTGAGACTTTACCATAATTTTCTATATATTTTTTGGATTATGATTTAAGAGTGTAATCACAATTTGTAGCTGCAATTTATAGTGAATGTCTTGGGCAAATGTTGTCACAAGTCTCTATACAATTGTTTGCATAATATATATTTTAGATTGGTAAACATTTTAGGTGGTTGCAGGAAAATCAAGATCCTATCATCATTAAAGATACACAAGTTTTTTGGGTCAAGTGCCTGGTCAATTTATGGTATTTTTAAATAAAACAAGATATTCCACTTTAAATCCCATCCTATCTGCATTTGGGATGTAAGCCATCTTGATAAAGTTTTCTGGTGTCTAAAAGAGAAGACTCTTTTGACTCTTTTGGTAGGTTTTGACAACATTTGGCTATTTTTCTTGTTGTGATTCAGTTTGCTAATGTAGAAATTGGGACAGTGTGACTGTATTCCTAATCCATTTCATCAGTGTTTTAAAAGCTATAACTGGTAGTCCATGCACTTTGTTGTAATGTTCAGCAAGAATCCATCATCTCTCCTAAGCTGTTCGGTGTCTACTAAAAATCATCCATTTAATGGTGGTGCCCAGTGGTATAACCCTCTCCAGGAATTCGTAATGGATACATGAATACTAAACTATCTAGTGGATAGTCCATCAGCTATAATTTGTTGTATATAGATAAAGGTCTGTTTTCTGAGTGGCAGAACCAGTATATCTGCTAATTTAAAGAAATTCGCACAATATAGAGTTTTATGTGTGGAGTATAAAAAACACAATTTGCACGCTCCCACACATGAATAACCACTTACATGATTTGATATCAAAGCTGATTTCCTTGATGTGCAAATTCATTTTTATTGATGTGATAAATAGAAGTGAGGTAGAATAAATGATGTTTTGTAGTTTCAAGTTTAAGCAGGTATCGCTTGCAAAAACCAGCATATTTTATTTTATGTTTCCTTACATGAAAACATATTTCTACTCTTTTCAGAATACGTCTGTTTTCATGTCCAGGCCTTTCTTTATGCTTTGCTACTTTTTCTAAATTAGAAAACTCAACCCATTCAAATACCACTTGGTAGCATTTTTCAGATATGGTCAAGCATAAGAAGTATAAGAACATACAACTACAATTTGTGTGAAAATGTAACATAGAAATATATATCAGAAAGAGACAGAGTGTGTATATTTAATTTGAATACCTTTTCTGAAATAGGAATTATACTGGACCATTGAACTTGTGTGAATGTTCAAACAGATCATCAATGTTGCAATTTCTTTCTAAATTAAAGTAGAGTGTGGGTCTCAAAAGTCCATTGAAGAACATAGGACATGTAAATTTGTGGGTACCAAAACAAACAATTAAACAAAATAAATAAACCCCAAATCCACACAGCACACCGCTGAAAATTTAAATCATTTACTTTCTCCTTTTGGAACCCTCCCCCCCCCACACAAATTTACTATTCCCCTTATCCCAGTGGTTCTTAAACTGGAAGTAATTCTGCCCTATCCTAAAGATAATAGAACAGTTATAATTGCTTGTGAATGAAAGATCTAGTTTGGCATTGCCACTGTCCTGCTGTTGCTGAGACACTGAGACAAGAGTCTGGGGATATTTTGGACAAAGCATTAATGTCATCATTCAAGACTGTGAAAAGGGGTAATTGTATCAATCAATTTAAGAAGCACCATCTCAGACTGAAGAAATTTAGAAGTTTGTGTTTGGGAAAGTATCACAATAAATTATGGCATATTTGTATATTCCAGAAATATCTCTACTCCACCAGAACTAGTGTGTGAAAATTCAAAAAGAAAAAATAGCATATTAATTTTCCCCCTCTAGCTCATTAGTATATTGTCCTTTAAGACAGCAATGTCATCATTGCAAATATTCAGAACGATTGTTGTACCCAAAAGATACTGCAGCCTGCTTTGGAACAAATAGAAGAACTGCCTCCAATGATTTCTGAATATTCTTATTTCTTACTCATTTGACACATTCAGCACAAGAACAGATTACCTTGGTTTTCCCCCCCTTTTTTTGCAAAACAAATCCTTTAGCTTGCTTATTTGTAAAGAAAAGTAAATGAATTCTCATCTCTTTGAGTAGCAGTTTGCCTGTATTTTATGTGAATAATGCTAAATATTAAGAATGTCAGCCTGATGCTTTTCTACAAGTAATTCTTACTAACACAACAACCGTTGTGATTAAATACAAAGATCCCTCTGAAATCATGTAAAATAGTTAGACGATAATTGCCACTTATAGAAGGGCTGAAAGCTTCAAGCTTTTGCAGAGTTCCAAATGTTTCATGCTAATGTGGAGAGCCAAAGACATAATTATTTTTACTTCATTTATTTATTTTTCAATAGCTTGCTCAAATTTTCTGTCCTACCAAGATAGATGCAGCAGAAAATAGGATAAGAGCTAGAAAATTAGTCTCATAAAAATGCTATTTCCAAAGTATTTTCCAAGACCTTGAGAAGCAAGAAAGAGAGTATCATATCCAAGAAGAGATAAGCTAGAAGTGTATTTGTAACGCAAGTTATGGTAAACTAAATATTTCATGGTCTTGAGGAGCAAGGTGGGCTGAAATGAATGTTGCTTCCAGCAGCCATGTAAATATCTATTCAAGCATTGCCTTCAGGCGTCCAGCACTCAGGCAGCGAAAAATTGTTCTTCGTTCCTAATCGAATGGGTGGTGTAAGTAAAAAAAACAAGTCTTCATGCTTACAATGTGGTTGTCTACAATGTGGAGCCTACAAGAAGTATGGATTATTGCTTACATGCCAGTGGCAGTTCTGAATTATTATATTTCAGCCAAACCTGAAAAGGGAGGATGTGCAACCCTGCTACTTTTTCTGAATCTCTTAACAGCTTTCTACCGTAATATACTTTTGCAGTTTTGCAGAATTGGTGATGCCAACTTGCAGTGATTCCATTCCTTTCTGTAATGCTAGGTCCAGATATTGGTACTGGGGGGGAGGTGGAAACTGCTCTTTGAGCATTCAGTCTTGTACCATTGAAAGGACTCATCCAGAATGAGCACCCAGAGATAGCACCCAGCAGGATTGAGGAAGGGGTCCTAATGTTCAGTCGAACAATTTTGTGCATTATTTGAACAGTGACTTTATTTCTACTCCAGTATTGAACATTCTTTTTCCAACTTGGTTTTGTTACATTTATTCCTTAAAACTTTATTCCAGCCTATCTTTAGCCAAATTTATTAAAACAACACACAAACACATATGGAGAGAGAGAAAGAGAGAGAGAGGGAGAGAGAGAGGGAGATGACACTAATAAGACAAATACTTTGACTTTCTATTTAGAATGTAGCACATATTATGTAGAGTATTCCATTGGTTTATATTTTTAAATATAAACCAAACCCTTTCTATCTTCTGTGGCTTCATCGATGGCATATGATTGCATAATCTACTCAAAATATGATTTTAATATATGTGATGAAAATCATGAATTGATTCCCTTTTCTTTCTTACATTTGCTTTATCACTAGAAGGACAAATTCCTTCACAGTAAAAATGAGAAGACACCTGGGGGGCGGAGCTAAAACATGCAAATAAAAAGGTAAAAACTAATTAGAGATATGAATACATAAGAAATATTACAAAGATAAAGAATTACCTTGTAAAGAGAAAGTGACATATAAAAAGATATACAACTGAGATAGCCTAACAGAGGAAATCATGGTACTCTTCAAACATCTAAAAACATGTTATATAGTGGAAGACTATCTCTGATTCCAGAATGCAGATTATGGAGTGATAGATTTAAATTACAGGAAAGTAGGTTCCAAATAAATATTAGGGAAAAATATAGAAACAACAAGAGCACTCTGATGAGGAATAAGAGAGATGGCAGACTTTGTAAAGGAGGTGTTCAAATAGAGGATGCACTGTCAACATAATTCCTATCCTGAGCAGAAGTTGTATTCAGTGTCCACATGGCCTTTCTCAACTAAATCATACTTCAGACTTTTAGATTTAAGAATGGAGTATTACATTTGTTAAATCAGCAACTCAGTTAATTACTCCAATTAGCAATGACTAAAGAATGTCAGAAAGAGCTGTGACAAATTCTCTCAAGTCAAATTGTAGAAGAAAGTTCAAATACTTGCCTTCATTGCCTACTGAAATATAAAATGTCTTATTATACCGATGATTTTACAAATTTTATTTGTAATTATTTTACAAATAAACTTGCACACAAGTGATAGCCTAGTGAAAACTAAGGCTGTAATAATGACATGAAAATATAAAAGTAACTATTATTTTTAGCAGATCATTACTGTGTGTTGCATGCAAGCTCCTTCTACTGCAAGTTGTCAGATAGCAAGCATTGTAATTCTTCTCTCTCTCTCTCTCTCACACACACACACACACACACAAACACACACACAAACACAAATAATGCAACAAGAGAAATATTCTGTATCTGATTGAATGAAGGTGAATGTTAAGTGACATTACAATAATAATTTGAATATTATTTTTTTTAAAAAAAAACTGCTTTCTACCACTTCTGTTACCTATTTTTTTTTCCTAGTTACATAAGAAATCATTGTGTTGTGAGAAATTTCTGTGTGAAGTATGGTGAACTGAAGACTAACCTCTTTCACAAAGCCAACAACTGCAGCAAAGACCAAGGAACTGATGAGTAGAAAGATTCATTGGAACATCTCCAGATAAGGAGAGGATGGGAGATTGCCCACATGTATTTTGAATAGCTACTGCTCATGAGAAAATTGCAGGACAGCAATTTCCACAGACATGATTGCTAGGAGGCCACTCGATTAGCCATTTTGCTAAAACTATGGCAGAGACTTTTAAAGGACTTTTTAAGTTTGCAAATCTCACTTTCTAATCACTTTCATAAATTACACATTAACTACTTCTAAGTTATTATGCATTGGATTGTCAAATCTGAAAAAGTTGGGTGAGTCTGCCTTTAATACTGAATGAAAGAACATTTTAATCATTTAAACATTTTAAAGCAAAGAACAAAATGGTCCCAATGGAAGGGACCATTGTGAGAGGGATCTTGGAGTCCTAGTGGACAATCACTTAAATATGAGCCATCAGTGTGCTGCAGCTGCCAAAAAAGCCAACATAGTGCTAGGCTGCATTAACAGAGGGATAGAATCAATATCATGTGAAGTATTAATACTACTTTACAATGCCTCGGTAAGGCCACACTTGGAATACTGCATCCAGTTTTGGTCACCACGATGTAAAAAAGAGACTCTAGAGTACAGAGAAGAGCAACAAAGATGATTAGGGGACTGGAGACTAAAACATATAAGGAACGGTTGCTGGAATTGGGTATGTCTAGTTTAATGAAAAGAAGGAGTAGGGGTGACATGATAGCAATATTCCAATATCTCAAGGGTTGCCACAAAGAAGAGGGAGTCAAGCTATCCTCCAAAGCGCCTGAAGACAGGACAAGAAGCAACAGATGGAAACTAACCAAGGAGAGAAGCAACCTAGAACTAAGGAGAAACTTCCTGACAGAACAATTAACTAGTGGAATAACCTGCCTCCAGAAGCGGTGAATGCTCCAACACTGGAAGTTTTTAAGAAGAGACTGGACAGCCATTTGTCTGTAATGGTATAGGGTTTCCTGCCTGAGCAGGGGGTTGGACTAGATGACCTCCAAGGTCCCTTTCAACTTTGCTGCTGCTGCTGCTGCTGCTGCTGCTGCTGCTGCTGCTGCTGCTGCTGCTGCTGTTGTTGTTGTTGTTGTTGTTGTTGTTGTTGTTGTTGTTATTATTATTATTATTATTATTATTATTATTATTATTATTATTATTATTATTATTATTATTATTATTATTATTATTATTATTATTGGCACTAGGGGCTGTAACTCCTAAGTTGGAAGAGTGACTTCAACAGATATCAGAAAAAAAAAATCAGAGTTATCTGTCCAGATGAATGCAGTGCTTTGAACAGCTAAGATCCTGCACAGAACCCTCAAACTCCCCACCTCTGGAATAGGAGCCAAGAATGAGGAAGAGTATACCGTCCATAAGGGTACAAAGAATATATATGTAGAATATATATATATGGTATGTCTGCTGCTACCATCATTTTCATTTCTGAGGTAGATTTTCTTCCTGTGATTTGTTGTGGATTCTGCAGTGGAAAATCTTTTGTACAAGCACATCTGCATTGCACACTAATCTACTTCCCTGGCAGTGTGAATGTAGCAGTATAATGAAAAAATATATTAGGATATATTAGTTAAGGAACTAGTTTAGCGTTAAAAGGACAATGGGGAAAGGAAAAGAAATCAGGATTCCATTTGTGTATTAGATGGAACACACACACACAACACAAACACATACACAGAAGTAGAAGAAAATAATAGGAAAAACACACAAGGGAAAGCTCAGATCAATTCATAATGCAAATCCCTGGAAAGAATTCCGATCATATTTAACTCTGAGTGTCCCTAGAGTAATAATTTCATCTAGTTCACCAATTCTCACTCTAACATTGGGACAAATGAACTTTTCCTAGGACAAACAAATGGGAGAGAGATTCCATATTTCTGTACTGGAAGATAAAATAATAAAGGCAACATGGAACTTCCCCCTCCTCTTTTGATAGCTTATATGAGTGATAGGGGAAACTACATCTTCCTGATTAGTTCTTTATAAATTGAGCTTCCTAGGCATGACTGGATTTTGCCCACTGTTTAGATTGATTAATTCATTAATGTTCTATGTTCACAACAGAGCTCCATTCCATTATTCTGTGATACCATTACTGGAAAAATGCTGACCTTTTGACTGAAAGGGCCTACCACAACAGTGCAGGCTGAACAGCACTACACTATATCACTTGCTAGTACTATGTAGTATGCCAAATCACTTCCAGAACAATATGATAACTAGCTCACTACATTGCTCTATATATTTTATGGATGTATGAATCCTTCTGACCTTGCTTTTGAAGGGTTGCTTGTTTTTTGTTTGTTTTGCATTCTTTCTCAGCTAGTTGGCATTCCAATTGATTCATCTGGGTCATCATTCAACAGAATATTTAATTAGACACAGTCATTCATATTTAATTTGAAATGTAGCATAAGGACTGAACCACTCTTTAGTCATTCTTATATTCTAAATGAGAGCCCTCTTTGCAGAAAATGCTTCACAAAGAGTTAGCAAGAGAGTTATATCAAAAAGAAAGTACATAGTTTCTATCCTTAAAAAACTGATGCACTTTTATATGTACTCAAAGAACTACCATCAAGTTTTAAGTCTGGTTTATGTTTCCTCTGACCTTATCATTCTTACAATATATTTGTGCATGTCAGCAAAGCTAGCTACTTCAGTTAACATCTTGCACCCAAATATGAGTGACTTTTAAATCCTTTGTCAAGGTCTTGATTAAACTGCAGCTGTTACAAAATAATGTGATATTTCTACAGACTGCAATCAAATAATCAGCGGGACTATGAGAAAATATGGAATTTCTCTCTGAAATTCAAGCAGGGATTTCAACCCCACAGGAAGAGATCTGTTGTTGGACAACCTTTCTCTCTGCTCCTCAGTTTCCCAAAAAGTGGAAAATATGAAATTATATTGAGAAAATAGAAAGAGATATCAAATTTGGCAGGGAATATCTTGGGACAGACTCTCAATCATTTTGATCCAAACTCCCACACTCTTCACAATGCCCCAGCTAGGAATAAAATTTAGACCAGTCCATGTGCTAGCTGTTATTATTTTTTATTTATTACTTGCACTGAGAAAGAAATTAAAGAATAAAGCATATCTAGCAGGAGCTTGATATATGGCAACATTTTTCCAGCTTTACTTCAGTCTTGGTTATGTGTTGCCAACATGGCTTGAAGCCTGAAATCTTTAAATATTAGATGAGTCTGTCCATTAATGTTATGAAGTAGTTTCAATCAGTAGGTAAATATACTTATCCAGAGATTATTTTCAAGTTTACTAATTCCTGCTTCCTGTCAAAGTACTGCATTTGGAACACAGCAGATGATCTGGAAGATACTTCTTAGAAATTTTATTTGAATCCTTTCTAAAGATTTTTTTTAAAAAAAAGAATACTGAAAAGTTATTCACAGGCATCCATTTATTCTCTGATTGTCATTAAAGGGCTTGTTTTTTTCCTTCAAGATTTAACAGGCAGAAGACCTAATACTCTTCAACTAGACATGAAAGAGAAGTTCCAGGTGGCTGCTTAATGCCAAAGGTTGGCAAGGAGTGTTATACCATTTCACTTGGACAAGGAACACACTGTGATTATCCTTGACTCTTGTCACCTTGAGGATGAATTATTACTTTGTGTTCTAGCCATAGTTACATTGCAAAATTAATTTAGCAAATTCAGAGAGAGCAAATAGTAACACTGACAGATTATTGCATGACTCTGGCATGGGAGGCTGCACTATAAAATGATATTTGAGATGTCAAAGTACAAAAAAAAAATCTCACATGATGTGTGCAGACCAAATTATAAACTTTATAAAATGCAATTAGATTAACTCCATGCCAGTCTAATGAGTCATTTTGGCATTTTAGTTAATTGAGGAAATGGACTGCGTACAGTTTCATCAGACAGAAGTAATAAAGTTTGTTCTCTATCTGAAAAATATGTGAAATGGCTTTAGACTAAATCAGAGCAAAATGATAAAGGTAAAGGTTTTCCCTGCCAGGTGTGTCCAATTCTAGGAGGTGGTGCTCATCTCCAATTCACAGCCGAAGAACCAGTGTTGTCTGAAGAAGCTTCCATGGTCATGTGGCTGGCATGATTATACCCCAAAGGCATATGGAACACGGTTGCTTTCCCCCAAAAGTGGTACCTATTTATCTACTTGCATTTACATGCTTTTGAACTGCTAAGTTGGGGCAAGTAATGGAAGCTCATCGTGTCATGCAACACTTACATCGTAACCTGAGACCAACTCAACAAGACCAACATCTTAATTGCTCAGCCACCATGCCCCTTCCGTGCACTAATAAATATAATATTTATTTTCACTTGCTGTGGTTATGTAGAAACTCAAAGTTCCTTTTCAGACTTTGTTACTGGTTTAAAACTATGTTTTTGTGCATTCAAGCATAAATATTGGTAAGTAATGCTCACATTGTGCCTTTTGATGGCACTCCTGTGCATACTTTCCACACTCACACTAAATATACTGTCGAACTATCAGTGTACTCAACCTGTAGGAATCTTATGGGGAAATCATAGGACTCACCTATGTGAGTAGGACAGCTATATAAATTTGTTAAATAAATAAACAAATAAACAAATAAATAAACCCCATTTCCTACATTAACTTTGGGTTTCTCAGCCAATTCTTTGCTCCAGAAGTGTCTTCCGACATCTACAACAGATTAGTTACATTAATCAACTGCTCTTGTCAGTCAGATCTGAAGTCCAGAAGCACTGCTTCCCTGGTATGTCACATTTATAAGATATTTTTCTCCCTAAGTTATCCATTTCATTTTCTCAAGGGTGGCCATGTTAGATTCTTTTATGTGAGCATAAAATGAGGTTAAGTTAAACTCTTCCACTCTTGACTTGTTAAATAAGGAATTATGATTAACCATCTGAGATTGACCCATGATTTCAAATTTAATCAGCCTAATCTAAAAGGATGTAAGGAAAAAAGGAAAGTAAAATAAATAAACACAAATTAGGGAAATATCTTCTTAGGAGATTTTATCAATCAATCAGAGTAGAGCTGGAAAGGACCTTGGAGGTCTTCTAGTTCAACTTTTTTTACAACATTTTCCCCTATTCAGACCATTCTGATATTCCTCTTTGATCCATGTCTTCAACTTTTTCACTTGTAAAAATATGTGACACTTCTTTCCTTTACTGGCAGTTAATTACAATTACTGTTCTGATATTGTTGGGTTTTTGTTTTTTGTTTTGGTCTAGTATTATATTTCTACATGCAGTATTGCTTGTGGTAAACTTTCAATTTGTAGTGAAGTATTTCTCCTGTAAAATTTTAAAAAAAGTTTTGGGAAGTAAAAATAAGTCAAGAGAAGAAAGGAATCCTGCTGTCTAAAATGATCCTAATGTAAAATAATAATTCATGATTAATGTGGGAACAATTATTACAAATTATAACAGCATCATCAATTCCCAACTTAAAAGAAAATAGCAACAAAAGAATGGAAATATTACAATTGCAACGATACTTATACAAAACAATATTTAATGTTTATTATGGAGGCAATAGCACAGGCAAAATATTTCATGTATAACAACATCATCTATTTCCAACTGAAAAAAACAGGAGAAAAAGAATGAAAATGTAAAGATAGTTAGACACCCAATTCTATTACAATATGTGCTGTGAAGCCTGATGGGGAATCCATTCTAGGCATCAGTGATGTAATTACCACAAGTCAACAAAGATTCACCAAGAATGAATCTTGCCAGACAAATCTTAACTCATGTTTTGGTTGGGCAACTTCCTTAATAGGTTGTTAGAGTGCTACATACCTTAATTTCAGCAGAACATTTTCCAAACATTCTGCTTAGCAAGCTAGCTAAGCTGGATTTGATGACATAGGTATAGGATGGATACAGGTCTGGCTCAAAAATCATACTCAAGGAGACCATACATCAATAGCTCCTCATTGAATGAGGAACAGGTACTAAGAGGAATGCAGCAAGGTTCAATACTGGACATCTTAAATATTTTTATTCTAGAACTGGATGAAGAGTAACATAAATAGTTTGGAAATTTGGAGGTGATAAAAATAGCTAATGAATAGCTAATGTCCTGGATATCAATATTTACTGTAAGTAACATTTAAAGCCACTCTTTCTACATTAAAGTACATACAGCCATATTTTTACCACCACTTAACAAAATCCAATTGCTTATGAAGAAGCAGTCCATTTCTGACTTATGAATGTGAACACTAACATCACTCAATTTCGATCTGCAGGGATGTCTTCTAGTGATGACATTCTGAATTTCTTTTTCTCTTTTATTTGACAGTATTCTTATTTTACTCATTTTTAATCTTATGCTTTATATTGTTTTACTACATTTCTATATTTTATTCATTCTTCCCTTTCTCTAGAATTTAAGTCTTTTTTTTTTTAGGTTTCAAAGAACTATTATGTTTTCTTTGTTGTATGTGGCTGTTGTTTCTAAGATTTGTTTTTAAACTTTGCAAGTCATTAATCACATGACTTGATTTGATATGATACTGTATGTCTTTGGGAATAGTCCAAAACATCATAATTTAGCCTTTGTACCCCCTAGAACATCACCTTTATTTGATAGGATTTGGTTATAGCCATCTGAGGCAGTAAATAATTCCACTTTTCTCACTTTTTATCAAATGCAATGGATAGGGAACATACCCCTGTTGCTAATCCAACTGGGCTGACTATCTCTGCCTTCTGCAAAGTTGTCAGTACCATTTATGGTCAAGAGTGTACAACAAGAATTATTCTGATTCAGGTCTAGTGACATAATGAATTACATATGCCTCTGTCAAGAATGAATATATGCTGTCAGATACTAAGCTTAATGAATATCTCAGTACATTTGCAGTCCCTCAATGCAGCTTTACAACCAAGGAATATTACAATGTGCTTTTATCAGCTGAGCATAATTGGACCAGGATAATAAAGTATTGCTTCTCAAAGGAGAAACCACTTTGACACATAGTTCCTTATGATGGGGCAGAGAAGGAAGAATACATCTTCCTTCACTGAGAAGGAAGATGTATTCCATACATGGCAAAAAAAGCAGGAATGTTTTGTAAGATAGGTCTCTTATTTTGGCTTAAACCTAATTTTAGTACAAAATGGACATCTAAGGGCTTTTTTTTAAATGTAAATGAAGTACTGCAGCTTTGACTTTCTTTATGGTACAATATTTTTTCTTCTTTGCTTTTCTAGGAACATCTCTCAGAGTTGCTTTGTTTTGCTAGCTCACTGGTTTTTCCAAAGAAGAAGATTCCACTTGTTATGGAGTAATTTGTCAATTAGAGAATGAAAGAATAGACTTAAAAATATGGTATGAGACATATTCATCCTAAGCATGGAAATCTGATTTAGTAATCACAAACTTTCACATATGGGAAGTTATTATTCCTGATTATTTCTTGACAGTGGAAGGTATCGGTATCAATTAACAAAATAGACTGTTTGCAGAATACCCAAACATACAAATAGAACCTTTATTATAATTGATTCTGTAGGATAGTAGGGATTGCCTATAGCACAAACTTCTTCAAAATAGTGTCATATAAGTGGGGAGGGGAGACTGTAGCAAATGGTTTTCAATAACTATGTATACATTGATATATTACCAGTACACAAATTTTGTGCAATTTGTATTAATTATACAAATTTAACCATGTATATATGGTTAAAGTTATGCTGTATACATAATAAAGAGAGTTAACTGAAGAAGATACATGTGCACGCACGTGCACACACACACACACAGAGAGAGAGAGACAGAGACAGAGAGAGAGAGAGAGAGAGTATCTTGCAAATATTTGAGCACTGGGAGTGCTAACCAACTAACTTAATTAATGAACTGTTTCATTGTTCTTAACTGATCATTTCAGGATCAATATCAATTATTTCCTTGGATCTAACAATAAAACATACATTTCAATAGCTGTATGAATTTGAAAGCTATAATTTACAGTGTCAACTGAGTTTTCTGCAACTAAAATTAAGAGTTTGGTGATGATCCATGACACATTCTCTCTGCTAATAACAATGCAAAGCTTCATATTGGTATTCAGTGTGGGAATCTCATAGCTTATTCAGGGCACATGCAGGATTCATAAAGACATTTATTTGCATAATCACCTCACCAGGTGGAATAACTGACGGATAACATCCATCCTAACTACCCCAAAAATGAAATAAGTTTTCACAGGTCACCAATATTCAACTAGAATGAATGCCTCTCTTGAACCTTCATTAATTAAGAATGCAGGCAAGGTTAGTTTAAGAGAAATACTACCATATATAATATTCACAATTTCAATTCTACTATCTCTCAGAAAAACAAACAAATAAAATTAATATTCAGATACAACATACAGATCTTACCTTTTGAAACCTCGAATGATTAAGCATGAAAAATAAAAGTTTTGACATTTATTGATAAGCAAAATAAGGAATGTTCCAAAAGTATAACCAACAACTGAACACATTCAGACACAAGCTTCAGTTCAGAATGGCTACAGAATTGTAATTATGACAATCAGTTCCATATAATCACTTTTTTATTTATTAGGGTTGTGAAAAGATTCAAGATTCAGTTAAAAGAAAATTCAATTGAGTTTCCAAGTAAAATTAGCTATTTTAAAGAAGAAAAATGAAAAGCCAGTTCAAATTTTTCAAATTGAACCAAATTCTTTAGATAACTATGACTAGTATAAACTAATTGTATTTACCTTTAATCATTCAACCAATTCATAGTGTCTAAAATTTCTCTGTCATTTTCTTTTTCATAGGGTTTTTATCTTAAGCAAGCAGTATTAATTGCAAGATGTATTGCAATTTTATGTAGAATATGAAAACTAAAGAGTTCCAATCTGCATATTTTGTAAGAAAATCACTGTGACAAATCTCTTTAAAAATACAATGAAATAATTTCTTTTCTTCTCAGTCTGAATGTAAAAATAATGTAAATTAATATTTTAAAAAGCCCATTGATTACAATCTCTTGTAAAATGCCAGTGACCACCATGGAAGAAGAGAATAGTGTTATTAAAGATAACAACAACAACAACAGCAGCAACAGCAACAGCAACAAAAACTTAAATCACCATTCATTTTGATCCTGCGGCATGCTTTATGTAGGACAATCTTAAATTTGCAAGAGTGAAAATGCAAGTGTGCAAAATGCATCATCCAGGTTGAGTTAATATATGATCACGTGACCATATATCAAAATAACGTCATTGGTTGCCAGTTGCCTTCCATGGATGTCTAAAATGTTATGATTGCCTTTAAACATCTAGAGAGAAGCTAGTGATTTCTTTTTCTTTCTTTCTTTCTTTCTTTCTTTCTTTCTTTCTTTCTTTCTTTCTTTCTTTCTTTCTTTCTTTCTCCCTCCCTCCCTCCCCCCCTTCCTTCCTTCCTTCCTTCTTTCCTTCCTTCCTCTCTCCCCAACAGGTATTTTTAAAAAGTTGCTCATCACCCTTCCTATTAAAAATAAATGTGAAGGTAAATTAGGATCACATGCTTTAGACCAGGGGTGTCAAACTGCTGGCCCACGGGCCAGATGCATCATAACAAAACCGCGCCCACCCCATTGCCGGCAATGGCAAAAAAGTCGCAATACGGCATGACACGTCACGTGACGTTGCGAGTTTGTACCCCTGCTTTAGACCTTTTTACTAGAATGACTCAGATTCTTAGAAGGAAGCTAAGATACACTGTTAATTATTTAGCCAAACTATGACATTTGTCCATTTACAAAGATCTTTATATATATGCTTGGAGTGTTGCCAAAATGTGAATGTACAGTCCTGGAAAGAAATGCATATATTAGGTTTTATAGCCTGGCTTAAAAGAACTGGAGATGTGAAAGGGGTATAAATAATGTGGAGAGATAATTCTTTTCTTCCTCTTTCAAAATATCTGACTATTGGCCTTATGGCTGTGATGAAGTCTTGCTCTGAAGCAAGAAATTCACTAAGGTATTCAGGACTTTTTTTTTTTTTAACAAAACCTCCGATATAGAAACAGGAAGTATTTGTGTTAAAAATGAAGTAGTCTGCCCAATTAATATGGTTGGGAATGATTTTGTTCTCCATAGAATTAAAATTTGACAATGTTAAGACTTGTAGACTTCAACTCCCAGAATTCCCCAGCCAGCCATTCTGGGAGTTGAAGTCCACAAGTCTTAACGTTACCAAGTTTAGAGACCCCTGCCATAGATTATAGACTTTACATAACTGCAAAAGTTTTTTTTTTAAAAAAATTTGTTGAAGGAAAGGAAGAAAAAAGAACTAATGATGGGAAAAAGCAGTTTATAAGGCACTTATTATTCATTATATTATTCATTAATTTTGAGTGAATAATGATCCAGATACTATTGCATTGATAGCTCCTATAGGGATTCTTTTAAAGATTGGACAGACTCATATATTGGTGAAATATTCAACAAATTGATTTAATTACCATACCTGGGATCAATTTCCGTTTGGAGGTCAGAGACAGCTCCAAAATTGAATCTAATATTGAAAAATCTTTATCCTCTCGTGGAATAGAGCTTTTCAATTTCTCATCTTTAAAAAGGAGAGAAAGAAAAAAAGAAGAATGGTTCCATGGCTATCCTTGTCTTCCACTTGACTCTTGATCTGGCTATTCAGACCAACCAGTGAATTAATTTAAATTATTTTCCTGCCATTGCTTACAAAAAGGGAGGGGAAAATGCCACTGGGAAAGGAGGTGGATGTTTGCACATCTTTATATTCTCAATTACATCCTATCGGTCTCCTGTTGATGGGACATAGGACTTCTCCTGTTAATTTGAATATTAATTTCCTTTCCAAATATACCAGTAAATTCACATTTTCTCTAAAAATGCAAAAAAAAACCCCACTTGTATTTTAATATAAAGGTCAAAAAATTAGCTTGCAACAGAAAAGTGCAATATATATATATATATATATATATAATTTCCAACCTGCACATTAGTTTGAGAGGCATGGACATTTCAAATTCCTATCTCAGAATGTTTCTTTGGCTTCTTAGACATGTTTGTCATAGATTTTATATCCTAGTTCAAGAACACAATTTTGGATTTACTGTACCCCAGCCGATTTATGTGGAAACTAGTTAGTGTTTATTTTTGCCAAAGGTTATTCCCAAGCAATATATTTTTCTAATACTGAGGAAGAAGTGATTTTCCCCCATCACTGAATTATAAATCCCATTCTAAGAGTTATAGAATATTGCAAAGGAAGATCAGAGTGTGCTCTCTCAGAGTTAGAAACATTGTCTGGGGTTTGTGTACTTTGATTTACCTCAGAGAGCCCTCTAAAGTATTCCAAATACCAATACTTTAATTACATTTTCTTTTCAGGCAAGTTTATGTTAGGCTTAGGTTTAATTAAATATACTGCTGTACAAACTTATTTAGCTTTTTCATTGCTTGGCATTTGTTGTCTGCCATGATTTATTTGGGTCATCATCATGTAATGCATGTCTAAAACCATCTCAGACCCATTCAGACCCAATTTTAATTTAGAAAAGCAGAAGGGTAAGCAAGCATGTGAAACAAGAAACCGATACTCCCTTTAAAATGAATGTATCGTGTTAACTTCCCACAAAAGGAAAATCACATTTCTGTTCTGCCTTGCTTGAGCTTGTGCTCCTTCTTATTTTTTCTTATTTATTTATTGGAAATGGCCTGAGGGACATATTGCCTTTAAAAAAGGGAGTAGGCAACTTTGTGCTTCCAAGTAGAGTTGAGAAGCACAGCATTATATTATAGTATAAAACTAGTACAATCCTTGGTTGTACAAACAGAGGCATAGAATCAAAATCATGTGAAGTATTAGTGCCGCTTTATAAATCCTTAGTAAGACCATACCTGGAATACTGCATTCAGTTTTAGTCACCACATTACAAAAAAGATGTTGAGAGTTTGGAAATAGTGCAGAGAAGAGCAACTAAGATGATTAAAGACCTGAAGACTAAAACATATGAAGAAAAGTTGCAGGAACTGAGTATGGCCAGTCTAGAGAAAAGAAGGGCTAGGGCTGACATAATAGCAGTATTCCAGTATTTGAGGGGCTGCCACAAAGAAGAGGGGGTCAACTTATTTCCCAAAGCACCAGAAGGCAAGACAAGAAACAGTGGATGGAAACTAATCAAAGAGAGAAGAAACCTGGAATTAAGGAGAAACTTCCTAAAAGTTAGAACAATTAACAGTGGAATGTCTTGAGTTCAAAATTTGAGAGTGCTCTATCACTGGAGGCTTTTAAGAAGAGACTGTTTGGAATGGTATAGGGTCTCCTGCTCAAACGGGGTTGGACTAGAAGACCTCCAAGATCCCTTCCAGCTCTATTTTGATTGATTATTTCCCGGTTATATTGTACGTCCTAACTTATTCTCTCACATCAGTTCCAATCTCCAGTCCAAACAGTTAGATATCAAGGAAGTGTAAAACATATAGTTTTCAGTAATGTATCTTTAACACTTGTCAGTGGTAAATATAAAATCTTGGAAACTTTTCAATCACCTTAGCTACAAGTTGTAGACTTTTGACAGGCTAATTATTTCCCAGATCTTCAGGGTCAGGAAAGGTTCCATTAGTAATGGTCTCATTAGTTTGTTGTTTCTTCTTCTTCTTCTTCTTCTTCTTCTTCTTCTTTTTCTTCTTCTTCTTCTTCTTCTTCTTCTTCTTCTTCTTCTTCTTCTTCTTCTTCTTCTTCTTCTTCTTCTTCTTCTTCTTCTTCTTCTTCTTCTTCTTCTTCTTCTTCTTCTTCTTCTTTTCTTTTCTTCTTCTTCTTCTTCTTCTTCTTCTTCTTCTTCTTCTTCTTCTTCTTCTTCTTCTTCTTCTTCTTCTTCTTCTTCTTCTTCTGATATTTTGAGGCAGAAGGGGACAATTCTTTTCACAAAGCATTCTTTTACTTCCCTTAACAAATGGGCCAGTCAAATCTTGGTCAATTGAATCAGCCAAGATGATGATAGCAGATGGAAATCTTCATTTTCAGCATACTCAGTTTTCCATGAAAGCAAGAATTCAACTAATTCTTAAAAAAAGAAAGAGGGTGTTTAAGAACATTCATGTTCATCTCCCGGACCATTTCTGTATTTCACAGATAGACCAGGGCATTAGGTAAAGAAAGTCAATCCTCAAGCACATTCAGGAAGCTGTTCAAATCCATCAAGTGCCTTTGCAGAACATTTTTTATTGCTCTTTGTGGAAGTTCATAGCATCGTTATGTACAAACAGCTTTAGTACTTGTTATAAGCCTTGCAGTTATGACTAGATGTATCGACTGAGATGGTCTTGAAAGGGAGTTGTTCAAATATCAGCACAAAAGGAGCTTTGTGTTTTTATTGTTGCATTAAGTTTTCCATTATGCATTTTGAGGTAGTGTCACTATCACAATCTAAATTATAGTATCCACATCTAGTACACATGTGCACTGTTGAAACCAATCTTCCTTTTTTATAACAGCTGAAAGAAATGAGAAAACACTTGCAGTCTGTGTAGAACTGGATTAAATTCTTTTTGAGGATTTATCTATACCCTCACTTTGATCCCCATTCAAACTAAATGTCCCTTTGAAAAATTCCTGTGAAGCAAAACAACCCCTTGCTTAAAATATATGGAATGGAGCAGATATTGTTTCTCTTCACTCAGCAACAAGGATTTTCACAAAGCAGATTGGTTGATTAAGGCAGATGAGCCCCATATTAATTCTTCATCACACAGTGCAATGTATTTCTAAAATGCACTTCACCAAGGCTACACAAATCTTTGTTTGTAGATGATCTGGAAGCAACAGCTGATGCAAAATGTGGCAGTTAGATTCCTGGCAGGAGTATCCCATTAGCATACAGTAGAATAATGTAAACTGTTCAGGCAACTCAGTAGGGTGCCTAAGTCTGTGATCCACAGCATGAAGTAACTATATGGATGAAATAGGTCTCTCCTTCACTCGCATATAATTTTGACCAGGAATAAAGTCAGCAATAATCTCTTTATATAAAAAACCATTTGGGATATGCATTTAAATTGAGTTCTGGCTTAATACATTCCTCAATAGAGTCACTTAGGTGAGATGAGCAGTGTAGAAATTTAACAAATAAATAGATGAATAAAGTATCATGTTTTCTAGCTTCAGGTTTTTATACTGAGCATTGGCCACTTAATATATTCGCCATAAAAGAATTCCATCAAATCATCAGCCATTTGAAAGTCTGGACAAAGGCATTACAAAATAAAGAGGAAAAGGAAGAGATTGTAATCTGTACAGTTAAATTTGTTTTTATAATTTTGTTTTGTTTATTTTTGTTCAACCTAAGTTGAAGCCCATGGCACTATCAGCATCAAACACCCGGAAATGAATGTTGTATGAGTTAATTGTCCTACAAAAAACATTTACTGTGCTCCAGTAAGTCTAGATAAGCTCATTTTTTCTGTGAACCAGATGGCACAGCCATAGCCCCATGGTAGTAATTATGATTGAATTTGCCACCATTATGTATATGCAAACAAATCTTAAGCATCTTCCACAAAATATTAATGGCAAAAGAATGTATTCATGTGCTAATGCATCTGCTGTTATGCACAAGACCTACTTAGAGTTAATAATAAATTGTGGAATTGGAACTCTTAATATTTCTGCTTGCTAATCCAATTTTTGAATTCTGAATGAGTATTGCTTCCATTATTTTTGAAAAATACTGATTTGTGGACAAGTGTTCTCTGCACTTATATTACTATGATACTGATATCCCTTTGCTGACAATAGACAAACTAAATCAGATCAGTATTTCTAGTTGTTCTTCTTTTAGGATCAGGTGCAATTTTTCAGGACTTCTGAAGAACTAGATCACAAGATGATAACTATTCATTTTATACACATTTTCCCACCCAAGTTTGTTTCCACTGAGGATACATATTGCTCTGAAAAGTCTTGTTTTTCACATAAATCCAACTAGATTGCCATTGCTTCAACACTTCACACTTAACTGAGATGAGGTTGGCATGCTGTGTTCTGACTCGAGAGAATCTAAAATCTAAAGCAATACAAGCACATTTTCTTTTACCTGAGCAGAAGTGAACAGATCTAACCCAATTTATCCAAATGGAGCACTACTGCAAATAAATGGCATTGTCATGGTAGACTTGTTTGAAAAGAAGGAGGGTGAATTTGGAAAACTTGCTCACAGAAAATGCTTTAATGAGAAGGATGATATTAGATTCCATAACTGATTATGTCTCTTCAGCTTAGAGTGCTATACTCAGATTATTAATGGTTGCTTCTTTTTCAAGATTTAGGAAGGGTGGAGATGGGGAGAGAGATCAAGAAACTCCAGGAAAGGTCTCAGACAAATTTGATTGAGAATTTGGAGTATCTGTGTGCAGCATGAGGTATTTTATCAATATGTTAGTTTTGCTCTGAAAGTTATATAAATATTCTTGCTACAAAATGTGGATATAGTACAACTTCTGGTGGCAAGCCATTAATTGTTTAATTGATTAATTGTTCTCATTGTCAGGAAATTTCTTTTTAATTCTAGATTGGATCTCTCTTTGATAATCTTCCATCCATTACTTTTTTCCTACCCTTTGGAGAATAGGTCGACCCCCTCTTGTCTGTGATATCCCCTCAAATATTGGGGATGTCATCACCTCAAATATCTTTTCATTAGACATACCTATTTTCCACAACTCTTCATCATATGGTTTAGCCTTCTAATCATCTTTGTTGCTCTTCTTAGAATTCTTTCATTCTTACACACAGACAAAGACAAAGACAAAGAGAATGACAAAGAGAATGACAATGACAAAGACAATGACAATAATAATAGAGTTGGAAGGGACCTTTGAGGGCTTCTAGTCCAACCTTCTGCTCAGGCAGGAAACCCTATACCACTTCAGACAAATGGTTGTCCAGTCTCTTCTTAAAAACTTCCAGTGTTGGAGCATTCACAACTTCTGGAGGCAGGTTGTTCCACTGATTAATTGTTCTAACTGTCAGGAAATTTCTCCTTAGTTCTAGGTTGCTTCTCTTTTTGATTACTTTCCATCCATTGCTTCTTGTCCTGCCCTCAGGTGCTTTGGAAAATAGCTTCACTCCCTCTTCTTTGTGGCAGCCCCTGAGATGTTGGAACACTGCTATCATGTCACCCCTAGTCCTTCTCTTCATTAAACTAGACATACCCAATTCCAGCAACTATTCTTTATATGTTTTAGTCTCCAGTCTCCTAATCATCTTTGTTGCTCTTCTCTGTACTCTTTCTAAAGTGTCAACATCTTTTTTACATTGTGGTGACCAAAACTGTATGCAGTATTCCAAGTGTGGGCTTACCAAGGCATTATAAAGTGGTATTAACACTTCAGTGATCTTGATTCTATCGCTCTGTTAATGCAGCCTAGCACTGTGTTGGCTTTTTGGGCAGCTGCAGCACCCTGCTGGTTCATATTTAAGTGATTGTCCACTAGGACTCCAAGATCCATCTCACAGTTGGTACTATTGAGTAAGGTACCACCTATACTGTACTTGTGCATTTGGTTTTTCTTTCCTAAATGTAGAACCTTACTTTTTTCACCATTGAATTTCATTTTGTTAGTCTGTCAAGATCCTTCTGTATCCTAAGCCTATCTTCTGGAGTATTGGCTATTCCTGCCAGCTTGGTGTTGTCCGCAAATTTGATGAGTCCCCCATCTACCCCCTCATCCAAATCATTGCTGAAGATGTTGAAGAGCACTGGGCCCAGAACAGAGTCCTGGGGCACCCCACTTCCCTCCATGTAGATGTAGTTCCATTGAGGACCACATGCTGAGTACGGTTGGTCAGCCAGCTACGAATCCATCTGGTAGTGATGCTGTCTAACTCACATTTTTCTATCTTATCAAGTAGTAGGTTGTGGTCTACTTTATCAAATGCCTTACTGAAGGCCAAGTAAATTATATCCACAGCATTACTCTGATCCACTAATTTAGTCACCTGTTCAAAGAATGGAATAAGATTTGTACGGCATGATCTGTTTTTGAGAAACCCATGTTGGTTTTTGGTTATGACTTTGTTTGCCTCTAGGTATTTCACTGATTCGTTGCTTGATTATCTTTTCCAGAAACTTCCCAGGTATTGAGGTCAGGCTGGTCGGTCTGTACTTTCCTGGCTCCATTTTTCCCCTTTTTTGAAATGTAGTCTTACTAATCCAATGCTAATAGTTCATGTGATCTTAATATTATCCCTCTGTTGATGCAACCTAGGACTACATTTGCTTTTATGGCAGCTGAAGCACACTGCTGGTTCATACTTAAGTGATTGTCCACTAGGACATCTGGATCCGTCACAGCCACTGCTGTTGATCCAGGTATCACCTAGTCTTTACCAGTGCATTTGTTTTTTTCTAGACTAAGTGTAAGGCCTTATTTTTCTCATCATTGAATTGAATTTTGTTGGATAGAGTCCAGTGTTCAAGTTTGTCAAGATCTTCTGTATATTGAACCTATCTTTTAAAGTATTTTCTCCCAGCTTTATGTTATCTGCAAATTTGATGAGTGCCCCTTCTATCCTCTTATCTAAATCATTATGAAGATGTTGAAGAGTATTGGGCCTAAGACAGAATCTTGAGGTACCCCAGTGCATGCTTCCATTGAGGACCACACTTTGAGTTGGTCAGTCAGCTAGGAGCAAGAGAAAACAAGTCAATATTCATGCATTTATATTTTATTTAGTGACAATGAAATAAAAACATTTACACTGTCTGATTGATACGTTTGCCATCTTATACCACAATTACCTCATGATTTTCATGTGTTCAGAGGAAATTTTTTATTATGCTTTAAATGCATAATGTAAAGTACATTATGCCTTACATAACAAATTCAATGTCTATGATAGATTAGGTGTGAAGTAACCTTTTAGAAAATCCAATTGAATATATGTATGGAAGTTAATAATGTGCCCCTTGAGTTATAAAAGCTGGAATGACCATCATTTTTGCTTTTCTTCAGCTCTATGACCACATGCAGCTTTCAAGTTAACTTAATGTGGTCTTCAGCCAAATGTCAAAATCTCCATGCAAGAGATAAGCTTTGGTCCTGAGTAATAGCTATTTATACTTGCTAAAAGAGAGAATAAAAAGTGTGAGTAAAAATGAGGAGGCAGATAGGAATCTGAGAAGGAATGGAAATATATAGATTTGTATTCTACCCCGATTTCTTGCTTCAGTTCTATCCAACAAATGCTTCCCAACAGATGAATCCTGAAATTAAATCCTGTATCTCAACCAACAAAACAAAGCAAAGCAAAAAAAAAATGTATATGGAGGTTTAGGGCTAGAACATTGGTGTCACAGATATGGTGGATCTGTTTTATATTGAAGGATTTACAAAATCTGGGTGAGTCTTACAAAACTTCTAAATCCCAGTCAAGTGTAAAAAATATTGTAAACCCATGGACATTGACTTTTTTTAAAAAAAAATTAACTGTAATAAAGAGTGAACAATTATTTCAGCTGATGATAGTCTTATTGTAGGTTTTCATTATAACCTGTAATACATGTAGATTGGAAGAATCTTCTTTGTTAAAAAAATGAAAATAATTTGAAATTGTTATTGATTGTTTCTTTAGAGTGAAAATTAAATCTCAGCAAGAGTTGGCTGTTTATGATGTTCTCGGAAGCCCAAGAATCAAACAATGTTTCTGCAAAGTGTTTACAAAGAATGTACTAGAAGAACAAAATCAACTTTTGATAGATTGTGAACAAAGGAAAAGAGAATAACCTTGATGCAACCTCTGTCCTTGCAATTTAAAATGCTTCACAATTTTTAAATGTATCTATCTGTTCAAAATAGACACTGGTGCTTTCTTTTATCTAACTCACCTATGGCATAGGCTAGATGCAAATATTTCCAATAATTTTATTCTGATTTATGCTTCAGTACCATCTCCTTCACTTTCCTTCATGCTTCTCCACAATCCTTCCAAGGTCAGAACTGAAGTCAGACCTGAGGAAGTTTCTTGGATGAGAAGCTAAACATCTTCAAGGAAAAACAATGTCCAATTGCCTTTTGAAAAAGCACCTTTGGGACAACCATGAACTTCATGACTGAGAATCTCCACAGACAATCCTTCCAAGTTCAGCATTGTAACACTATTAGCATCAAGATGATCTTTTAATGTAAGCTCTGGAGGAAGGAAGGAATTCATGAAACTGTGTGGTATTCTCAGATATATCTATGGAAAAAGGACTGAAACCTATGGTAAGAGCAATGGTCTTCCATAACAGCTATTGTTGATGACATCTGAGAAACCTTTGCTTAACATTAGACAAGAGTCTCCAGGTACCTATTTTTTGCATTAGGAAATACCATGAAATACTGAAAATTATAACATAATAGTTGCATGAGATACCCTAGTATAATTACATATCAACCTGTGTCCTGGAATGGAGACCTCTAAGAACATAGTACACAGATACTTAGCTAAAGGAATGAGCTCATTGCTCATTTATGAGGAATCAATGATGCAAAAAAGATGAACTGAATGTGTTTATTAAGAACAGTTTGGATCCAACTCAGTAATGAAATGAAAAGGAACATATCATTACTACCCATAAATACTTGTTGCATTTCCCAGAACCAATTTAGGACAAATACCGAGGTACCACTATATTTGAATTCAAAAATTTATAACTTTTTTTACACATCCATACGTACAATAAACAGTCCTTTCTTGTTCATATTTCCAACTTGAATTTGAATGGCTTTATATGTTCCAGACAATTTCTCTGGTGATATATACCAATGGTACATTTTTTCCTTTGCTTCCATTGCTCTCATACAGACATCCATGATTGTTACTGTTCCTTATTTGGTCATCAAAGGAGGATTTATTTGGTTACCTGCAAGCTCATTTGGATACCACTGTCATGGAATGAAAAGAAACATATCATTACTACCCATAACTACTCATTGTGTCTCCCGGAACCAATTAAGGACAAATACCGAGGTACCACTATATTTGAATCCAATCTTGGAGAATGATCATGGAATCATTCTCTGAAATACAAGAAAGCAATCATTTATGAGGTTTTAAAAAACCCTAAAATTTTGAAAGACTTTGAAATATAATTTTAACTTAATTATTATTGTTCTTTTAATATTTCTATTAGCTTTGTTTTCTGTTGTTATTATAAGCCACTATAAGAGCATGATATATAGATTTCTAATAATTAAACTTTGTATTAAAATTACTAAAAATCATTGTTCTTGTGTTCAGTGATGGTACTATTGTTTTGTACAAACCTTTTCAAAAAGTCTACAATTTTAACCAGGTTTTAACTTACTATAAATATAAATACATTTTTGAAAATTTCTACTTACAGATTGGATGGATTGGATCCCTTATCTCTACACGGGAAGGATAACTTCCTTCCTTCCTTCCTTCCTTCCTTCCTTCCTTCCTTCCTTCCTTCCTTCCTTCCTTCCTTCCTTCCTTCCTCTCTCCTTCCCTCCCTCCCTCCCTCCCTGTGGTTGAAACAAAGAAAGTGTGGATAATTGTGTGATATGATAAAATATCAAATATGAAAAATCAAAATTGATAGATTGCATAAACAATCTGTGGTAGTCCCAGTGGTTATCAGAATAGTTGGTGCCAAAAAATATCGAATGGCGCTCAGAAAATCCATGCATTGACAAGATTTCCATCTGCCAATTACAAAAGGTTGAATTTCTGGCATAGCTCTCATCTTCCTCAGAACACACATGCCCCCAAACCATGTCAAGGTAGGCAATTATTATTGTATTTTCATTGTAAAACATTTATACTGCATGTAAATCGTTTTAGGGGAATTCTTTCCCTGAAAAGCAGAATATAAATAGTTATGATAAATAAAGGATAAGTACAATAAATACAACAGTGTTCTGTGGATATAAATTGTATATGTTCACAAGAATTTATGATACTAACCAGCTAGACAAAGCATACATTTTAGAATGAGATATTTAAAAGTACCAGGAGCACATGGAAATTCTACTAACTTAACACAGCTGAATGTTATATTGACAAAGCATATAAAGCTATTTTCATTGGTTATATTTCTGGGACCCAATATGGAAGTATGGGAATATAGAAAGATAAAATCCTGTGCTTCCCTCTCATTGTTACCTGGATTTTTTCAGCCCAGGTATAGTAGTCTTAGTTTATTATTCTCCTAAAATTTAGTAATTTCTATATTTGAAAGGGTTCTGTATGCTCAGGATTCTCTTCTTTGGATTAAATAAACCCCTCTTAACTTATATTAAATATTTCTTGCAAAAATTCAGAACACCACAATTAATTTTCCCCATGCCAGAATTTCTACCTTTGTGACAGGAACTACATTGAATCTATATTATTTCCAAAGCATATCAAACTCCAAGTAAACTTTGCTTAGTAGGACTTAACAAAGCAGAAGAAGAGCTAAGAGCTAAGACTGAGAGTAAAAAAGCAACGCTGTAAGGGCAGTTTTTTTCATATTTGCTGTCCACTGGGTCATGAAGCTTGACACTCTTCTAATAGCCACAAAGCCTTTTTTAGAGGATAATAACAACATCATCCAGTGTTTGTGTGTGCTATAAAGTATACTGGCATTGTACTGTATGTTCTAGTTTTAAACCTATTGGGTAAATAGCAAATGATAGAGCTACTGTGCGATCCAGTGTATGTTTAAACTAAAGGAATCTAGCGGGTTTCACTTTCAGCTGGATGGCTTGACTGTTGTCTGGTTAATATGGTTTGTTTCTATATTGGTTTGACTCACTTTTGTAAAAGATAATCCCTTTGGTATGTCAATTAACCTGCAGTAATTTTGTATCATATCATTGTATCATACCTATGCAATTGACATATGTTAATTTACATACCAAAGGGATTACACACACACACACACACACACAAACAATTTGAACAATGTGGAGTTGAACACACTTAAAACTATAGAAATGATCATAGATTTTGGGAGGAGCCCTCCTATTCTACCACCTCTTACAATATTCGGCAACACAGTTTCAACAGTAAAGACCATCACGTTTCTGGGTTCTATAATCTCCCAGGACTTGAAATGAACATCTAATATTAGAACTATCATTGAAAATGCACAACAAAGAATGTTCTTCTAGCATCAATTCAGAAAATTCAGGCTGCCCAAGGAGCTGCTGATACAGTTCTGCAGAGGAATTATTTGTACTTGTACAGCATAACTGTCTGGTTTGGCACAGCAAACAAACAAACAGGACAGGTAGAGATTTCAACAGATAGCTAGGACTGCAGAAAAAAACAATTGCAACCAGCCTGCTTTTCACCGAGGAGCTGTATATTGCCAGAAAGAGGGCTGAGAAAATACCTACAGATCCCTCATATCCTGGACATAAACTGCATCAATTCCTCCCAATTTCAGGGCTTTTTTTTTTGTCATAGAACGCCCAGAACGGAGTTCCGGCACCTTTTTTGGATGGAACCTTGTAGGGTAGGCAAGGCGGGTTGTATGACATGTGTGAGTTCCGGCACCTTTTTTTTTTTTTTTTTTTTTTTTACAAAAAAAGCACTGGGAAGGACACTGATGTAATTAAAGAACTAGACACAGGGACAGATTTTTTTCCTCATGCCATCACTCTGCTGAACACCTAATTCCCACAGCACTGTCTTATGTCTAAGGATATTTACCCATGTAAATTGTATTGCTATTATCATTCTCATCTTTCCTTTTACTTTCTACTATTGGTATCTTATTATTATCTTATTTTGTTGTTTGTATGTACACTGAGAGCTAATGCACCAGAGATTAATTCCTTGTGTGTCCAATTACACTTGGTCAGTAAGGAATATTCTCTCTCTATATATAATAATCAAATCATTATCTTTGCAAATAAATGAAATTTTCTTTTCTCTTCTTATTCTTTCTCTTTTACATGTTGCTGTGTCTTATTTTCTTTCACATACACTTTTACTTCGCGTACCCAAAGGGTCCTCAAAGCTACAATTGTTTATTGATGAAATTATATGCTATCCTGAGGATGATATATTTAAAATCAAGATTGCCATTTTGACAGCTGCAATATATAAGTATTAAAAAGGTATAAATCATGATTAGCACATGGCTGTGACATTACCTTGAGATATGTTACACTTAATTGTTTTCCTTAAGCTTATGGGAAACATCATTCAAAAGGATAAGTTTCATTTTTGTAATGGATTTCTATTAACAATTAGTTTTTAACAAGGGCAAAGTTGCTAAGTATATTCAAAATAATTCTATGATGTTGGCATTCTTCCATACAGTACGTTCAGGAAAATGAATTTAGATACAAACTTCAGTGAAAGTTTATTCTCATTGTCTGACCTTCTTCTCAGATAATATATAAAACTCCTGGCTATTGGAAGTTGATAAATGTAGCTAGGTATTAACGATTGCTTTACAATAGGCATATAATATAAATGAAGGAACAACATTCTATGGTTAAATATATTAATATTAATATTTAGGAAACAGGGAGGTCTACTGTTAAAAGATTTTCAGTGTTTGGAAACTGTTAAGCACAACCAGATTTAAAAAAAAGTGCACAGTACAGGTACATAGTAAGCCTACTAATTGACCAATGAATGAATTGTCAAAGACAATCAACAGTGTTCCACCATCTGAAAATGAGAAAAATATCAGAAAATCAATATTTATTCCAGTGATGGATCAGCATAAAATATAATCAGGAAAAAAAATCACATTTCTTTCAATAAAAAACATCCAAACCTATAAGAGATAAAACATAACTAAAAGCAGCATTAATAACACAATTTTATAATATTAAAACACTAAGATTTGCCCCCTCTGCTAATCTAAAAATTTAAAAAGTGACATCCTTAGTGAGTTTATGCATGTCCTGTACTTATCTTTTTCTGAATTTTAAATATTGCAAGGCAAAATCTTGCAATGTTGTATATAATAAATTATTCTTTATCAGACAGAAGAAAATCAGAAAACTCTCATCGTCATCTATGACGTGTGTAAATAAAGGAAGAATGAAATATTCTTGAATTGATTGATAATAAAAGCCCTGGTAGCACAGTGGTTAAAATGCAATATTGCAGGCAAACTCTGCCCAGAGCCTGGAGATCGATTCGGATGGGGCTCAAGGTTGAGTCAGTCTTCCTTCCTTCCGGTCGGTAAAAGTTGGTAAAATGAGGACCCAGAATGTTGGGGGCAATATGCAAATAATACTTACATTGTTACCCACCCAGAGAGTGCTGTAAAATGCTATGGGGCAGTATATAATGCTATTGCTATTACTATTGCTAATAGGATTCTGCACACTTGTGGTGGTCTCAAAAGCCTTTGTACTACATGTATAGATTCTCATACACATGGAGACTTTATTAAATCTCTCATTAAGAACTGCAGAGGGTTAACATTAAACTTAGCTCTGAGAATGTTTCTTTGCTGTGCAAGGGAAAATAATGTAATTAAGTATCTGCCCAGCTTCCCTCTGGAAAACACATAGAAACTGACATTTAAAAAAACAACAACCAAGTTAAAGAAAATCAAGGGGGAAAAAATACCCAAGTCTTTGAAGAAGAGATGGAGAGGCAAGTCCCCATTCACTGTCATGCTTGAGTGCTCAAAAAAATAAAACAAAAATGATGTGCAACTCTTGAGAACCAAAAGAGTAGAATAGGTAGTAAGGCACTCTCAAACAGAAAGAATGCAAATAGTTTTTTTGTAAAAAAGAAGTACCTTCCTCTCTTTAGGCTACTTCCTCCTCTTCCTTGCCATAACCTAATGATCTACTTTTATGACTTATGAATCCTAGATTTTTATTTATATAATGGTAACATTTCCCATATGGTTCAGATACTATGCTTGTCTTTGGAGATTTACAGATATCATCTGATCCAATATCTCCCCTTCTTCACCAGGATGAGATTGGATGGATGGATGGACAGGAACAGAATAGAATAAAACAGAAGGGAATAAAATGGAATGAATACTACTATTGCAGATCTTATATTGATTATGATGTGGAAAATCTTTGATTATTCCAGAAATTTGTAATATTTTAACTATGCAGAAATCATATTTGCATAAAGTCCAAAAAATGTTATTTGCCTGCCAAAAGACAGAACAGGTCAATTCATAGGTATGGCCAGTGTGCCAACAGAGAAGACTCAATTCAATGTTTATGCTAATTTATATATCTGTCTAAAACCTAACAGTCATTAAAAGAGAAATTGACATAACAATATATCTCAATTTATGTAGATGTAATTTAATTAAGAAAAACGTGTACTCAATTTAATCCTTCCATAAATATACATAAACAGATCCCAGACCCTTAAATATCAAACAGTTAAACAATTCAACTGAGACCAATGGAGCTAAATAAAGACTACTTGACTACTTTCAGAAATGTAGCACATATGATGGGGAAAGAACAATGCACATCAAAGTAGCAAATACTGTACATGTAGCAAAGAGCACATTCAACTTTATAAATATCAGAATTTGTCAAAGAGATTTTCCTACTTAAGCTATATATAATTTTCCATGTGCCAAAATAAACTGGAGTGACAATTCAATCTAATTTCAAGAAGATAAGGAAATAGAAGCAGGTTGTCCATAATGACTTCCAGGGGAAAAAAAATAGGATGGTTAGAAAGCATTACTGGAATGGCTGGGGCCTATTGCCACCATTTGCCTCTGAGATACATGCTTATTCTTCCTAATGTTATTTATTTATCTATCAAATATATATGGGTATGCATCTCATAAAATATTACTCTGACCAGCATACAATAAGACAATCATCATACAGCCAGGACGTATTAATATAAGTTTATAACAGTCCTTTTTCATTTAATAGCTCTCCCTTAAAGAACAAAGATCTGAGAATGTACACATAAATATAATTCTTTCTACATTTACATATAATTCTGTTGAAATGACACTTTGCTGAGTTCAGAATGATATTCTGGTGGTCAAGGCACAACACTTGGCATCAGTAGTATGCTTTGGATCTAACTGAAGCATTGGATATGCCAGATATTGTTGTCTAGGTTACAGTCTTGGATGAACCCTTGACTGTTCAAGTTTTGTTTTCATATTCTTTTGCACTATCGCTTGGTAGACTGCAGTCCTAGAAATTTCCCTTTAGAGCATGTATCCTTCAAGGATCTTGTTTTGTTTACATTGTTTCCTTGGGAGCCCATATTCCTGAACAAAATTATCAATATCATAGTTACATTGTTAATACTCAAGTCTATTGTTCTTTTGTGGTTCTTGATGATGACCATGTTGACCATTGATAGAATGCCTTGTTACTGTTTTGTCTTGGTTATCTTCTTCCCACGTCAAATTGGATATGGGTAATGTGGAGCTCTTTACAAGCTGACTTGATTATATTTTCACTAGTGTTGTTGTTGTTGTTGTTGTTGTGTTTCCCTCCCTAATTATTTCCAGGGCTCCTTGATTGTTCCATTTTCCTGAACCTGGGCATTGATTAATTTTGTACTTATGTGTTAATCTTACAACAAAGTCACAAATTTTCATTTGATGCATCTTTGTAGGATCTAGGATGAGTGTTTTATATATTGTGAACTTTCCACACGCTATTTCTATGTTTTGTTAGATTATAAGGGTCTCCACTGGCTCTGTATTTGAGCTACAGCCAAGTTCAAAATAAACATTAGATTTCTGTTGACATCTACATGGCAACTTTTTTTTAAAAAAAAATCTAGATTATGGATGGTGAATTCCAATCTATCCTCAACAGCTTTGGTCCATAACTGATTTTCCAAGCCAGCTCTCCCTCCCTTTTCCCAGAGTTCTCCTTAGGCTGTCCATTCTCCTTTAGATATTTTTTCCATCAGTTTTTCTTGCTTCCAAAGCCTTCAAATCTGCAAACTTTATAAGAATTCCCAGCCAATGATTAGCAAGCACTCTCCCTGCAGTTACAGAAGATCTCATTTGTCCTCAGTAGAAATTCTTATTAACTTTGAGCTTAAGGAGACCATTTAAAAAACTTCCAGCAACTGAGCCCTCCCAACAATCTGTTTCAGGAAAGTATTGGCCAGTTGCTTTCTGGGGATCTTACTGGCTGAAATTACCCTTTCTGGTTATATGTGACACCAAAAAGATGCTGAAGTTCAAAAACATCAATGCTTTTCTTATTCTGTTTCTTCAAAGCCCAACTTTCACTTCCATAGAGTATCATGGGGAATACCATTGCACTATTCTGGTCTTTGTAGTATAGACACATCAGGACATTTGATTGTATTTTCCAAGACCTTAACAACTGCTTATCAAGAGCTAATCTGCAATGTATTTCTTGTTCCTTTACCATTGGTGGTTGCTGCTAAATCATTGCAGGCATCCACCACTTTGTTATCTTCATTGTTTAATTTCTAAGGCTGATTGTTCATTAATTTGGGGTATTTGGGTCAGTTTGAAACAACCCCTTCTTAAATCAACAGATTACATACTGTATTCTTAAATATTCCTGTTGAATTGTCTTTTCATTTCTCAATCTGGTCAGATGCAGCTTTTTTATTTTTTCCCCTTTCACTGATCAGTACTTAAACAGTAACTTCAGATAAAACTATATTGATATAGTTTTCTATAAGATAAGATAAAACCTGGTTATTGATCCAGTGATAACTAAAAGCATACAAAGCTAAAGCAGGAATTCTTTGCAAAATGTTTTAGCAGCCAGTATTTACAAATTGGACATTTGTTTGTACATCTTATTCCCAAGTGGATTCTGATTGAAGTGTCACTCAGCAGAAAGAAGACTTGAAACAATAAAGTCTAGAGAGGCAAAAAAATTCAGATATGGCCACCTGAGAGAGTAAGGGACTTGCAAGATAAAATACCGACAGACTCTGTAGAATTTTCTCTAATCTTCTATCATAGAGGCACAGCCAAATTATATGAGCTCATACCAATATGGTTTGTTTCCTTTGTTTTGTGTTTCCCTTCTGCATAGAGATTGATTCTTCTACCCAATGGCTGTATTCGATATTTGTCAAGAATTGTTTTGACTCACACAGCAAAACAGCTCTTTGCAAGTCTAAAAAGCAGTGACAAAGATGAGGTAGTAAGACATGCATGCTATTTAATTTAATGGCGAAGCATATACTGTAGTAGACCCCAGATTTAATAGTTGCTTCTCCATGTCGTGCTGTGAAAGATTTCCTAGTGAAGAGCTATCAGTCAATGTCAATATTACTCGATTAAATGGAATAGTGGCCTGGCTTGATTCAGATACATTTTATTGAAAAATACAATAGATAGGAAAAAAATAAAGTCCTAAAGCAAGTTGGTATCTGGAAGATGTTTTTTTTTCTAGTAAATTTGTACTGACCTTCAGATAATGTCTAACAAGTCACATTCTGTTCCAGAATATATTAGAACAAAAATACATCAGTTACACAGATATAACAGTAATGAACACAGAACAGATCAGTAGAATTTTTTTAATAAATGAAAAACCAGTTTGGTTTAGTGTTTAAGGCATTAGGCTAGAAACTGGGACACTGTGAGTTTTAATCCCACCTTAGCCAAAAAGCCTTAGGCACAAAGCCAGACAGACCTTGGGCCAGCCATTTTCTCAGTCCCAGAAAGGAGGCAATAGAAAACCACTTCTTCAAAACCTGCCAAGACTGATCCAGGGACTTGTCTGGAGTGAAACACTGACTTGAAGGCGCACACACACAAATCTACATAAAACGACTGTCTGTTAATTCAACTAAAATACTTTAAAATTATTAAATCATGCTCATTTATTCCTTAGTCACTTCAGTCTTCAGTGCTGGTCAGTAAAAGTCCATAAAAAGTTACAGAGATAAAAAATATATCTATTTTATCCTGATCAAATAAACCAACTTTATATTCCTTTGTTTTACTTCTAACAGTCTTGATTATTACCATGTTTCCCTGAAAGTAAGGCCTACCCCAAAAATAAGCGTCAGCTTGATTTTGGGGGACGGGCCTAAAATAAGCCCTAGTTTTGGAGTGAGGCACACACCTAAAAATCAAGTTAAGGTGGGTGTGGGTGTGTGCAGCCGCACCCACTTACCTGGCAGCCAGGACTCTCCTTGCTGGCCCACTTCTTCTGCGGTGTCTTCTGCAGTCAGGCCTGCATTTCTTAGTCACAGGCCTTTCCAGAAGGCCACTGCAGCCAAGAACCAAGCTATGGATTCAATCAGCTGCATAGGTCTTCCAGAAAGGCCTGACTGTAGAATGAAGCTGCTCCTTCAGCCAGAAGAATTGGACAGGCTGGGCAGGGCTGTCGGTGCCGGAGGTGAGTATAAAAGACATCCACCGAAAATAAGACCTGGTGCCTCTTTTGGAGGCAAAAAAAAAGAACCTGATCTTATTTTTGGGAAAACATGGTAGTCCCATCAAGTAGAATCCTAGAAATTGATTTTTCATTTTTTTTCTTGGTCCATTCTCATAAGATTTTTCAAAACCTTAACAAATCTGTTTTGTAAATTCAATATAGGAAATCTATCCAAGTCATTCTAGGAACTACCTTATAAAACACCTTCCCCCTAGTAATTAGTGTGGACCCACACCTGGCTTTTTATCCAGGTGCTGGGGCAGAATGATGATATCTGGAGTTAGTTATCAGGCATCCCAAAGAGATGATTGAAGTGCAGGGATTTGGGGGTGGGAAGCACTATAGTTTTCTGACTTACTGAAAAGAGCTTATATTAAGCTTTATACAGTTTTAAAAACATTAGGATGAAAACATGTCACATAGACCCTTTTATGGGAAGATGACTATACTCATGCAGAAATTATGTCTACTTTCCTCTCATTCCATGCCAACTGTTGCTAAGCCTTGACATCCAAGCAATGCACATCTCCTTCATCACAAGTAAAGACACCCATTTATAACCCTTTACCAAGCTGAATCAAAACAAGTAATTTATGGTTTGTTTAACAAACCATAAATTAGAGCATTATCATCTCTATTTAATAAGCCATTTGCAATATATTTTTTTACTTTTATGTCAAGTTCTTTGTTATTATTTTGTAAATATTTGCATAATCTGCCTATATGCCATAAAATATGATTCTATATTGTAGATGATCCCCTATTAAATCATTTTGTGCCATATGAAATTTGTTGATTTTTAATAATGATACAGATAGATTTGTTCCAGGATAATCTGTCCCAACCTGCTGTTTCAAGTTTCAATGGTGTAACTATAGCATGCCTTCCTATACATATATCTAAAAAATGCATAATGAAAGCATATGAGTAAAAATAACAGATTTTATGACTGATTGTGAAATGAAATTGAAAGCAGGAATATGCCTAAGTAACAAGGTCTCTTGACAGAATCAGGAGGAGGAGGAGGAGGAGGAGGAGGAGGAGGAGGAGAGGAGGAAGGAGGAGGAGAAGGAGGAGGAGGAGAAGAAGAAGGAAGAAGAAGAAGAAGAAGAAGAAGAAGAAGGAGAAGAAGAGAAGAAGAAGAAGAAGAAGAAGAAGAAGAAGAAGAAGAAGGAAGAAGAAAGAGAAGAAGAAGAAGAAGAGAAGAAGAAGAAGAAGAAGAAGAAGAAGAAGAAGAAGAAGAAGAAGAAGAAGAAGAAGAAGAAGAAGAAGAAGAAGAAGAAGAAGAAGAAGAAGAAGAAGAAGAAGAAGAAGAAGAAGAATCTTTTAGTTGAACCCACATTACCTCATGATTCAGGCACCAAGATCTGGACAATTGATACTCCGACACTGCCCTTATGGAACAGTAAACTAGCATTTATGAACCGGGCCATCAACTTTGCAGCTTCAGTGACCAATTCTATGTCCTTACAGCACAGTTAGAATAATTTACTGCCTAACAATCCATTGCTTGGTTTATTGCTGAACTTATAATCCCTCAGTTTCTCTCAAAATAATTTTCCTCATTATTTCTTTCACAATAATAGCATCTGCATGCCGACCTCACCTTTCAGATTGTTAATTATTTGATGGCTGATGGAAATGAACAGTTTGCATCTAACAAAATCTGCATTCCGTGTATAATTCTGTTCAGCTGAGCAGCTGCATCTGATAAGGCTCCTGCAGGAATATATTGCCTAAAATTGTTTTCAAAACAGGGAGAAGTTTCATTCAGAAATTATTTGCAAAACTTTCTGTCAGATAACATTGGACGGTTATTTATAGAGAATGATTGAATAGCTCGGCAGGTCATTTGTAAAAGTCAACCATTGAGATCTGGATCTTTGTTATAGCTTGCAGCTCTGTTATATATATAAATTTATATATATATAAATTCCCTTTGGAATTCCTTGTTATGCAGTCTAAGAACAAAAGTGCTTGGGCCACTGGAGACTGCAAGTGAGATTTATATTGAACACAAGTATTACAGTTTGAAAGTAGGAGGAGGAAAGAATATCAAATACGTTTGCTGCCTTGAGTTATTTATAAGAAAAATAAAGATGGCATAATAAATAAATAAAAAGTTTCTTTATGAAATCTGATCTAAATTAACATGATCCAAACCTCCTAATAATTGTAAAACTTGTAATTTTACTATCCAAAGCTCCTGCTTTTCCTGAACCGGAAAACTCAAAGAAACATGTACTTTAATTTCTTTTTTTTTCTTCAAAAAAAAAACAAAAACAAAAAAAACACAATCACAGATACAGAGGAGAAATAAATGGGTTTGCCTATTCATAAATATCACCACCCCATCTTGCTAACGCATATTTATCTGCTTACTTTTCAAGAGCTGCTGCTAGGAGAGGAGAACTTTGGGAGGAACCATCAGTTTCAACCATCCTGCCATGAGCAGCTTGATCCAGATCAGAACCCCAAACTCTTGCTTTGAAGAAAATAAAAAGGTAGAAAGGGAAGTAAAATCAAATTTCTGTTGCATGTGTAACTTATTTCATAATTTGACAGTATCAACCTCATTTCGAAAGTGTGTTTAAGGGCCTTTCTTTCTTTCTTTCTTTCTTTCTTTCTTTCTTTCTTTCTTTCTTTCTTTCTTTCTTTCTTTCTTTCTTTCTTTCTTTTTTTCTTTCTTTCTTTCTTTCTTTCTTTCTTTCATTGGAATTGATATTGAATGCTGAATAACATGTTCAGTTCTGCCTTGCCTATACCTATATATCAATACTGATGTCAATATATACTGTATACATACATATATGCACTCACATACAGATACACATATACATACACATATATATGAGTGTGTGTGTGAGTATCTGTGTTTGTGTAGACAGAGATATGAATTATCTTGTCTCAATATTTTAGCCTCTCAGAAGACCCTTAGATCTAAAATTTGCAATCTTACATTTATGGGTAGCTTTAGGATTAAATTGGAACAGTTAATGAAGCTACTGTCTGTATACATAGACACCTATAGGGCAACAAGGAGTAGAAAGGATGAAATGTTTATGATTACCTCATGCTAATGCCTTGACTTACATACTTGCATCAGAAGTTGTTATATACATTTCATCATTTCTCATGAAAATGTCACCATTTTGTTATCATCAGATCCTTTCCTAAATCTGAACAGATAATTAATCCTAGATACCATGTTTGGTTCTGCCTTGTCTTTTATAATACATCTGAATTATCAGATTGTCTCAATATTTTAACATCACCAACAGTAGCACAACAGGCTGTGGATATTGGTGACTGACATGGGTGTGTAAAATATTCCAAACGTGGTCTAACCCCCAAACAAACCATTTAATTTGAATTATTCCCAGTACTGCATTTCTTTGATTAACGTTTTGCACTTACACACTGTCTTTTGTTCATGAACTCAGGACTCCCTGCACAAAATCTTAACCATTACACCTTTCTGTTCTGAGACTGGAATAAACCATATTGGGAATGGGGTGTTTCATTTTGCATTGCCCTGTTTGGATCCAAGACTACAGAGTTATAACGCTCAGTGATGTTTTGAAGATACAGTGATTTAAAGGCATTTCATTTAATTTCACACCCTTCTTAGACACATTCTTTCAGTCTCTTTCCATGTAACTAAATTATTCTCTGAAATCCAGTCATGGGCCATTCAACAACAACAACAACAAAATATTTTAGCGAATATGATACTCTATTTTTCCTTTGTTAAAGTGAGCTTTTTGGGTGGAAGTGAGGATTCTGGCATTCCTTCTTTATTAGTTCAAGTCTTCCAAAGCTGTATTTTTGCATTAATAAGGGCTTTATCGGCTTCAGGCTGCATAAAATGATAACACCTTTTTTAAAAAAGAGAGAGAGAGAGAGAGAAAAAAGCATCAAAAAAGAGACCTGGATGATTACCATCCAATGGCCGATTTTCATTTGATTTCTCAACTGCTTAGAAAAGATTGCTGATAAGAAGTTACGAAGCATAAAATTTGTATCAAAATTGTATATTTCACTAACAGCTGTAAACCTAGCTATATTCCATGATTAAACATTCCTTTTAGCAGCTTGTGAAATGGAAATCTTTCTAAGAGTTTTTTTTCCAGATGGCTGCATTAAAATGCTATCTACCAGTCTTTGAGCTGGCAGAAAACTGTCCTGGCATGAATTGTAGTGCCCTGATTGTCAATTCCTTTCCTGTTGCAGTAAGAAGGCTGGCAAATGATGCAGTTCTCACTTATTGCAGGCCAAATCAAGGAAAGCAATTCCTGGGTTTCCCTTGCTTCATTTCAACTCCCTTTAAGTATCAATTACCAGCAGGAAACAGTCACCAATCTCTCTCCTTAATGTGAAGTGGTCAGAATGAGGGACTCAAACTATTTTTCAAAGCACCAAAAGGCAAGACAAGAAACAATAGATGGAAACTAACCAAGAAGAGAAGGAACCTAGAACTAAGGAGAAAATTCCTAATGCTTATAGTAATCAACCAATGGAATGGCTTGCCTTCAGAAGTTGTGGGTGCTCCATCACTGGAGGCTTTCAAGAAGAAACTGGACAGCCACTTGTCTAGAATGGTATAGGGTTTCCTGCTTCAGCAGGACGTTGGACTAGAAGACCTCCAAGATCCCTTCCAACTCTATTTTTCTGTGTTCTTTGCATGGGGTTGGATGATTAAGATGGTTGCCAATGAGTGTTGGGGGAAAGTGGAATCAACATATCCCAATGCCCTTGGTGAGCACAACCCTTCATCTATGCCTTGACTGATCAATCAGGCTATTTCAAAACACAGATTTAGATAGATAGATAGATAGATAGATAGATAGATAGATAGATAGATAGATAGATAGATAGATAGATAGATAGATAGATAGATAGATAGATAGATAGATAGATAGATAGATAGATAATAGAGATAGATAGATAGATAGATAGATAGATAGATGGATGGATGGATGGATGGATGGATGGATGGATGGATGGATGGATGGATGGATGGATGGATAGATTAGATAGATAGATAGATAGATAGATAGATAGATAGATAGATAGATAGATAGATAGATAGATAGATAGATAGATAGATAGATAGATAGATAGATAGATAGATAGATAGATAGATAGATAGATAGATAGATAGATAGATAGATAGATACTCTGTCTAAAGGTGTAGGAAAAGGCATTAAATAAAGAGAACATGGTCAATAAATAATATATTTTTCCTCAATGTGGCTGAAATATAACAACAATCTCACTTTGGCACCTAGTGCCACTAAATCTGAAACGCAGTATAAAATATTTCAGCCATCAACCCCCCTCCCCCATAAGATAGATAGATAGACTCTGTCTAAAGGTGTAGGAAAAGGCATTAAATAAAGAGAACATGGTCAATAAATAATATATTTTTCCTCAATGTGGCTGAAATATAACAACAATCTCACTTTGGCACCTAGTGCCACTAAATCTGAAACGCAGTATAAAATATTTCAGCCATCAACCCCCCTCCCCCATAAAAAAAGAAAGACATACATAAATATGCTCTACTGAACATACTGTTATAGAATGGCTGTTGCATTTTACTGGTTTCAGGAACAATAACTGGTAAGGATGAGAGTGATTACATTTGAGTTCAGGTTCTTAGAAGTAAAATTTCCAGAAGGGAAAACCTTCTGCTTATGCAAAACAGCTAGCAGAAATGTCGTCAGGCACAGAGTGTGATAGAACCTGCAATGTGCAGCTTTCAGAACAGCCAGGATCCTTCTTACAGCTGACCTTCTATGCAGTATAGGAGAGCCACACCTGTGTTTAAACATTAGGTCAAGTCTGCCTTTAAAACCGGTGTTTCTACGGAGCCCCGTTAGGACAAGACAAGCACTAGAAAAAGCAATAGGGATTGTGTGTGCCAATACATTTGCAGAAGAAGGTGTCTAGTATGTCCTTCAGCTGAAGCCAAAATCTCCATGGAGGATAGTGCTGAGTGACTGGAGTAGAGGAAAAATACCTATACAGTCAATATAGGTGGCCAAGTAGAAGGTGAGCAGAAGAAACTCTTTTCTGGGACTGCTGAGTTGAGGGCAATGACATGAGTTCTATCAATGCTGCAGTTACAGGGAAGAAGAACTTAAATCATGAAACCTCAGCAATTGTTGTCCTCTCTTGCCTATTAAGAATGAAACTTTAGATAAGCCTTAGTGCTTGGAAAATCAAAATGACAGATAAGTATGGGCAGACTGCAATTACCTGGGGAAAATATGACACTTGTCTTTGAATAATGAAAAGTAATTAAGCCAGCAAAGTACCTAAACCAGTCACTTCTGAACTTTTCTATTGGTGCCTCCTTGGATTCTCAGCCAGTTTAATGAACTTGCTGGTTATTTTTCCCTAGTGCAACAGCAGCCTCCAGTGGTCATTTCCTTGTACTCTGGTTCTCCTATCCATAACTTTGTTACAAAGGAATCAAGATGGCACTGTGCATGCAGTGAAGAAAAAAAATCTTATTGATAAAAGTTAGGTCTTTTTTACAGGGAGCAAAACAAAAAGATCACATTTCTCTTAAGGGGAAACCTTAATATTCAAAGAGTAATTCTTCCCTTTCCACCGGATTGAAAATTCAAGGCAAAAGTTGGATTTAAGAACATCTAAATTACCTAAAATTCTGCAATAAGCATTTAAACAAGTGTCTTTCCTAATTTACTGCCCAGCAGGGAGATAGGGAAGACAACTGAGAAGTCCATAATGCTGAGGAAAATGGAAAGAAAGAGCAGAGTTTATTGACCAACAGCAATGAATGCATCACTGAGAGATCTAAAAGGCTAATTGAAGACAGATCATCCCAGAGAAAGTCTATCTATGAAGTCATTAAGAGCTGACATTGACTTGATTACATTTAAATCAATTAAACAATCAATCTTTGAGTCAATGCACTGGATTAACAACATTGCTTTCATTATCTTGTCTTCTTCATTGCCTTGAATGTGAGTTGATTGGTTGTTTTGGATCCCTCTGTTCCTGTTAGTTTTGATGGGCCCCAGTCAGTGTCAGATTAAGGCCAACTGATGCTCAACAATGGTACCTCTCTACTTTTACACTGCTTAATTGACAAGACATTTAGACTCATCAAATGCTCAAAACTAAAGTTGACTGTGGCAGTAAAAGAGTTAAGGGTAGTTTAGCTAGGGGGAGATTTTTTGTAGTGCTCCTCTTTGGTGCCCTAAATATGGGCTTATTTTGCTTACTAGTTAATCCAGGGCTGGCTAGAGCCTCAAGTTCATATTATATTAAATTACATGACAAGCAGTTTATGATGGAGCAAGAAGAAAGGAGAAAAAAATGTTCAGCCATAAGACTGTTAAGGAATTGACAAATTCCTAATCAGCTCCAAAGGATCTGATTGCACCCATTACAGTATATTGAAGTGGAAGAGAGTTAATTATCACTTTTGATCTGAAGAAACTAGGAAGAATAAAGAAACTCTGTAAAGGTGGCACATTTGCCTCACATATTCCCATTCTGATTTATAAGTGGAATTGGCACTTCCAAGATGAAGGGAGAGTGAAGACATTCTGACAGAAGAACACATTTATGAAATTTGAAATATGGTAAAGATGTACTCATTTACTCATTTTCTATAAGACGCACCCTTGTATAAGACGCTCTGGCATGCGAGTTTCTCCACGGTGATCAGCTGTTCAGTGGAGCGCCGAACAGCTGAGCCGGCAAATCCAGAAGTTCGGCCGGCCAAGGATCTTGCCCCCCCTCCCATTAGTGGCAAGCCCACAGGGGCTTGACACCTTCACCAGGTGGCATGGCAACGCACACCGGCATGCCCTGGGCTGTGGAGGTTACCATTATTTTTCCGTGTATAAGACGCTGCACTTGTATAAGATGCACCTGATTTTTGAACTGGGTGTTTGCAGGAAAAAATAGCATCTTATACACGGAAAAAATACGATATTCCAATTGGACCAAGATGTATCTAATCAAGGTGCTGCTCTTTCAATGGTGGTTAATTGCAATCCCCTGGAAAAATCTACCTCAAAGTTGATGGCTCATTGCCATCATAATCTGTATTCAGTGAGAGAACCTCATTTGACCCTACATGTGTTTATGTGGTAATAACCTTTTGGTTTGTTTCTTTTTTTGGCCTGCCACCAGTGATAAATATAGCATGGATGGATATCTTTGCAGAGATAACTGTCAACCTACGACTAATAACCATAATCCTAAACTATTTGGTGAGAAAAAAATATAAGTGGCCTGACATTGACAATGTGGTTTGCAAACCTGCTTATAGTTTTGCTTCTGGTGTGAACACAACCAGCGATTGTTCACCAATCCATGGTTAAAACAAATGAATTATAAAGCAGGTGTCAAAGCAAGATTATGTTACCTGATCTGGATTGCAAAAATTTCAGATAATCATTAGTGGGATTTAAAAGTCAATGTTTTCTATATGCCTTTGTTGCTGTCAGTATCTTTGCATCCCATTGCTGATAGTCCTAGCTTAGCATCATATGCAAACCCCACACCACAAAATAGTCCATTCAGTCTCTATCCTGATCTTCAAATTAAAATGCTTGTGCTTCCCCTTTTATGTTCAGACAAACGTTGAGCTACCTCTTTGTTCCTAGCTGTGTGAACTGTTATTAAAATGATGGAATGAGTAGATGCAATTTGTCATCTACAATTTGAAATGCCTTATTTCAGGGGTGTCAAACTTGCAACGTCATGTGACGTGTTGCAACGTATTGTGACCTTTTTTCCATTGCCAGCAATGGGATGGGTGCAGTTTCACTATGACGCATCTGGCCCACGGGCTGGCAGTTTGACACCCCTGCCTTATTTGATCATTCAGAACCAGCTTGGTGTACTGGTTAAGGCATCATGCTAGAAACTGGGAGGGTGTGAGTTCTAGCTGTGCTTAAGATACAAAGCCATGTGGTTTACCTTGGGTCAGCCCTAAGAAAATGAGGCAATGGCAAACCACCTCTGAAAAACCTTGCCAAGAAAACTGCAGGGACTTGTCAAGAAGAATTGGACAAGTTTGAGTGGAAGAAAAAAATCTGGATTATTAATAAAGTTATTTTACATATTTGAAATTTTGATTGTATATCTTCCTTCTGACCCTTCATAATAGCTTACTTATAAACTCTTCTTCACTGAATCTGTTAATGACATTAAAGGCACCTGTACATCCGTTTTACGTGTCCCTCACTCTTTCCTACTGTAGACTCTGCCTGAAGAGTTAAGTAACTGCATAGAAAAGATAAGCCTGAGATACACTGTTCTGTTCAATTAAGATTTATGGAGAGGGCTGTTAATGGGTAACAGTCAAGGACAATGGAAGGCTGTATTCTAAAAGGAAAGATGGAGAAAATAGGGTAACACAGAAGGTGCCTAGCCTCTGGAATTAAATGAGAAATGTGAGGAGGAGGGGAACTGAATAAATTATAAACATTCCCAAGTGTTAAATACTATCACTTCTCTTGCTTTACAAATCTCACTGTTGGATTTCTCATCCTATTACTTCTATTTTTTTGGTCTTCATTTTAGCATATTGATAAGTAACTATATAATAAATATTATTCAGTGGTGATTGATTTTTTGATTGATTAAAATAGTCCAGTGTGAGCAGGCACTCAAATTGCATATTTATAAGGGGTTGAGTGGAACAGTTAATGATAGGAGGAATTAGATGAATGTTATTGTAAATTAGCGTATCATTTTTACAACTTTATACTTTTTTGTTCCTCTTGCTCCATTGGTTTTTAAATTGGTGTATTTGAAGATGTCCACACAAAGATGCTTAACATTTTTGTGTCCTTCTTAACATATAGATTTAATGTATCTTCCCCTCAGTATAAGCATTCTTTTAAAAAAACAACTGCTAACTAGATAGCAACATACGAAAAACACAGGTTCAGCTATTAGTTCATTCCAATTTAGTGACACTATGAATTGAATAGGTTTGTGTTAAAATCTGAACCCAAATATTCCTTCTCCATCCCAAGCACGTAATACATGCTATGAATCACTCCTTTAGGATAGGCATCTGGTAGAAGCCATGATATAACCAGAGTCACCTTATAGGGGCAATGGGCAGCTAATAAACAAACAAACAAATAAATAAATAGCTGTTATGGCGCCTCTATTCTGATATAATAGTGCAAATGATAGAAATTACATATTTGACACAAAGATGCAATTTGTATCATTTGTACAATGAGTTTATGACACAGGCATTACTTGTCTCATGAGCCCAGGGGAAAACATATCTGAAGAACAACAACGTTTTTGAAAAATCCTTATGTTTACTTTAATGCTTATTTTACTTAACTGAAGATTTATTAGCAAAATACAAACTTTGCAAAATCCATAATTGGACAGATAATATTCCCATGGGAGCTATTTTAAGATGAATCAGTCGATTGCATGTCAGTCAGTCAGTCTCACTTTTGCAACTTTCTATATTCTCCAAGGATTTGAAATGCACACCTAACATTAGAACCATCATTTAAAAGGCACAACAAAAAGCAAATGTTGGCTTGTCATAAAATGCAGTCACAAGAGTGATACATACAGACTGGTTGTTGAACACTTATGTCAGGGGTCTTCACACTCGGCCCTTTTATGATTCATGGACTTCAACTCCCAGAATTCCTCAGCCAGCGTGCCTGGCTGAGGAATTCTGGGAGTTGAAGTCCATGAGTCATAAAGGGGCCGAGTTTGAAGACCCCTGACCTATGTGATTGCAGGGGTGGAGGCCTGGCCATTGCAACTTTGGAACGGAATTGTAAGTCCATGTAACTTCAAATTGTTGCTAAGTGGTTGGTCTTAAGTCAAGGACTACCTCTACGCATACACTGATTAATGCTTTTCACTTGAGTTCAGCCTTTGTTCAATTTGTTTTGAAAAGTTTGATGTGAATAGCTACTGGTTTATATAAAAGAGAAAGCAATCCTATATTGAATCCTCCAAAATAATTGAGCCAAATATATTATCTAAGCATAGATACACTCAAGGCAAGGCATATGTAGATATATTTGGGGTGCTCTGATCTCATTACAGAATCTGGACTACAGCAAATCCATTGGAAACTGAACTCTAATTTCCTATTTGAGAGGTGCAAATTGGGTTAATTTGTATCAGAATTCACAAATCAAATTTCTCAGATGTCCCTCAACTTATTCCAGCTGGCAAAAGCTAGCCTGCAGGCCAGATCCAGGGTTTGAATCTGAAGCCAACAACTGACAAAGTGCTTGATTAAAAAAAAAAAAAAAAGACAAAATTTTAAGCCAATTTCCTCTTGGATGAGCACCTTCTGACCATCCTTCTGTATGCTTGGAACATCACAGTGAAAATTTTGGTCAATATTCTTGTGTGATGATTGGGGACCAATGTAAAATGTAGCCGTGGAAATAATTAATTAAAAAAAAAAAACTTTAAAGCCACAGAAATACGATATGAATCGAATTCTACACTTAACTCTATTTGTATGGGTGTGTGGGTATGGGTGTATTTGTATTAACTCTCCTCCTCCTCTTCCTCTTCCTCCTTTTTCCTTCTTTTTCTTCCTTCTTTTTCCTTCTCCTTCTTCTCTTCCTCCTCCTCCTCCTCCTCAATAAGAAAAGGCAAAAGATGTATTTGATCTAAAGAAAAACCGACACATTCCTTCTTCTCCCTACCACACTTTTCTTTCTTTCTTTCTTTCTTTCTTTCTTTCTTTCTTTCTTTCTTTCTTTCTTTCTTTCTTTCTTTCTTTCTTTCTTTCTTTCTTTCTTTCTTTCTTCCTTCCTTCCTTCCTTCCTTCCTTCCTTCCTTTCTCTTTCTTTCTTTTTCTTTCTCTTTCTTTTTTTTCTTTCTCTTTCTTTCTTTTTCTTTCTTTCTCTTTCTTTCTTTCTTTCTTTTTCTTTCTTTCTTTTTCTTTCTTTTTCTTTCTTTTTCTTTCTTTCTTTCTTTCTTTCTTTTCTTTCTTTCTTTCTTCCTTTCACACTACTCAATATGATTGGTGTTTTTCCCATGCTATTTCTTTGTTATAATGGGTTATATTAATTCCAACAAACACTAGCAGAGCTTAAGCAAGTATTAGACTTAAATTAGCATACCTTTACATTCTCATAGTGTTTTATAAATTCTACTATTACAGATGTTCTTTAATAGTTATCTGTCCTAGTTATTTACAGTATTTAGATTATTCAACTGTAAAAATAATTGCAATTTTATAGGATTCTTTCATGTGTTAATACCTCAACTATGAAAATTTACCTTAGTAACATTATCTTTATTTTATTTTATTTTATCAATATAACTTTTTATTTTTATTTCTATTTTGGCATAATTGTTTTTTCCCATTTTAGGCTGATCTCTGATGATAAGAAAATTGATAATTTCAGCTATGAATTATGTAAAAAGATTCCTTTGCTAATATACTTTTATTTATTAAAAATATTTATTTTGAGATTTTCATAAGTTCCTAGCCATACAAGCAAGATGAAATGGTAACATGAAGACACCATTAATGAATTCTGCAGGAAAAAGGCAGTATGGACAACCATGGGATCTGGCAGGGTGAGAGCTGTGAACCATAAACACAAAGCTTTCGCTGTGTCCCTGCATAATAGATACAGTGCCCTTACTGAACTTAATAGGGATACTAAGGTGACAGGTCAAGGTAGTTGTGATGATGATAACTCAAATAAGCAGGGTATCATGGTCCAAGATGAAGAAATTGTTTTGGACAGAGGAAAATGTGAATCAGGTATTACACACCAGTCATGGAAGAAGAGCAAGGCATCCAAAATGAGAAGCCACCTTCTGGTTGGTGATTCAGTTAAAAGGGATGCAAATTTAGGAAAGGATATGGAAGTTTTCAAAGAGGTCAGGTGTCTGCCAGGTGCTACTTTCAGCAAAGACAAGAGGCGTATTTTTAAGATAAGATTTTTAAGATAATCAAGAATGCCAGGAAGGACTGTGATGTTGATACTATTGTACATTTTGGCACAAATGATCTGTCCCAAAAAGATGTACTCTCTGTGCAGAATGATTTTCAGAGTTTGGGGCAGTAACTTAATAGGCTGTAGGCTTACTTTTTCAGAGATTTTACCAGTATATAAGGAACAAAAAGGAAAAGGCCAGTGTATAGCAGAGTTCAATTTGTGGCTAAAGGAATGGTGTAAAGGGGAAGGCTTTGGTTATATTAGTCACAATGTCTGCAGCTGGTCTAATGAAAAACTGTACAAAAGAGATGATCTGCATTCATCAAAGAAAAGGACTGAGTTACTTGGCATTAAATCCACAGACTTTCTGGAGAAACATTTAAACTAAACAATGGGGACAGTGAGTGAATTGATATAGAACATTTCTTTCCCCAGCAATCTAAAACTAATAGGGTTATCAGTGCATGAAACATAGATGTTTGTGCAGGTAAGAATATCAACCTTGCTGTCAAGCAAAATCAAGCATATAATAGTGAGTGCCATACCAAGACTAATCAAACAGGTGGTAAGGTGGTAAGCTTATGTAGAAAGTAAACACAGGGTCAGTCAAAAAGGATTCAAATGTCTATACACCAATGCACAGAGTATGAGCAATAAACAGGGTGAATTATAAATTCAAGTAAATGAAGGCAGATATGATATTGTTGCCATTACGGAAACTTGGTGGGATGAAACCCACAAATGGTACATACAGCTAGAGGGATTTAAATTGTTTAAAAGAAACAGACCAAATAAAAGAGGAGGTGGAGTTACAGTACTATATATATAAGAAATAACTACATCTCTACAGAAATAGAGTACAACAATGATGAAAACTGTCTTGAATGCATTTGGGTTAATATAAAAGGGGGGGGGAATGACATTGCCATAAGTGTATACTATAGGCCAGTGGTGGGATTCAGCCAGTTCACACCAGTTCGGCAGAACCGGTAACTAATTTTTTGTTCCCCAGGCCCAGAATGGACTTCCAGAAGCAGCATCCACACAGAGAACCAGTTATTCACATATTTGAATCCCACCACTGCTATAGGCCACCCAACCAAACAGAGGAAATAAATGAACTTTTTGCTAGTCAGCTAATTAAGGTATATAGGAAGCACATCACAATAGTAATGGGGGACTTCAACTACCCTGACATCAACTAGGAGACAAACTCTGCACCAAGTGGAAGATCAAATAGGTTCCTGAAAAACCTAGCAGACAACTTTGTCTCCCCAAAAGTAGAAAAGGGAACTAGGGGATCAGTAATATTGGACCTAATTCTCACTAACAAAGATGAAATGATAGAAGGTGTTGAACTAACAGGAACCTTGGGGTGGGGGAGTGATCATCCAATATTGGAATTCAATATTATGCAAGCACAAGCAATAGAACATAGTCAAACTAGAGTCTTGGACTTTAAAAGAGATAATTTCAATAAACTTAGAGAGAGCTTGGGGAGGATTTCATGGATGCGAATTCTGAAGGGGAAAACAACTCAAGAAGTTTGGGAAATTTTGAAAAGTGAGATTATAAAAGCCCAGTCTAGCACAATACAAATGAAGAAGAAAAATAACAGCTCTCAAAAGAAACCAGCATGGCTGCATAAAGAACTCTCTGATAAATTGAAAGATAAAAAGGACAAGTATAAAAAGTGGAAAGAGGGGCACATAATTAAGGCAGAATATCAACAAATAGCCCGGGCCTGCAAAGATGAAGTGAGGAAAGTTAAGGCTCAAAATGACCTAAGGCTTGCGACAAAAGTCAAGAATAACAAACAAACAAGAAAACTTATTTCAACACGTAAAAAAAAAAGGAAACAATTGGTCCATTAATGGAAGAAAGTGGCAAGAAGGTGACAGGCAACAGGGAGAAAGCAGAAGTACTTAACTCATTTTTTGCATCCGTCATTACACGGATAGTCCAACCTATCAAAAACGGTACCATAAAAATAGATTAGAAACACAAGTTATAATAGGTAAGAAAATGGTAATTGAGCACCTGTCCACCCTAGATGACTTCAAATTACCAGGACCAGATAGATTATACCCCAGGTTCTCAAGGAACTGGCAGATGTGATCTCAGAACCACTGAACTATATCTTTCAAAGATCCTGGAGCACTGGGGAACTACCAGAGGACTGGAAAAGAGCTGATGTAGTTCACATCTTCAAAAAAGGAAAAAAAGTGGATCCAGGAAACTACACACCTATCAGCCTGACCTCAATACATGGGAAGATTCTGGAAAAGATAATAAAGCAACGAATTAGTGAACACCTAGAGGCAAACAAAGTCATAACCAAAAGCCAACATGGGTTTATCAAAAACAGATCATGCCAGACAAATCTTATTGCATTATTTGACAAGGTTACAAAATTAGTGGACCAGAGGAATGCTGTGGATATCATTTACTTGGACTTCAGTAAGGCATTTGATAAAGTAGACCACAACCTATTACTTGATAAAATAGAAAAATGTGGGTTAGATAGCATCATCACCAGATGGATTCGTAGTTGGCTGACCAACCAGACTCAACATGTAATCTTCAATGGAACTGCATCTACATGGAAGGAAGTATGCAGTGGGGTACCCCAAGGCTGTGTTTTAAGGCCAGTACTCTTCAACATCTTCAGCAATGATTTCAATGAGGGGAAAGATGGGGAACTCATCAAATTTGCAGATGACATCAAGCTGGCAGGAATAGCCAACACTCCAGAAGATAGGCTCAAGATACAGAAGGATCTTGACAGTCTTGAACATTAGACACTATCTAACAAAATGAAATTCAATGGTGAAAAAAGTAAGGTTCTACATTTAGGCAAGAAAAACCAAATGCACAGGTACAGTATAGTAGTAGTAACTGTGAGAGGGATCTTGGAGTCCTAGTGGACAGTCACTTAAATATGAGCCAGCAGTGTGCTGCAGCTGCCAAAAAAAACCAACACAGTTCTAGGCTGCATTAACAGAGGGATAGAATCAAGATCAAGTGAAATGTTAATACCACTTTATAATGCCTTGGTAAGGCCACACTTGGAATACTGCGTCCAGTTTTGGTCACCATGATGTAAAAAAGATGTAAACTAAAAAGAATGCAGAGAAGAGCAACAAAGATGATCAGGGGACTGGAGACTAAAACATATAAAAAACAGTTTCTGGAATTGGGTATGTCTAGTTTAATGAAAAGAAGGACTAAGGGTGACATGATAGTAGTGTTCCAATATCTCAGGTATTGCCACAAAGAAGAGGGAGTCAAGCTATTCTCCAAAGAACCTGAGGGCAAGACAAGAAGCAATGGATGGAAACTAATCAAGGAGAAGAGCAACCTAGAACTAAGGAAAACTTTCCTGACAGTTAGAACAATTAATCAGTGGAACAACTTGCCTCCAGAATGCTCCAACACTGGATGTTTTTAAGAAGAGATTGGACAACCATCTGTCTGAAATAGTATAGGATTTCCTGCCTAAGCAGGGGGTTGGACTAGAAGACCTCCAAGGTCCCTTCCAACTCTGATATTCTATATTCTAATTTAAAACATTACAATAATAAACCTAGCAAGTAAGGACATCCAAGGCAGGGAGTTTATAAAAGTCAAGATCATGATTGAAGTTCTGCCCAGTTTATTTATGTTACAGGGATATATAGAAGGATGGACTTTCAATCATTCAGTTAGAGTTATCATTTTTTTTATGCTTGCAGTCACTGCTGATAAATAGCTCTGCCACAAAGGTACAGAAAGGCCATAAGGCTCAGTGACCAAAAAGTCTTGAACGTTAGAATAAAAACACCATTAGCATTGACAAATTCACCATCAGTCAATTTCAAAAGGCGGCTTTACTTGGAACAGCTTACATCCTGAGACAATATCCAATTCTGCCTATCCCAGGTCTTGGAAAGACTCAATAAGTAGACAAAAATGTCAAATCCATTCTGAACATCATGCTGACTGTGCAATGAACAATAACAACAACAACAACAACAGTAGTAGTAGTAGTAGTAGTAGTAGTAGTAGTAGTAGTAGGACAAATAGTAACAGGCATCTTGGGTGCAATCCCAAAACAACTGGAATACCACTTGAATATCATCAGCATTCTCTACTCACTGCAGAGAGTACTAATCCTAAGTACTAAGAATATATAGACTAGTAATATATACATTCAGTACATTCATATTTAATAACCAAGGTATTGGTATTCAAAGATGGCATTTCCCAAATGTCCTGTTCAGAGCTTTTATGTTCTTGCTGTTTTCTGTTATGTTGTTTTTCCTTTTTAACCATTCAGGGAAAATAATGAATGATATGGACAGTGCAAAGAAGGGCTAACAAATATTTTAAGTCAAAGAAGCATGGGAAAGAAAGTGGTAAAACTAGTTGACCTAGGAATGTGCAGCTGTTCAGAAATTCAGTAGGAAAGTTCTTCTGTGGTGGGAACATAGGCATCTAACATTGCTTATATTCCTACCTCCCTCAGTTTCTACCTAAAGCCTTTTCCTGGTGCCCCATGGAGACTGCCCAGTCTCAAAATTTTACTTTTTTGAACTAAAGAGAGAGAGGTGCTAAACTGAGTATGATGACCTTGATATTTTCTGACGTTATCTCCTTACCTCAAACTGTATTTTATGGGGAACTGTGTGTCTGTATAGTGGCCACATAGTCAAACCCTCTAAAGTCCCAGGCTTTAACACACATATGTTCTTCTCCCAGGCTTTTGGTAATGGCACTTATTTCTCAGCCTTGAATGAGGAGTATAATGTATTTTGGTGATGCTTGATTCCAACCTTGCTAATTTCCTTCTTCACATCTAACAGCAGATACAGAAAAAAATGTTTCTTCAGGATTGATTCCCAGTTGAATTTATGAATTAGCATATAGGATTAAGCTTTACAATGCCTAATTGTTTACTACAAATTCTTGCATAGCAATCTGTTGCACCCTCATAAGTCCCAATCCAATCTTAATGGTTGTGCTTAAGCCCCATTACAATCAATGGAATTTAATTTAGCTGTAACTAATCTCATTGGCTTGAATGGAACTATTAACTTTTCCTTGATTAAAGCGGGAGAATATAATTTGTTTTAATAAATAACTAAAATTAATTATTAAATCTTAGCAGGCCAATCAAGGTTATTTCCTGGATTGTAGCTTTTTGTTCATTTATTTTGGTTTGATTTTGTATTTTCAATGCCATTTTGTCAAGTATTATGAGGTACAAAGTTATCTGCTACATTTTCTTCACTGATGAATTCAACTGTCAGATTTCACATTGGCCATATGTTGCACCTCAAAACAATGAGCAATGTTTTGCTACAAAATCTGTTTTCTTCTGAACATGCTTGGGTGGCCTACATTTTTACAGAGTTATATTGCCTTATTCACAGATTACATTCTTCATTTGGCAATGGTGGTTTATAGAAAAAAATATTTCAAAAACTACTTCTTCGCATGTGAAGGATTATACCAAAAATCCTCTGCATACTGTACATAGTTTGACTGCTTTCAGTCATATTTTCTCCCCCATAAAAGTTCTCACTTACCAAGATACAGATTGCATTACCTGAACAAGTACTTGCATCATTCAAAGGAAAAAAAAGAAACAATCTTTCTTTTCAAGTGATTGATCAGTTGATTATAGTACATGCTATAATTGATTATAGTACATGCTGTGTCCACTTTTAGTGAACACATAGATAGATATGGCTTCTAACCTGATATAATATAAACTGACAGCAAACCACACTCCTTACTAGCACTAATGATGTTACCTAGTTTGGGTAATGAAACATCTGCAAGAAAACAACCAAGCTGAGAGAGCACCAAGAACTTCTCATTTCAACTCTGAGCTACAAATATTTTCCTTTATTGGTCCTTAACTTTGTCATTTTCTAGACTTAGAGGAAATCCATCCACTTGGTGCTGGCCTTAATTTTCTTCTGTTTTCTTCCACCTTTCCCAGCATTGTAGATTTCTCCAGAGAGCTAGATCTTCTTATAAGATGCCCCAAATAAAATATATTTTTTTTCTTCTCATAGTATTTCCTAATGAAAATATAATATTATAGAATGAATGTATCAGTGTGCCAACATATCAAATTGTTTAATTTCATTTCTCCTATTTCCTATTGCTCTTCACATAAAATATGAAGAGGAAAGTGACCAATAACTGCAATGTTCATTATTTATGGAAATATTCATCTTAAGCTATATTTCACATTTTAAACGATCTATTTGATTCTGTTATGGAGTTTTTGAAAATGATGATGATGATAAAGGTGATCATTATTACACTTTAACAACATTTATTTATTTATTATTTATTTATTTAATACATGCCTATCCCACTGCAACAAAAAGGACAGTATGTATGTATACCAATATATATATTTCAATTATTATTTCTTTTTTAATGTCTAGATTTTGATAGAAAAGACAAGTCCCATCTGCTATTGTAGACATATGAACTGTACTTTTAGCAGGTAGCTTAAAAGTGGAGAGTCTCATGGGAGATGGAAAGTCAAAATGGGCTAAGAAAGTGGCAAAAAGGAGAGCTGAAGCTGGTGGAAAGGAATGGGGGAAGAAGAATGGCTAGCTAGAAAAGATGGAATTGGCCAATCATGACTTTCTGAAAAGATGAAATTTCCACAGTGACTCAAGCCTATTAAAGAGAAACTGGTGGGGAAAAGATGATAATTAACATAGGCTTTAATGCCAGTAATCTTCATAAAATAAATACCAAAAATGTGAATATAAATCTATCAATATATCTAGTTAAATGAATGAATAAAATTCAGTGCATTTCCTTTCTTGAATTTTTACTTGCTTGCATAGAAGAATCGTCTCTCATCTTCAAAAAAAAAAAGCTTATCTAGGTCTGAGGCATTAAATTTATATAAAGCTATTTATTAGCCTTCCCACATTTATCGATTTTGAAAGTTTTGCTTTTTTAAGTTGCCCCTTCTGTATTGTCATTGCTTGTTATTTTCTGGACACTCTCTATTACTACTCTTCCTTGTCAAATGTAAGCTAGATGAACATATATGTTTTTCATTCTTTTCTTTCCCGGTACTATTCCCCTCCATCACATGCCACTTTCCAGCTTCTCAGTCCTAACTGTGCTTTTAAGGATAATATTACTTCAGCTAATCATATGATTTTACTTTTTATTTTATTTTATTATTTTAATTTTGGATTAAAAATAATAGCTTGTGCTGTGTATTATTTTTTGAAATCATCTATTTGTCCTTGGCTGGTAGACTTAGAACTGGGAAGTATTTGGACAGGAAACTACACAGGAATCCTGAAGTTAGAACTGAATTGGGAAGTTTAAAAAAAAAAGAATCCTAAAATATTATTGCTTAGAGAACTATATTAAACATCTCCATATAGTCACTAGGAAATAATTATGATCACAAGAACACTTCATGAGATAAAATATGAAATCATAGAGTTTGAAGGGAACTTGGAGGTCTTCTATTCCAACCCATTGCCCAAGGTAGGAGTCCTTATTGCATCTTGGTCAAATGGTCAAATGGTCAAATAGACTTGGTCAAGTCTATTTTTGAAAACCTCCAGTGATGGAGTATCCACAGCGCCATGAGGCAAGCTGTTCCAGTGATTAACTGTTCTCACTATCAGGATTTTTTTTCTTTAGTTCCAGGTTGGATCATTTTTTTAAGCTTCCACCCATTGTTTCATGTCCTGCCTTCAGGTGTTTTAGAGAATAAGTCAACCTCTTCTTCTCTGTGATAGCCCCTCAATTTATGAAAAACAGCTATCATGTCCACCCCTAGGTCCTTTCTTCATTGGACTAAACATAACCAGTTTTCGTAACCATTCATGGCACGGTTTAGTCTCCAGAGCTCTTAACATTCAAGGATTTTCTCTATTTTATCTCACTATTTTCTTTTCTACATTTATTTTTTTCTGCTTTATTTAATTTATTTAAACAAACAAAAACAATTCATAGATTCATATTTATATTCATGTTTGTCTCTGCAGGAACTGAATCTGGGGGTCAAATAAAGAAATGTGCATTGTGATGTCCTGATGTAAGCTCCACTCTTACACACTTGTCAGCATATTTTCTACATTTCCCTTTCCTATGCAGATGTGGTATCATGACACAGATAGAAAAGAGGTGGGATTCATGTGGCAATGGGGCAGTTTTGCTTTCATTGTTTGTCCTCTTAATCATCTCATCATGTCCCAAAGATGCTTATGCAGATCGTTGAAGAGACAATGTACATGAAACTGGCTCAGATCCTCGATCAAGTCACACAAAGACCCCAGCCACTTTTCTTTTTTAAAAATAAATTGGCATCAGGAATTTGTAAACAGGCAAAAAAGTTGCAGACACCAAACTGGAATGTCTGATCAAGCCTTATTTGCGCCATCTTGATTCTTCATCAAAGTGAAGCAGTGCAAACACTGACTGCTGAAGTGCTTTGCCAAGATTGATCAGAAGCAATTCACACCTTTCTACTCCTTCCTATTAAACCATGTGCTTTACATTGTGTAAAGATAACTGCCAACAGTATACATTTTGGTATTTACTTTCTTTAAAATTTAATAACCTAATAATTTAGCCATATTTGACCAAAAGCTTTGAAAAACATTTTCATGTGCCTCTGTCAAAAGAGAACAACTATTGACAAACTGTTAATAGAGATATTAAGAATTAATTGCTGCACATCGTATGTACAATAATTTTTTGACTGGTAGTTATAAATCCAAAAACCTGGGATGTACATTTTCAGACATATTTACGGACTTATGAATTTAAGAACAGGTGGACCAAGGCAGTCATAGAATGAATCCCACTTGATAAAAAGTATCCACGAAAGAGACCTAAAACAAGATGGATTGACAATATCAACAAGTATGGAGGGCCCAATTGGCAAAAGAAAGCTCAATACCGTATTGGTTGGAAACATGCAGAAGAGGCCTTCATCCTGCAGTGGATAGACAGTGGCTGGGATGATGATGATGATGATGATGATGATGATGATGATGATGATGATGATGATGATGATGATGAATTTAAGAACAAAATGTAGCATTTTTGATTAACTGCATTTGAAGCCAAAAGAAGATAATTTCTTCTACTGTTTTAAGAGAATATTGCAGTCAAGCTATTTATTCCAGAAACAGACAATTCATCCAAGGGCCTTATTGTTGTTATTAATCATTGTTAACCCCATTGCAAATTAATGGTTCAGACTCAAAAAGTATGATTTATCAGAAGCTGCTCATGAATGAGATGCAGATAACGCCAGATATTTCTTTCCAGAGTTACACTTTTAAACCACCTCCATGGCAGAGAATGATGCCTGAAAACAGTAGCTGAATTGTGTTATGTTGCGTATTGCAGTTTATAAATATCACAGGTTAAATAAAAAAGGTAAAAAAAACAACAACATAAAATTATGAGAACCAAAAAAAATTCAGATTAAGAATAATAATCTGTGTCTAGTTGTCTCATTTCTTTTTATAAGAAACCCATGTTAACTTATTTTATACTTAGTCTATAGAGTCTTATAAAAAAAAACTGGAAGTCACGCTAAGCATCACCAGAGGTTGTGAACTTTTAGTTCACACATCATATTCTTCATGCTGATAGGCTGCTGAATACATTTGATGCCAATTTCTGGATTTATCTTTTTTATTATTATTATCATCAAAAGAACAGCCACTCAAAAGTTTTCACAGTAGATCAAATTTCTTTTTTAGGAAACCAAATCTTTGCCCAATGTTACCCCTCTGTTCTTTCTGAACAGCATTATTAATATTTTGTCCATTATTCACAACCCACAGGACATCTCTCTTGCAGCCTCTGATATAAATTTGAAAAGACTTATCAGTTTTCAGCACTGTTATAAAAAGACACAACTTTGATTTTCATTTTATGAATTCTTTGTTGATGTACATCAGCTTAAAAAATCTATAGTATAAATTCAAACATATCTCCACGGTCTTCTCAAATGACATTTGTTTTAAATTTATGTTCAAAAGCTAATCAGTTTCTTTTTTCTTCAAAGTGTTTTTTCCCAAATAGTTAATTAACTGGTAGATTTAGATAAATGCTAAGAATGGGCCTATAAGTTTCCCCTTTCCTTCACCACATATTGAATTAAATACTACCTGCTTTAATATTGCATTTGGCATATTGCACACATACCATAATTTGAGATGCTGATATTAACAAATAAAGTATTTAGGACTTGCACATATCTGTATAAATCATATTTGCTCAACCCAAAATAGACCCACACCCACTGCTTCTCTGCAACAGTGCTGATCTTTTGGTATAGCCTTCCAAGAAGCTACTCCCTTTCTGATAATTTAAGCACTGTATTATTTTTATTTCTTTTCTATTTTCATTTCTCATTTCTGCACGATTTCCATTCTGGGGAGATGGGGGCTATGATATTATTATTGTTTTCAATTGTGCCATAGATGTTTGTATTTTCCTACAATATATATTATACAAACAGAGCCAGTTAGGTACAATAATTAAGGCACCAGGCTAAAAACTGGGAGGCTGTGAATTATAGTCTTACTGTAGGCACAAAACCAGTTGAATAACATTGGACCAGTTACTCTTTCCCTCAGCCCTTGGAAAAAGGCAAGTGTAAATAACTTCTGGAAATCTTACCAAGTTATTTTAGGAACTTGTTCAGGCAATCACCAGGAACCAACACTGATTCAAAGGCACAAAACAAAAAGGTACTAAATCTAAAACCTCTGGAGCATACCAGACTGTAAAAAAAACTGAAATAGAATGGTATTGTTCCCATCTTCTTTCTGATCACTGAATTATTAATTAATGAGTTATTGCTCATTAGTAAAGCAATATTTTGGATATTCTTTTTAATTAGCATTGCTTTGCAATGCTACCCATTTTGCAAAATTCACAACATTTTGTTCATATTTATTGTAAGGATATGCAAAAAGTGTTGAAACAGTCATTCTGGAAAACTGTGGAATGTACAGTATTTTTTTCCCCCAAAAAGAATATTCTGGACAAAACATACTATTCAGGGACAAGTGTCTCCTGATAATACTTCAAACAACTTCTAGTTTGGAAGATTTCCTTCCAAAATCCACCAAATTTATGTTTCTCGTGGAAAAACATGATCTACTATTAGTTCAATATAGTTTCTCCCTGAAACAATGACTTTTGCACAATCCTAGCTTGAACATTTTTTACTTTTAAATTGTGGAAAAAGAATATCTTTAGGTGATACCAGCCTGAGCAAGTTTAGAAATCATTGTATTTCTACTAGTCTAAGTTTGATGAGTTATAATAATCAATAATAATAATCAATAATAATCAAGACCAGATTGTCTTAATAGGCTTTACAGAATTAAATTTGAGTGATCTTACTTAGCCTCTAGATACTTTTGGATGAAAGGAGCAATAGACAGTAAGACCAGACTCTATCCTTACTTGACTTAAGTGCATTCAATTGGTCATAGCTTAACTCTACCATCTAGGACTGTATCTATAGGGAAAGGTTTTTTTTTTTAAATGTATACGGATTAGTGTTCTATGTGAACATTTATATATTTTAATATAAGTAATTACCTGAAAAGGACTACAGAAAACTGAATGGAAAGCTGCAAGAATCACTCAGAAGAAGATAAACAAATTCTTTTAACCTTAAGGACGAAATTCTGATTTGGCTTCTAGTATAAATGATGGAGTGTGAAAGTGATATTTACAAAAGTCTTAGCCTGATCAAATAGAATCCAATCCATCAAATGGTGTGATAGGGTGAATGCACAGACTCGGTAACAACCCTTTGGCCCTTTGGAGAAAAAAAAAAGAAGCGAACTCTACAGATGGATATTTTGCAAATACTGAGTCATGAACAGTGAAAAGTTATTATTATTACTTTTTTCTATCATGCCAGAATATGACAAGGTCATTTTTGAAATGGTATGTGTTAGCATTCCAGAAAAACTAAACTATTGATTAACAAAATACATTTCAACTTCTGAGTATTATTAACCCATCCTTTATGTACTTTTAATAATTTCTTTGTTTCTCTGACAGCTACTGAATAAATAAGACTTTAATGTGGCATTTGGCTTCAACTCTCATTATTGAAAGGCTACGCATTTCCCATACACATTGAGGAAAAAAGTCACTTCTAGGATGGATACACACACACACACACACACACACACACATTGTAGCATATTATACATTTGTCTCTTTTTTAAAAAATGAAAGCTGTGAATTGTGATTAAAAACCGAATATTAACAATCCTGGGACTGAACACCCTGCAAATCATAAAGCCCAAAGATCATAAGAGTATATTTTGTACTCCATCTCTGAAATTCCTCTAGTTTTAGAGTCCTAAGAATACAACTTTTTCCATTGATAGATGAGCTCTGATATGTTTTAAAGCTGGAGGGGAAGGGGGGAAATAATAAAAAGTACTGGGTGTACAAATCACAAAACACACAAAACTACAAGAAAGTGCAAGTTGCCATATGATACTTTAGACCACTGCCTTCTAGGTTCATGAAAAACCCATGGTTTTGCTTTTACAGGTTTGTAATACAACACTACAATATTTTTCGCATATTTTTGACAAAGTAGCAACCATGCATCTGAAGTACTGGGGGTCAAAGTGACCCCAGCAAATTGTCAGTATTAATGTACATTGCCACTCATTACCTACACTGGATTAATTCAATTTAGGGAACTTACCATGTGCTTCATTTAAAGATTTATTCATAACATGTTTATTATCTCTACTTATTTGGTGTGATTTTTAAATGTAGCTTCCATATTGATATATCAAATCCTTCTATACCAGATAATCCATATAAATAGAAGAACATTCTTTGTTTAATTATCAATCTCACATAGAATATATAGAAAGCAATGGTAGGAAGCAGAATGCATTTTGGTATGCAAAACAAAATGTTTCTAATTGCTAGTAAAAACATTTTAAAACATAGAAGTGATTGATTTAATGAATTATTAGCATGGAAATATTTCATATATTAAAGTCATGTTGTTACTTGCCTTCAACTCTTCTTCAATAATTGAGCCAATTTCTTACTCTTAGCAGCTACTAAAAGTAACATTGTCAAAGCCTTTCTGGGAATTGTCAATTTTGAGACTGTTCCCAGACATTATGTGATTCCATAACTTGTACAATGGTGTATGTGTCTTCCTTCCTTCCTTCCTTCCTTCCTTCCTTCCTTCCTTCCTTCCTTCCTTCCTTCCTTCCTTCCTTCCTTCCTTCCTTCCTTCCTTCCTTCCTTCCTTCCTTCCTTCCTTCCTCAAGAGTGGCTTTACATTTCTCAGTAGAATGAAAAATAATATCCTACTTTAAAACTAGGGGAAGCATAATTATATGTATTAGACCATCTGCCCATAATTCGAGAATTGTGTCTGTGTATTTTTTTATACACGAATTGTATTACTTTCCTTCTTGTTTACCACAACAAGTACATTTTCTGTCCCCACTGAAGCCTAGATTTGCATAGAAGCTATAAAAATTTCTTTTGTTCAGTGTCCATAAGATTTTAATTACATAGAAACTCTACTGTTATAGCAAATATATGTAAAGAACAGGAAGATACTACATGTTGTTTCATGCACAATTCTTCTTATTTCACTATTCTTTGAATTAGTATATGTCTTTAATGTCCTGTTCTAATAAAAAGTTGGTTTCATAGCTCTTTTTTTCTCCATTTTCATGAGTTTTTCAATGTCCATCTAATGGCAATTTATACAATGTCTCTCATCATATAGTTGATGCAATAATACTTCTTATGAGCTAATGCGTTGCTGTAACACACTATGGTTCCATATAAATTATTTAATTTCATTATATTTTAATGATTATTCTAGTGAAAAGAGGGACCATGATGGCATGATAGCAGTGTTCCAATATTTAAGGGGCTGCCACAAAGAAGAGGGGGGTCAATCTATTTTCCAAAGCACTAGAAGGCAGGACAAGAATCAATGGATGGAAACTAAACAAGAAGAGAAGCAACCTAGAACTAAGGAGAAATTTCCTGACAGTGAGAACAATTAACCAGTGAAAGGGCTTGCCTTCAGAAGTTGTGGATGCTCCATTACTGGAAGCTTTTAAAAAGATACCAGGCAGTAATTTGTCCAGAATGGATAGGGTCTCCTGCTTGTTCAGGGGTTGGACTAAAAGTCCTCCAAGGTCCCTTCCAACTCTGTTATATTCTTATTCTGATTAAGACATTTTCAATGCAGATTTAACATCAGCCAGTTTAAAATAAACCATGCTTTGAGACCATGCTTTTTTTAAAAAAAATGTCCCTAAAGCAAAGTATCCTACTGTCATTAGATATGACCCTTTAAGAGACTTGGAGTAAATGTGTTCCTTATGGTATCTGCTCTGTGGAATATTGCATCCAGTTTTGGTCACCATGATATTAAAAAAATGAGATTCTAGAAAGAGTGCAGAGAAGAACAATGATGATTAGGGGATTGGAAGGTAATACATGAAGAACGATTGCAGGAATTTGGTATGTCTAATTTAATGAGAAGAAGGACCAGGACTGACATGATAGCAGTGTTCCAGTATTTGAGAGGCTACCACAAAGAATAGGGGATAAACCTATTCTCCAAAGCATCTGAAGGCAGAACAAGAAGCAACGGGTGGAAACTAATCAAGGAGAGAACCAATCTAGAACTAAGGAGAAATTTGCTGACAGAACAATTAATCAGTGAAATGACTTACCTCCAGAAGTTGTGAGTGCTCCATTACTGGTGGCTTTTAAGAAGAGATTGGATAACCTAGTGTGGTAAATTGCATCCATCTTGTATAAAATGGGGCCTACTTATTTATATGGGGGGCATTTGATTGAATTTCAATTTGATGTGTGAATTTATTAGCATACATTCTATAGCACTGTACAGGACCCATATGCATACTATGTGCTCAACTTTCCAATCTGGTATATGAATAAAGGCTAGTCTATTTCATTCTACTCAGGATCACTGGCCTTGCCTACCCCAAACATTCCTGCCCAGTGATGACTTTTCCAGATCATATTGTGTGTCAGGAACCATGAACCAGCTTTGTGGTCATATAATGTTGTGGCAAACGTAAATCTGCAACACTGTTCTGAATGCTGACTGCCTAGAAGATAAATTTATTGTTTTTAAAATTCTTTGCTGTGGGGAAGTAAATTTCATGTATTATAATATAATGTCTCTTGATGTTCTTTGTATGTTTTGTTTTCTTCCCAGGCAAATGCAGAACTATGCATTATAGATAGTGTTGCTATGTTGTTGAGTTTTCAAATTGTCAAGTTGCCTTGTTGTTGCTGCTGTTGTTATTGTTGTTGTAACCTTGCAGGCAATATACTGAATAAAAGAATTCTGCCTTATGAATGAATAAACAGTCAGAGAAGTTGTATTTTTGCTATCTTTATTATTTTGTTGAATGAAGGTATTGCAGTTTCCTTTCTTTCTTTTTCTTTTTTCTTTCTTTCTTTCTTTCTTTCTTTCTTTCTTTCTTTCTTTCTTTCTTTCTTTCTTTCTTTCTTTCTTTCTTTCTTTCGTTCTTCCTTCCTTCCTTCCTTCCTTCCTTCCTTCCTTCCTTCCTTCCTTTCTTTTCTGCAGTTTTTGTGCAGGGACACTGAAAAGTTAGGTTAACTTTTCATTTCTTTGCTACTGATATAAGTACAGTATATATATTTTCTTCAGTCTGCAGTCTTCTGCAGTCTTCTGTAGTTTCATAGAAAACTATAATTTACCTATTTTATGGCTTTAGGATAAAAGTGAGGGGAGAAGGAAGGAGAAATCGAGGGAATTCAACTGGCTTAGTTCAGGCTGGAATTATTTGACAAATTATATGACAAATATTTCTAATTCAGAAGAATAAAATAAAATTGAAATGTTAGGATGAAAGTTTTGATCTTGGAACAACCCTGAATTAATAATTAAGCTAAACAAGCATGTTCTTAGGGCACCATGGAAAGGGAGCCATCATGTAGGTTTTTTTTTTCCTTTATCATATCCATAACTCTTTCAGTGCCATCTGAACATTTAATTTTAAGCACTTCTTGAGTCTTAAAGACTTGTCAGTTAAGCAACAGAACGATGGCAATACAACTTTATTGGGGTGGTGCTTAGGGCATTAGTTGGCCTCAATCCAATCCTGGTTTAGAACAGTATTTTGTTCTGTGCATACTCCTATCTTGTGCATATTTCAGTTGGGGATACCAGTAAAAGAGAATATTTCTTGCTGAAGGTTGAACTTTGCTGTCTTTGGTGTTCTCTGACTTTGGTTGTTTTCTTGCCAAATTACTCATCTAGAACATCAGCAGTGCTAGAAGGGAGTGGAATTTGTGCTTGGTTTATATACAAGTGGCTGTTGATTGTTTGATTGTTTGATTGTTTGTCTGAGTTGGTAGTTCCTTGTTAGGGATATTGTTTACTGCTCAAGCAAGGGTAATGAAACATCTGCAAGAAAACAACCAAGTTTGGAGAGCACCAAGGACCCTACAGTCAGGGGATAGTTTTAACACAGTTTGGTGTAAGAGTTAAGTAGCTATATGCCCTTTGAAATGTTTCTAAGTTGAGACTTCTGAATTTTGTTTTAGACGTACCTATTTATTCCATCAAAATATGATTGAATATCATGTTAGATCCATATTATCTCCCTTCCTTTTTTAAGAACTTTTTATCTTAAGTATAAACATAAAAAGAAATACATACCAATTTCCTTTCAGTGAATTGATAGTTAGAAACAAGATTGCCCAAGATTGTGTTTGGCTTATGGTCATATAAACTAAACTGAACTCAGTAATATTTAATAAATGACATATGAAAGTAAGCATACTCTGTTTGCAGTAAAAGAGGAAGGTGTGTTGTAATTAAATAGCTGATTTGGGGTGTCTATCAGATTGACATTTCTTTTCTTTTTAAAACATAAGCTTTTGTAGGAGAAGTATATCTGAATCCTTTACTAACAGGGATCAGACACACTATTTCACTGAAATGCAAGGGATTTTGTTACTGTATCAGAGACAGCTGAAGCAAATGTTAGAAAAGAGGCAAGGATGTAAATCCTTATTTAGAGATGCAAATTAGATTACACATATGATTGCATACAGTTACATAATTATTAGTTTTCTAGCTTAATGAGGTAAGGATAATGAGGTCACCATATTTCCTACTCCATTTTGAGATTGGGAGTCTTCAAAACCGAGCATTTTTGTACTTCTAATACAGGGTGCACATTTTTTTACGTTTGAAAATGTTAATTTTGAGATTAATTTTTATGTTGCTGATGGTAAATTAATTATACCAATAAATTTCTACTGCTATTTTAACGCCACTTTTCACACAGATCTCTGCCCATGAAATATCAGGGGCAGTAGGAATTATTGACTGTGAAGATGATGTAAGAATATGCAGCTGATGGTAGTTGGCAATATTTTGATATAACTAAGCCAAATCAAAATTGGTTGTCACTTTGAATGAATATGTAACTATGGAGTGGGCAACTGTGGTCTTTCAGATTCTGCTGAATTAGAGATCCAAGGATTTTTAACCATCTACTTGGAACTAATGAGAAAGATTCTCTCCCTTGAGATATTCAAGATTTAACTATGTGAGCATTTCAGAATGAAGGGTTTATGTCTGTTTATCACCTTTTCAAATCATTCAATTTAAAGGGAGGGTAAATAAATGCTCTTCTTACAAAGCCTATCTATCATCGATCTATCATCTATCAATTTAGTCTCCCAAATATTTGGGAATATTTGGTCTGTGATTAGAGTGAGCTCATACTTGCTTTATCACCATACTTGCTTTATCCACAACACCATCTCTATACAGTAGACAATTAGAAAATATGGAAATTTATAGGCATTGAAGTAATTTATTTATTTTATATGGTGTAAGAGAATAAAGCATTAACTGCTGTTTTATTTTCAGTACTCAAGCTGCTTCTTCTTGCTGGGAGATCCTTGTAAGGTCCAGCAGCCAGAATGTGTAGACTACCTGCGACAAAACCACATTGCCTGGGGTGTACCACACGGAGGCTAGTCTACATTGCACCTCGCCATTGAATTACTGGACTATGTCTTGTTTCTTAGGTTAGGTAACTATCACTATTGACTGATTATTCAGATTGCCTTCACTAGTTGCTTCCCATGTAGCATTATCCAGTTCTGAAATAAGTATCATGCAGGTGAGTCAATAGAAAAACAGACATTTTTTTTACAGTTTAACAACTGTTGTTTGGCCATAATAAGAGTAAGATTTTTTTAGATATTTGTGTACAGCAGAAGTCAAAAAAGCAATCATAATCTCTTGCTTTAGAGATTATTCTACATTTAACTCAGGCAACAATGCACCTGTTTTAGTAGATTTTTCACATTTTAATTTCCCCTACATAATATGCAGTGCCAATGAAATTCATAGAACAGTTAAACAGATGTTAGAGGGAATGCAATACATGTTATTTTTTCCCTATTGGAAAATCATAACAAGAGGTGAAGGAGCCAATGACCAACAGCACACTGATCATTTAGCAGGAAAAATAAACTCTGCAGCAAATGAAAAGTTATGCTCTGATATTTGCAACCCTTTTTTCTCTGTGCTGAAATGGCTCACATTCCTGAACATTGGCTGCTAAGCAAATGATTTTTTTCCCTTCATTCTTGTAATTGTATTAAAGGGCAGTGCAAACACATGCACTGTATATGTGTATGTATAGTGATACATCACTTGACAATTTTTTTTCAAAACTTGAGATGAACCACTGACATGCACTTGTTATCTATGATTTTTTTTTAAACCAGATTTGCATCCCTCTATTGTTAGCATCTCCTTCATGGATTACTGCCTTGTCGTGGCGAAGGGACTTGTGTAACTCAATGAAGTTATGAGCTATGCCATGCAGGGCCACCCAAGACGGACAGGTCATAGCAGAGAGTTCTGACAAAATGTGATCCACTGGAGAAGGAAATGGCAACCCACTCCAGTATCTTTGCCATGAAAACCCCATGAACAGTACTAAAAGGCAAAAAAATATGACGCTGGAAGATGAGCCCCTCAGGTCAGAAGGTGTCCAATATGCTACTGGGGAAGAGCAGAGGGCTAGTACTAGTAGTGCCAGAAAGAGTGAAGCGACTGGGCAAAGCCGAAAGGATGCTCAGCTGTGGATGCATCTGGTGGTGAAAGGAAAGTCCGATGCTGTAAAGATTTTTTCTCCATAGGAACCTGGAACGTAAGATCCATGAATCAAGGCAAACTGGACGTGGTCAAACAAGAGATGACAAGACTGAACATCGACATCTTAGGAATCAGCGAACTAAAATGGACAGGAATGGGTGAATTTAATTCAGAGGATCATCAGGTATACTACTGCGGGCAAGAATCCCTCAGAAGAAATGGAGTAGCCTTCATAGTCAATAAAAGAGTAGGAAAAACAATACTGGGATACAATCCCCAAAATGACAGAATGATCTCAGTGCGAATCCAAGGCAAGCCATTCAATATCACAGTAATCCAAGTCTATGCCCCAACCACTGGTGCTGAAGAGGATGAAATTGACCGGTTCTATGAAGCCCTACAGCACCTTATAGAATCAACACCAAAAAATGATGTCCTTATCATCATGGGGGATTGGAATGCTAAAGTAGGAAGCCAAAAGATAAACGGAATAACAGGCAAGTTTGGTCTTGGAGTACAAAATGAAGCAGGGCACAGGCTGATAGAATTTTGTCAAGAGAATACGATGGTCATAGCAAACACTCTTTTCCAACAACCCAAGAGACGTCTCTACACATGGACATCACCAGACGGTCAACACAGAAATCAGATTGACTATGTGCTCTGCAGCCAAAGATGGAGAAGCTCTATACAGTCAGTAAAAACAAGACCCAAGCTGATTGTGGGCTCAGATCATGAGCTTCTTGTTGCAAAATTTAGGCTTAAATTGAAGAAAGTAGGGAAAAACACTAGGCCACTCAAGTATGAACTAAATCATATCCCTGATGAATATACAGTAGAGGTGACAAATAGATTTAAGCAATTAGATCTGATAGAGTGCCTGAAGAACTATGGACGGAGGTTCGCAATATTGTACAAGAGGTAGCAACTAAAATCATCCCAAAGAAAAAGAAATGCAAGAAAGCAAAATGGCTGTCTGAGGAAGCTTTGCAAATAGCTGAGGAAAGAAAGGAAGCGAAAGGCAAGGGAGAAAAAGAAAGATACACCCAATTGAATGCAGAATTCCAGAGAATAGCTAGAAGAGATAAGAATGCCTTCTTAAATGAACAGTGCAAAGAAATAGAAGAGAACAATAGAATAGGGAGAACCAGAGATCTCTTCAAGAAAATTGGAGATATGAAGGGAACGTTTCATGCAAAGATGGGCATGATAAGGACCAAAATGGCAGGGACCTAACAGAGGCAGAAGAGATTAAGAAGAGGTGGCAAAATTACACAGAAGAACTATACAAGAACGAGCTTAGCATCCCTGATAACCACGATGGGGTGGTCACTGACCTCGAGCCAGACATCCTAGAATGTGAAGTGAAATGGGCCTTAGGAAAGCTGAGCAACAACAAAGCTAGTGGAGGTGATAGTATTCCAGCTGAGCTATTCAAAATCTTAAAAGACGATGCAATAAAAGTGCTACACTCAATTTGCCAGCAAATTTGGAAAACTCAACAGTGGCCACAGGATTGGAAAAGGTCAGTTTACATTCCAATTCCAAAGAAAGGCAATGCCAAAGAATGTTCAAACTATCGCACCATTGCACTCATTTCACATGCAAGTAAAGTTATGCTTAAATCCTACAAGCTAGACTCCAGCAGTATGTGGATCGAGAACTTCCAGAAGTACAGGCAGGATTTCGAAGAGGCAGAGGAACTAGAGATCAAATTGCCAACATACGCTGGATCATGGAGAAAGCTAGGGAGTTCCAGAAAAACATCTACTTCTGCTTCATTGACTATGCTAAAGCCTTTGATTGTGTGGATCACAACAAATTGTGGCAAGTTCTTAAAGAGATGGAGTACCAGACCATCTTATTTGTCTCTGAGAAACCTATATGCGGGTCAAGAAGCAACAGTGAGAACTGGACACGGAACCACTGATTGGTTCAAAATTGGGAAAGGAGTCCGGCAAGGCTGTATTCTGTCGCCCTGCCTATTTAACTTATATGCAGAGCACATCATGAGAAAGGCAGGGCTAGATGAATCAAAAGTTGGAATTAAGATTGCCGGGAGAAATATCAACACCTAAGATATGCAGATGATACCACTCTAATGGCAGAAAGTGAAGAGGAACTAAAGAGCCTCTTGATGCGGGTGAAGAAGGAGAGTGCAAAAGTTGGCTTGAAACTCAACATTAAGAAAACCAAAATCATGGCATCCGGCCCTCTCAATTCCTGGCAAATAGATGGGGAAGAAATGGAGGTAGTGACAGATTTTATCTTCCTGGGCTCTAAGATCACCACAGATGGGGACTGCAGCCAAGAAATTAAAAGACGCTTGCTCCTGGGGAGGAAAGCTATGGCAAATTTAGACAGCATACTAAAAAGCAGAGACATCACCCTGCCAACAAAAGTACGTATAGTCAAGGCCATGGTTTTCCCAGTTGCAATGTATGGCTGTGAAAGTTGGACCATAAGAAAGGCTGAACGCAAAAGAATTGAGGCCTTTGAACTATGGTGCTGGAGAGACTCCTGCGAGTCCCTTGGACTGCAAGGCGATCAAACCGGTCAGTCCTAGAGGAGATCAACCCTGACTGCTCCTTAGAAGGCCAGATACTGAAGTTGAAACTCAAGTACTTTGGCCACCTAATGAGAAGGAAGGACTCACTGGAGAAGAGCCTAATGCTGGGAAAGATTGAGGGCAGTAGAAGAAGGGACGACAGAATGAGGTGGCTGGATGGAGTCACTTGAAGCAGTAGGCGTGAGCTTAAATGGACTCCAGAAGATGGTAGAGGACAGGAAGGCCTGGAGGAACGTTGTCCATGGGGTCGCGATGGATCGGACACGACTTCGCAACTAACAACAACAACAACATTGTTAGCATGATCCAATCCATATTTTGTCATTTGTTTCTACTAGAATCTCATGGCTGAAGTTTAGCGAAATGCTTTGCTGAACTTAAATCTACCATCACTCCCTTAATCAAAGAAAATAATCATTCTATCAAACAGATTGATTTTTACAATTTGTTCTTGATAAACATAAACACAGAGGACTGGAAAAGAGCTGATATAGTTCCCATCTTCAAAAAAGGGGAAAAAAATGGATCCAGGAAATTACAGACCTATCAGCCTGACCTCAATACCTGGGAAGATTCTGGAAAAGATAATCAAACAACGAATCAGCGAACACCTAGAGGCAAACAAAATCACTACTAAAAGCCAACATGGTTTGTCAAAAACAGATCATGCCAGACAAATCTTATTGCATTCTTTGACCAAGTGACAAAATTAGTGGATCAGAGGAATGCTGTGGATATAATTTACTTGGACTTCAGTAAGGCATTTGATAAAGTAGATCACAACCTACTACTTGATAAGATAGAAAAATGTGGGTTAGACAGCATCACCACCAGATGGATTCGTAACTGGCTGACCGGCCGTACTCAGCATGTGATCCTCAATGGAACCGCATCTACATGGAGGGAAGTGTGCAGTGGGGTGCCCCAGGGCTCTGTTCTGGGCCCAGTGCTCTTCAACATCTTCATCAACGATTTGGACGAGGGGATAGATGGGGAACTCATCAAATTTGTGGATGACACCAAGCTGGCAGGAATAGCCAACACTCCAGAAGACAGGCTTAATATACAGGAGGACCTGGACAGACTTGAACACTGGGCGCTATCTAACAAAATGAAATTCAATGGTGAAAAAAGTAAGGTTCTATATTTAGGCAAGAAAAACCAAATGTACAGTATAGTATAGGGGGTACCTTGCTCAATAGTAGTAACTGTGAGAGGGATCTCGGAGTCCTAGTGGATAATCACTTAAATATGAGCCAGCAGTGTGCTGCAGCTGACAAAAAAGCCAACACAGTGCTGGGCTGCATTAACAGAGGGATAGAATCAAGATCACGTGAAGTATTAATACCACTTTACAATGCCTTGGTAAGGCCACACTTGGAATACTGCATCCAGTTTTGGTCACCACGATGTAAAAAAGAATGTTGAGACTCTAGAAGAGTGCAGAGAAGGCAACAAAGATGATTAGGGACTGGAGGCTAAAAGCATATCAGGAACGTTTGCTGGAATTGGGTATGTCTAGTTTAATGAAAGAAGGACTAGGGGTGACATGATAGCAGTATTCCAATATCTCAGGGGTTGCCACAAGAGAGGGAGTCAAGCTATTCTCCAAGGCGCCTGAGGGCAGGACAAGAGTAATGGATGGAAACTAGTCAAGGAGAGAAGCAACCTGGAACTGAGGAGAAACTTCCTGACAGTTAGAACAATTAACCAGTGGAACAACCTGCCTCCAGAAGTGGTGAATGCTCCAACACTGGAAGTTTTTAAGAAGAGACTGGACAGCCATTTGTCCGAAATGGTATAGGGTTTCCTGCCTGAGCAGGGGGTTGGACTCGATGACCTCCAAGGTCCCTTCCAACTTTATTATTATTATTATTATTAACACCTGTTACTACCAAACAATGCATTTTTTCTAAATATTGACAAAGTGACTATTTAATTATCTGTTTCAGTAATTTGCTCAGATTAATCTTAATAAACAAGTGTCAAACATCATTTTAAGATCCACTATAAACCTTTGGACTCATTATGTCGTCCTCGTAGATATATAAAACATGTGAGTAGTAAAGTCTTCAAGTCAGGAGTGGCTTCTTGGGGACTAACATATCAATGCAGTTTTCTTGGCAATAATACAGTCATGGTTTGCCACTGTCTTTTCTAAGTTGCTTGCTGTATACCCCAGACTAGCCTATAACCTACAGTAAATCTGGTTCTGCTTTTGAGCCTCGACAAGGTGGCATGCAAAAAAAACCCAAAAAACACGATTCTAGGCAGTAGGATGAGATGCCCTACACCTAAATCTTCCCTTTGTTAAAGAGAGAGAGAAAGAGAGAGCACTTGATGACGATGGATGGGAGAGAGAGTGAATTAACAAACAAACAAAAACTGAATTGGGCATGTACTATACATGCATACCCGTAAATGTGAAGCAGTTCTGATTCATAAATCTATCTGTTCTTGCATCCACTTTTGCCTGCAATTGTCTGGAAAGTGGCCATCAAATTGCAAAATTTTCCATCCGTGGAATATAAGCCACATTTACCACATTAATGGAATTGCAATCTGAATGTTCACATTTACAGTAGGTAAAAATGGAATCACCAAAAAGTGAGGAGAAAATTGAGAATATAGTACCGGTAAGAAAGATTCCCTGGATAGAAATTACCTATATGGAGGGGGCTGAAACCATTTTTAAGCCCTGAGAAACAAGATAATATCCAGACAGTGGCCTTTTTGATTCATTTGAGTATATTTTTTTAAAAAAACCTAATATCAATAAAAATTGTTCTAGTGTTCCTATGGAGTTGATTTCCTGGTATGGTCAACTTTGTGGGATTGACAGGGAGGCTGTTTCTCCTAATGATAGCTTAGAGCAGTGATGGTGAACCTTTTAGAGACCAAGTGCCCAAACTGCAACCCCAAATCCACTTATGCATCGTCGAGTGCCGGGTGGGTGTGGCCCATTGGCTGGGTGTGGCCAATTGGGTGGGCAGGGCCCATTGCGTGGGCGTGGCCCATTGGGTGTGCATGGCTGTGGTGGTAACGGCAGACTGGGTGGGACTAAAAAGTTCAATCAATCAATTCCAACTTTGCAAGATCTTTTTTTTTCCTGTGAGAAGTTGAAATTGACTGATTGAACCTTTTTTTTTTTTGCACACGGCGGCGGAGGCCTAAAGTGAAAAGGTTTTATAAAACCCAGCTGAAGGCCTTGGACTGGGGCGACGGCGTGCGTGCCCACAGAGAGGGCTCTGAGTGCCGCCTCTGGCACCCGTGCCATAGGTTCACCACCACTGGCTTAGAGAGTCAATACCAGTATTTTCCCACAGTCATTGACTGAGATGGATGGCCATAGAAATTGACTAAATAAATAAATACATTTGGGAAGGTAGAGTTGCTCCTTGATTCAATGACCCACTCTTTCCTATTGCTTCCAGACATATTCTCATACATTGTGTGTATCCACCCCTCCTATATCAGTTTCTCCTTACTTTACATTCATTTTCATTTTCAAACATGTTTCGCAATGAACTCAGACTTTGACTTCCTCTGTGTAGAATATATTTTATGGTAGTAAAATGTGAAGATCTTCCACTGGCCTGAAGACCATGCTAGACTTCGCTCTGTATCATGGAAGTCACATGGAAGTTCTGGGAGAAACTTCTAGAAGAAATGTTGGCAAGTAAGTGTAGGCTGACTTCACTTTTTGCTGCCATGTTTCAAATATTACTAATTATATTTTATTTAAGTCAAGTTAATACCATACAAAGGTCCATCAACCTTATTTTGGTTATTGCTCAATTTGTAAGATATATCTTTATCTCTACCCAAACTTTAAATGCATTTTAAAAACAAAATTTTACCCACCTAGACAATTTATTCAAAGACTACCATCTTCTGGAATTCAGAAATATGTGTTTTTCTGCCAGCTCAGTGGGCTTCACTGAATCAAATGTTAGATGGGAAGATGTCCAACTTTATTTGCAAATCCATAATAATAAATTGAATAAGTCTGCCTTCTTTACTTGCTTTGTCGGAAGAAATCCCATTACAAACAATATCAGTGACAGCTGAAAATGTGGATGGATTTCTAGAAACATTATGCTTAGTGTGACATGGGAAAATACGATGTTTTAATGGGTAATCATTACTTGAACATCGTTCACACTTTCAGTTGCACTACTAATTCTGTAGACTGTTTTCACAAATATGGATTAGATTTTTTTTCTTCCATGGATTTGCAGAATCATTATCATGTCAAGCATTTTCCTTCCATGTAAACTTTCTTCAGCAGTAAATATGATGTTTACAGGGCAGGAGAGAAGAAAAAAAGATAGATATGTATATACATACATATATACATACATAGTCAGACTTTGATCACTCATTGATTTGAGCATCAATTATAGTATATTACCATGCCTTGTTTCTTTTTCAGTTCTGTGCAGTTTTGATATATTTTAAGGTTTAATTCTTTTGTGGTGGTCTGTGACCATAATAAAAATTGATTTGATTTGATTTGATCTTATTTGAATTGAATGAATACATACACACATACAAACACGCATACATACATATTTCATTGTAGAATATAGCCTGGTTTTTTTCCTCCAAAACTTTTTTTGTGAAAGAAATAGGGAACTAAGGAGGAAGACAGGAAGAAAATCTCAAACTCTTCAGTGAGAACAGTTTAACAGAAATAAAACATATTTGTTCCACTACAACAAATAATAATGGAGTTATATCCATTAGCAGTCTGCAGGCCCTCTCCTTCTTCTGCACAGAGACAAAATACCTCTGGAGTGTCTTGATAAAGGAGCCAGATTCAGATATTCCACAATAGAAACAACTCATCACGTATCATTTGTGATGAATGCTATTGTCAGCTTCCTCTGACAGCCACCGATACTGAGAGGAGGGGGAGGGGGGGAGAACTGTGCGTGTGTGTACACACCTTGTCTGCTGCCCAAGCAAGGACAAAGATTGGAATCCTCTGTCTGTGTCCATATGAAAGCTGCAATACGGTGCAATTGTATCCATAAAAGTCTTCTTCCATCCATACCTACAAGCTGTATCAGAGGGCATTCTGAGACAGATGGCATCATTTCAGTCACATTGGCAAAGGGAAATTGATCCTTCCAAGGCTTGTTTAAGACCTTGTGAGAGAAAGCAGCCACCATTTGGTCTAGCTGAGGGGTCCCCAACACCTGAGCTGTGGCCCACTACCAGGCCATGGCCTATTCAGAACCAGGCCCCATGAATAGTGGGCCAGCGTACGTGCACAAGCGTGTGCAGCTTAACTTGCACAAGTGAAGCTGCCCGTGCATGAGTATGCATGCCAGCCTGCTGCTCATGCAAGTCAAAGTGTGCATGAATGTGTGCACACTGGCCCATTGCTCTTGCGGGCCAATTCCCCTCTCCTGACCCACCAAGCCACCAAGCTGCAAAGGTTGGAGACCACTGGTCTAGCTCATATTACAGATAGGATGTCACTTATATTGTCAAGAAGTACATTCATTTTTTTCCCTTTAAAAATGATTGCCCCTTTTCTGAAAAGCTTCCTTCCTCCTGAAAATTCTTAGTACATTTCTTGGACTAATAAATCCATTTTGGGAATATTTTGGAAGACTTTTTTTGTGAGTTCCTTTCATTTTCTTCTTCATTCTATTCATCCTATTTTCTTATTTCCAATGTCCAAGGTTTGCATTGTATTCATTTATTTTTGTACTAAAAAGATTGTTCTAATGTATATAGATAAAGCAAGGCTGATGTTAAACATGCCAAAAAAAAAGAAAAATAAGACAAATATTCTGAGACAGGAGTAATTCAGAGACCTCTGGAGGTAACTTTTTGCATTGGCTTAAAAACTCAAATCAAATAGGCCTGGAAAATAGCTAGATAAAGAAACAGTTGAGGGGAAAACTTGATTAGGATACAAAAACTTTCTCATTGATAATGAGATGTGGGGTATTTGAAATGAAAGTGGAGAACTGGAGTCAACATTTTACAACCAGTGCAACAACAACAACAACAACAAGATAGATTGGGACCAGCCAGAGGAAGCATGAAAAGGCTGTGTAGCCAACTGAAGAAAAAAAAAGCTAGCATAAATTTCACTGTCTTCATTGCTATTCTCATTCTGCTCCAGGATCAGCTAAGAAATGGTTTTGCTAATTCTTTTCATGTAGGATTAGTTAAGGACAGCCATAGATAGAGTTCAATAATTTCATTTTTTTCCCCTAACTGCTAACAGGTGATTTTCCATCAATGATTTTCCTTAACTACTTAACTCTTTAAAAGGTGATCTACATCAGTTGTTAACTGCTTAGAGTTAATTTCTCAGAGGAGGAACTTGAAATGAAATGGGAGGAAATGATCCATAATGAATTAGTTCTGTCCTTATGTAATCCTTCAAGAGAATCAGGGTGCTGGCTATTACCTGGAAGTAGTCTATAGAAAAGGTAGAATGGGACCACACTGTGGTCATATAGGATTATTTGAAGACAAAAAATTGTAATATTTACTGGTGACAGAAATCAAACTTTGCTGCACCATGATAGTACCACTCTTTCAAAACAGTGCTAGTGCTCTTTACAGAGAATGCTACACTCATCTATATGATGGATTGATCAATTTATTACTTATCAAATCATTTTTTTATTCCCAGAGACGACAACAACAACAATGGTAATAAGAATGGCAGTTTCCTGTGCAAGTTCAGGTAATCAGTCCCATATTTTGAATGCAAATACTGATTTCAAGATCAATCAGAATACAGCTGGAAAGGACCTACTCCAACCCCCTGCTCAAGCAGGAAACCCCATACTATTTCAGACAGGTAGATGTCCAGTCTTTTCTTAAAAACCTTCAGTGATGAAGCACCTACAACTTCTGAAGCAAGCTGTTCCACTAGTTAATTGTCCTCACTGTTAGGAAGTTTCTCCTTCATTTTTGTACTACTCTCCTTGAGTAGTTTCCATCCATTGTTTTTTGTCTTACCTTCTGGTGCTTTGAAAATAAGTTGACCCCCTCTTATTTGTGGCAGCCACTGGGAATTTCTCATGAGATGTATGTTTCATCTGATCTTTCAGGATTTCCAACAGAGTACTCATTGCAATGGTAACTAAATTCACCATGCTGCTGGTTGTCCTCTTCTTATCTTTCCTTCCATCTTTCTCAGCATTAGAGAGACTGATCTTCACATAATATCTCTAAAGTAGGGTAATTTGAGTCTTCTCATTGATGCCTCAAATGAGAATTCTGGATAGATTTATTTGATGATGCATTTCTTTGTTTTGTTGACTGTCCATGTTATTCTCAGGAGTCTTCTCCAACACCAAAGTTCAAAATCATAAATATTCCTTTGATCTTGCTTCTTCAAATATATAGGAGATCATAAAAAGTCTAATAAAGGTTTCAGAAAGCCCAGGTTAGGCATTTTGTAAACAAATGCCAAGGATCTAGTCTTTATGTAACTGATACCAAAACAAAAGAGACTGGAATAGAGACAGCTTTCCTCCAATTGCTAAAGAACTGGGCAGATCCCAACTCCTGATATCAGCAACAATTATATTAGGAGAAGAGAGAAAACACTGGCTGAAGTAACTATAACTTTATGTTGGTGGGCTGGAGAACAAATGAATGCAACATCACAAAGCTGTGGAATAAAAATATCCTAGGACAAGTTTGTGTTACAGATGGACATAATAATGAGCCCATTGAAGTTAACCATATAGGAAAAGAAGGATTTTTGTGATTAGATTTGTTTTTAATTCCAAGTCATCATTGTGGTAAGAGAAGAAATAGGATTTACTTTTTCCGTGTAGTAATCAAAACCATAGGACCATTCTCCATATGTTCATCACTACAATAGTGGATATGTGTGTATATGATTATGTATAGGAAATTACAGACTACCGCTTGTTTGCATAAAGAGAAAATTGGACTTGCCTTGTAATTCTTAGAACAGCAATTTACAAGTGTAAGTGTAGGTGTGGGATTGGGGTTACAACAGGTAAGCAGAATGAGGTAACATTTCTCCCATGAGCATCCCTCCCACTCAGCTTTGACATACCTAAATCCAACAAATAAGCAGTAACATTTACAATGCTAGTATTCAGATCTGATTTATCAAGAATGCAATTTTTTTTGCATAAAGCCAGGAGCATTTTTTTTCTTTACATTTTATTATCTTTCACACGAAACATATCCCGAGTTTAATTAAAAGAAAAATAACTGAGAATTTAAAATGATTCTTCATTTCCACCTCGAACAGAATAGACAATATACACACAAAAAAACCTCTTAGTAACACCCAACTTCTTCATCAGATCAACTAGGGGTTCAGTTCAAATCAGTTTAGGGGTTCAATTCAATTCAACTTATTGTGGTCAACACTCTTCTACAAGCAGAGTGCTCTGTGCATGAATGAAAATGTGTGTGTGTGTATTTTGTGTATTCCATCTAATATTCTATTTAATAGAAAATAAATAAAATTTTAAGACAAAGATATGTGGGAAGTCAGCCCCTCAGAGAAGGAAATATTAAAAGGGCAGAAAAATATATTTCATCAAAAGGATTTTTAAAAGCAGAAGCCAACCCTGCCCCCAAAGTCTCTCTGCCCAAAGCAGGAGACAGCCCTATACAAATGCAGATGTAACCATCAGAAAGCTGGAGCCAACTAGGAAATCAAGAAGACAAAAGACCTAAAATCTGCATACCCCGCCTGTGACAGGACATAATAGGATCATCAAGAATACCAGAGAGGCACACCTAAACTCAGGAGGTCAGAATACGTGACACAGGAAATAGCCTCCAAGTTCATGCCACAGGAACAGGAAACTTCCAAACAAAAGGCTAGAGAGGGTATAAAAAACCTACTCCACATGTGCTCAGTCCTTCTTCCTTGATTTCTCTCCTTCCTGCAAGAACCATCTTTCTGGCTCTTCAATAAACTGTAACCTTCTTCCCAAAGCAGTCGCCATGTTTTTTTATTTATTCCCGGCTTGGATGAACCAGGATGAAGACTTTTCTTTCCACAGATAAAATACAGTTTTAAAATGACTTAACTGCAGCCTATATCAATTAAACACTAACATTATATTAAATGTAATAACATTTAAGGTTACAGCAAACTAATAATATCTAAAATTTAAATCAATTGTAATAATTATATAAAGTGCACTGCAAAAGATTGGCCTATCAGGGTTCAACAGGTTTTCCATGCTGTGCACAAAACAAGCTGAAGGTACTGTAACAAGGGATACTTTATCAATGAGCAGCATCTGAGCATAGGTTGGATCTGGGTGACCAGGGTATCTAGTAATCAGATATAATATGGTTGGGATGTCTCTATGCAAGGAGCAACAAAGAACATATTCTGTAGTTTCCCCTCTCCAAAATCACAGGAGCAGAGCCTTTCAGCCAATGGCACTTTTTAATCTTTGCCATCCAATACTGCAGAAGAGAAAGCATGGCATCAGGGAAGAAAGAAAGCTTTCCAATGGCTGGTTGTTTCTAGCTGTGTAAAATAGCTTAATTAGGAGTTGCTAACTCTAATGAAATCAAAACTGAAGATCTGTTGCTCCTGTTCTCAGTTCAGCTTTGTATGCATTTGTTCTTAAGGCATGTTCTTGTGCAGCCAGAATTACTTCCTCGGTCTCTTTCTTCAACTTTCCTGCTCTTAGCCATTGCCAGGTCCTGTTATTACCTACTTTCCTGCTATTTTTTTTTTTTAAATGTACTGGCCATGAAATGTTTTCTCTTCCCATGCCTCTATTCTGTTCTTCATTTGGTCTTTCTTGTAAGCCAATTTGGTCTCTCCAGTAGTTAGTGAGCCTTCCTAGTATATTAGCTTCAGTGTATCATTATCATCATGGGTCTTCACACAGTCAGCCAGACATTGAGCTGGTTTTGACTTATTCTTGTTTTCTTTTGATTGCTTGAATAAGACAAGCAAAAACAAACAGTTGGAAACTGATCAAAGAGAGAAGCCACCTGGAATTAACCAGTGGAACAGCTTGACTCCAGAAATCGTGGGCGCTCCATCACTAGAGGTTTTTTAAGAAGAGACTAGACAGTCACTTGTCTGAGATAGTATAGGTTCTCCTGCTCAAGCAGGGGGCTGCACTAGAAGACATCCAAGGTCTCTTCCTATTCTATTCTATTCTATTCTATTCTATTCTATTCTATTCTATTCTATTCTATTCTATTCTATTCTATTCCATTCCATTCCATTCCATTCCATTCCATTCCATTCCATTCCACTCCACTCCACTCCACTCCATTCCAATGGCAAAAATAAAAATACAAGGATATTGTCAAAAAAAGGTGTTAAATAGAAGCTATGGACAGATCGTGGAAAAACAAAGTTATTATTGCTGTTGTTTAATAGAAAGAATGTGTTCACCTGTAGCTAAATTGCACATGATATTCAGGCACATTTCCTTCTTATACATTCATTTCTCTTTTGCAAAAGACATCTGCAGAACATTCAGTGTAGATTGGAAGAAACCGATAGGGGAACACATTTCTTCACTTTATCTTCTATGTCAGTCTTTCAAATATACCACAAACATTGATTTTTGTTCTTTAGCAAAATAGTCAAGCATTTTGGAAGAGGAAATTAATCACTGGGAACAAACTTTATTGTAGCATTGTCATCTTATAATCATTTTTCCTTTTATATAATTTAGTTTATGCAGCCTTTGCACATGTTTGGTGAAAAGCGTATAGTACTGTGGTTCTATTAAGCACAATCCTTTTCAACATTCAGGAACAATGCATCTTTGCTTACAGCCCTAGAATCTGAGAATGACATTAAGGAATTCATACTTATGATACGTGTATGGTTCACCTTTTATTTTAGTCATACACTCCAATTATTTTTTTCAGCTTTGACCCACTTCTACACTATTAGGGTAATGTTATAATCCCACTTTATAAGGCTGCAGCAAACTTTACTGCTGAATATATGACTCTGGTCTTACATGGTCAGATATTATTCCTGTGTGAAGTGACCACTGAACATTTCTGCAGAGAATAAGAGATAACTGACTGGTTCATATTACATTTTTTCCAGAAAATATGGAGTGACACCTTGATCTTTAGTATAACATTTTCCTCTCACCCAAATTCTTGCCTGGATTTCATCTTTGAACTTGTATTCTATAAACACAATTCTGAGACGCCATCCCTTTTGCTTATCACAGGGACTTCATACTACTGATAATCACTGCATTTTTTATTTCATCATCCTGATTAAGTGCAATGCACAGGTACAGATTAGGTGAAAGTTGCTTCAATAGCAGTAACTGTGAGAGGGATCTAAGAGTCTTAGTGGACAATTGCTTAAATATGAACCAGCAGGGTGCAGCAGCAGCCAAAATGCCAATGCGACCCTAGGTTGCATTAACAGAGAGATAGAATCAAATTGTATGAAGTATTAGTACTACTTTATAAAGCCTTAGTAAACCACAATTAGAATACTGCATCCAGTTTTGGACACCATATTAGAAAAAGATACAGAGAGTCTGGAAAGAGTGCATAAAAAAGCAACAAAGATGATCAGTGGAATGGAGACTAAAACATATGAAGAATGATTGCAGGTTGTCTACTCTAGTGAAAAGAAGGACTAGGGGTGACATGATAGCAGTCTTCCAATATTTGAGGGGCTGCCATAAAGAAGAGGGGGGGGGTCAATCTATTCTCCAAAGCACCAAAAGGTAAGACAAGAAGTAATGGATGGAAACAATTCAAGGAGGGAAGCAACCTTGAACTAAGGAGAAATTTCCTAACAGTGAGAACAATTAATCAGTGGAAAGTCTTGCCTTCAGAGGTTGTGGGTGCCCCATCACTGGAGGCTTTTAAGAAGAGACTGGACAGCCACTTGTTTGGAATGGTATAGGGTCACCTGCTCAAACAAGGGGTTGGACTAGAAGACCTCCAAGATCCCTTCCAACTCTGTTTTTCTGCTATTCATATATAAAAATAAAATACCTTCAGTTCTACATTTAAGTTACCTTTTTCACAGGCTCCATGCCATAAAGAACTTCATTGTTCCCATTTTTGTTAACCCCATCTTTCAGTATCAGTCATCATCCAAAGATTATCTGACATTCTGCGTTGCACTTTCTGCAAGTTATAGAGTAGACAACAAATGTTGTTTATAAGTGAAAATTCAGACACTTTGCTATCCATTTAACACAAAGGTAGGTGTTTTTAAAATGAAAAGTTTAAATGTGCACTCAAGGTCCATCAACCAGCTAGGAGGTACTGTACGAGTTCATGAACAAGAAATAAAGATGAAAAGCAAGAAAGAACATTTTGAGAGGCTTTACAGATTGCAGTTTTTTGAAAAATGCGTGGGTGGTAATAATAGAATACAGAGACTGTTGGAAATAATTTGAAAAACAGGCAGGAGAAAATGAGAAATCATCTAAAGTTCTCCTCCCAAAGAGGGAAAAAATGAGAATGAAAAAAGTGACTTATGACCATTTTTCACAGTTACGACAGCATCCCCATGATCACATAAGCAAAATTCAGATGCTTGGCAATTGGTTCATGCTTATGACCATTGCTGTGTCCCAAGGTCGTATGATCACCTTTTGCAACCTTCTGACAAGCGAAGTCAATGGGGAAGTCAGAATCACTTAACAACTATGTAAATAGCTTAACAACTGCAGTGATTCACTATGCCAGAAAAGATTGTAAAATGGGGCAAAACTCACTTAACAAATGTCTCACTTAAGAACAGAAATTTTAGACTCAATTGTGGTCGTAAGTCAAGGACTACATTATATATATATATGAGTGTGTGTGTGTGTGTGTGTGTGTGTGTGTGTGTGTGTAGGTCTTTGGTAATTCGGGTTTTCTCCCGCGTAAAATTGGAAGTGTCTTGGCGACGTTTCGACGAAGTCTCATTCGTCATCTTCAGGCTGGTGTCTCTTTGGCCTCGTGCTTCTAGGAGCTTCATTGCTCCTAGAAGCACGAGGCCGAAGAGACACCAGCCTGAAGATGACGAATGAGACTTCGTCGAAACGTCGCCAAGACACTTCCAATTTTACGCAGGAGAAAACCTGAATTACCAAAGACCTACATACAAACACCCGTGAAAACCTCAGAAAACACACACACACACACACACACACACACACACACACACACACACATATATATATATATATATATATATATATATATATATATATATATATATATATATATATATATATATATATATATATATAAAGATTCATATGTGTGTGTGTATGAATTTGTAATAAAATGGGCAGATTTATTTAATTAATTTATATGCCACCCATGCCAATGTTTTAAATAAATAAATAATGAACGAATGAACGAATGAACAAAGACCATGTATTCATGCAGGCACAATGTCCTGATTTCATATCAAACAAAACAACAACTATACCTGTTTTTATTTTGATTCTCTTTTTTATGTCGTTATCACACAAATTAACTTTTCTTTTTCAGGAGGGGATAAAGTGTTCAGTAAATGAAGATGGGTGAATTGGATTTCGGTACTGGAGGTGACTGAGTCATCTGTCAAGCCATTGATTGCCAAGGTTAATACAGCTCTCTAGCTAACTAGGCCAGTATTCCCTTCTTTCCTCACCAAATACATTTTTTTCCTGAATTCTAGGGAGAAAAACATACAAAAAATAAATGCTTAACAGAATTTATGTCTATGGAGATTCTCAGTCATCCAGGTCATGGTTGTCCCAAAGGTGCTTTTTCAGAAGGCAACTGGACTTTCTTTCTTTTTTCTCTTTAAAGAGGTTTCACTTTTTATTCAGAAGCTTCTTGGATGAAAAGTGAAACATCTTCAAAGAGAAAAAAGAAAGTCCAGTTGCCTCATGAAAAAGCACCTTTGGGTTATCAGAATTTAGTTCATGTGGCAGGCAAATCTCAAACTGATGTGGAAGTCTGAACAAGCTGGAATAATTAAATGAATAGTAAAGAAGGGTTGTGTTTTTATTAGGTCTATACCAAGGCAACACTTTCTCCAAGGCATTTTTGAACCAGGAAAATAATAATAATAATAAAGTTGGAAGGGACCTTGGAGGTCATCGAGTCCAACCCCCTGCTCAGGCAGGAAACCCTATACCATTTCAGACAAATGGCTGTCCAGTCTCTTCTTAAAAACTTCCAGTGTTGGAGCATTCACTGCTTCTGGAGGCAGGTTGTTCCACTGGTTAATTGTTCTAACTGTCAGGAAGTTTCTCCTCAGTTCCAGGTTGCTTCTTTCCTTGACTAGTTTCCATCCATTACTTCTTGTCCTGCCCTCAGGCGCCTTGGAGAAAAGGATCAATTGTATTGACAGGCATTCCAAAGATTGTTGTTTGTTTGTTTTCCTGCCAATTTCAGACTGCTTTAAATTTCCGTTCACTTAAAAAATCTTCGGAAATTTTGTGTTATAAGATTCCTCTTTTAAACTCTACAGACCACGACTTAACAACTTGGGTTCCACCAAACAGAGGTCCACTAGGTATATGTGGTGATCCACCAAAAACTGTAGACATCATGTTTTTCTTATGTTTCTGTAATGTTTCTGTAAAAAAAAAAACAAGATCATCTGCTGAGAAGCCACAATGTGTGCTTATGCAGACTGCTGAGCCTTTTTAATCTCCTTCGCAAATCTACTTGCTAGATTTATAGATTAGGATACACGAGAGGCTTAAAACAGGATTAAATTAGCAGAACAGATATTCACATAGTCATTAAGAAGCATCTTTAGCTCACTAAAGATGGGGGAATTTCTGTAGATAACTATTTTTCACTGTAAAATAATGCCCAAATAAGTTTTCTGCAAGAATAATTTTGGAGATAGTCACAGCCATTTCAGTTCTGCTCACTAGCACTAATTCAAAATCTCCAGTCTTCCAAAAGATGTTACTTTTCTTTTTTAACTTCTATGGATATCACAACATTTCTGTCACCTTGTAGTGCTTTGCATGTCTTCTGTTAAGTCAGGGTGACATAGAAAAACTGGCAATCTGAAGTGGCAAGAAGTAATTATTCTTGACACAAAATGTCTCTCAAGAAGTGTCAAGATGAAGATTTGTGTCTCGGGGTAGCTCTCCCTCCACCCTTTTACTTTGAAGTCCATGCCAGAGAAAGACAAATTGGGCATATTGATTCAAATTGACTTTGTAGAACTTTGATTGCTCTAATAAAAATTAAACTGAGCTGACTAATACTGTTATGTAAGTATTCCACATCATTTTCTAATAGGCTAGGAGTTCACATTCAAAATAGAAGCAAGAAGACATCTAAACAGCATTTCTGGAAAAGGGCAGTCCACAGTTAATTCCTAGGCATCATTATTAACACCAAAAATTAATAGCTTATTATTAAAATCCATCCTTTCACCTCCCCACCCATTTGTGATAGAATAAAAGGGAGTAATGCTTCACTGGGAACATATATTAAGCACTGTTTTATCAATGTACTAACATTTTGTCATCTTTTGTGTGAGTACAATCATTCTCAGTTTATTTAAATGAGCAGTTCCTCTACAAGAGAGAGAATGGAATGAGAGATTTTTACTCTTGAATTTCTGATTCATAAATTTCTGATTCATTGAGAGGCATCAAAGCCAGTGGTGGGATTCAACCGGTTCGCACCAGTTTGGCAGAACCGGTAGCTAATGTTTTGTTGCCCAGGCCCAAAACGGACTTCTGGAAGTGGCATCCACACAGAGAACCGGTTGTTCACCTATTTGAATCCCACCACTGATCAAAGCCATGTTCACAATGCCTCTTTGCAGTACGGTAGAAATTGAGGGTGGCTGGGGGAAGTGTCCCCAAAATGCTGGGCTTCAGAGCAATAGGTAGTTAGATTCTCAAGGCAATTGACCCCAGAGTGAATGAATGAAGCTCTTCTGAAAAAACAAAGCTCAGTTTCCTCTCAAAAGGCTTTTTTTTAAAAAAAAGGTTCATGCAAACATACAAAGATCAAACTGAAACGGGGGGAAAAAAATCCTGATTTCTTCACACATGTTACTGCCTGAGCAGCATGGTTATAGAGCTGATCTAGTAGAGAAAATTGCCTTTCTGTGAGTGTATCCATATTTCCTCTCTTGCTTGTTGCTATCAATTGCCTCTACTCAAAGTCATCTGGCTTTGAATAAGTTTGGAGCTGCCTGCTTTCCTCTGATGTCACTTCAAACCATCCATCCCACTTGACTTCAGTACATAGTATAAGCCTGCAGATGTAGAGGAAGGCTGATTCTGCTCCTTGTAAACCCACCGCCCACCTTAGTGCTATAGTTGAAAGGAAGAGTTTTTCAAATGCGGAATCAGTGATTTCTGTATCCATAGGGTTTTAATTAGTTGCTCAGACTCTACAAGAGAGTTTTTAATAAGATTTTGAATTTATTTGCCAGAGTCTCTACTAGAAGTGACTTTGTAATTAATTGTCTATCAGAAAAAAAACTATAATAAAAATATAAAAGTACAAAGGGAAGGAGATGCCATCTGCTTATTTATTTTTTCTGTCAAAGAATGATGTATTCCATGTTAAAATTGAAAAAACTGTTTGAGTTTCAGTATGAAAATCAGGTAGCTCACTTTTTTAAGACAAATTTAGCAATCTGTTTGACTGAGAAGGCATTCATATTTAACAGTAAAATATTGCTAAATTTGTCTTGAGAGATTTCCTTGTTCGAGTCATACGTATGTGCTATATTACTAATATATTACTTGATCAGATTTACCTTAAACTTTTTTTTAATGACCCTGCAGTCCCTTGCATTGGGGTGGAATCTGGGTGACTGAATGGAGATGAGTGTTTACTGGCTGGATGCCCTTTTGGATAGCAATAGCACACTTAGACTTATATACTGCTTCACGGTGCTTTACCGAGTCAGCATATTGCCCCAACAATCTGGGTTCTCATTTAACCAACTTTGGAAAGATTAGGAGGCTGAGTCAATTTTGAACTGGTGAGAATTGAACTGCTGGCAGCTGGCAGTCAGCAGAATTAGCCTGCAATACTGCATTCTAACTACTGTGCCATGCCACGGCTCAGAGCCCATAGCAGATATTTTCACTTTGAGCCCAGAGAGAGAAATATCTGCTGCTACCTAGGATTGAACTCACAGCCTTCTGATTGTGAGGCAAGAGCTTCACCTCTAGGCCACCATGCCACTCAGATTTACCTTAAACTAAATCTAGCGATTTTCTCTTAATTACTGTCTTTTCCTATAACATCTCATGAAGTACAATATTATTCTAACTTTATATAAGGCATTCAGAATTTATAAAACTAAAGCAGCCTTCTTTAATCTTCATTCTCCAGCCCAAATGGACTGCAGTTCTTGAGTTCCCAATTAGAAGGGTGCTTAGTTATGCTTTGGAGGATTCTGGGTATTGTAGTCCAACACATCTGAAGAGAAAGAGGTTGAGGAGCTAGAGCACAACCTTTGAAATCATACTTTTTTTGTTCCCTGGCAGTATGAAGGACTTCCAGAAAATAACATAGGATGTGGAAATATAGGAAAGTAGGAAATAGAAAACTAACTTGGTCTGTTGTGGCTCCTTCTCCTCCTCCTCCTCCTCCTCCTCCTCCTCCTCCTCCTCCTCCTCTCCTCCTCCACAAAAAATGTGTGCCAAAAATTCAAAATAAATGAAGGCCCATCTTTTCCCATGTTTGTGCAACGTTAGCACACATATGAAAGGGATGGTCTTTAATTGTGTTGCTGCAATTACCATATTGACTTTTTTGACCAACACCTCCCTTAGACCTTGACAAACACACAACCTGCTGTTAAAACAAACCAGAAAGAAATGTTTTGCTTTATTTTTTCAATGTTTGTTCTATGTAAACAGGGGGAGAATATTTCAACAATGCTTTAAAACTTCCCATTATAATATAATCAAACAGTAAGAATGTAAAATTTGGAAGAATAGTTCCTAGTTGAGTTCATCCATAATTGCCTTTCACTATCATTGCATTATGTATTTCTATTTTCAAAATCTATGAAAGTAATCAATGGTAAATATATATGTGGGAACACATACACATACATGAACACATATAAATTGGCATATCTTCTCTCAACATGCCAATTTATAAATAAGTTTCAATTCACTCTATAGATTTCTAAATTTTATTCTAGAATATGTATGTATGTATTTGTTTGTGTCTAGGCACACAGAGAGACACAGAGAGACACATTCTGAAAAGTACATTATTAGGAAAGTGCGTTCTCCTGTATTTTTGTCCAGGAGATATGGCTAAAATAAATTCTCATTGAATTTCCCAAAGATTTAATTCTTCAAACTTCTTTTTAAAAGGTCACAAACAAAATGTTGCAAGTTAATTTAAAATAAGTATCCACATTTTTGGCTTTCATGCTTAGTTGTGAAGTATATATGCAAATAAAATAATCCCTTCTTCCCAAAGGACAGTTAAAATTTTGCTTATATCTTAATCTGAAAGGTATTATTCATAGCTTATGTTCGGTACTGCTGATTTAGCAGAGAAAGAAGTAAAAATATCGACACAGAAGATTAGATTAAAAACAACTTTACTAAAGCAACATAACTGAATTATTTTTCTGTTAGGAAAGGCAAAGAAAACAAGATGATGCATGCATATTCTGCTATGACAAATAGCATGTGAGATTTTTCATGTTTATCGAAGGGCTGTCAACATCAACACAAGTGAGGATTTCTAGAAGATCTATGAGTTCTGAACTATAAATATAGGAATGACCACTAAATTTAAGTTGTCTGTATCTCTTTGCTGCCATCTGGTGATCGTCTAGATTCTTGCAACCTGGATCCAATAAATAGCTTATAGCCAAGCCAGGAGCTGTGTAAAACTAATTCTGATTATACTACCAATTGAAACAAGTATCTTAATGATAAAAAAAACCTGTAGTTACTCTTCACAACCTACAGATTCATTTCTTTGGAGAGATTGACCCTGTAGATACAAGGAATGTTAGAATGTTGAAGTTACCATGCTAATATACCAATATTGCAATATCCTTAGTTTCTCTATCGATCTTCAAATGTTTGTTAGAAATGAAACTCAGCATTTTTATGAGTATACAGATGCAGGCGCAAATAGCCATTTTAACAATAATCAGATACCTATGATCCTTCATGTAAGTATATGAGTCTTCCTAAAGATTTTAATTCTTCATTAATTATAGATCAATAGTAGTTTATTGTATGGGTAGCCAATATATTGAATGTTTAATCTGTATGTGCTTTTAGAAGTTATAATTTCAGAGTGACCAGGTTTATTATTCAGATATGGGAACTTACAAATTTCCTATGCTTCTTAAGTGAGTGTATAAAAGGCAACTTTTTTAGTGCCTGTTTGTTTTTGTTTATAAATTTTATAGTGATAACTCCGTAGGTGTTTTGTTTTTAGACTTGGGATTAAATATATTTGCATATATATTTGGTGTGGATTGTTAGGGGATTTTGCTTTTGTGTACAATATGTGAAAATACCTAATCCTAATACTTTATTGCCAGCAGAATGAGATTGTTAGTTCCTACTATATTTAAACACTAAATACTTTAGGGAAAGACGTTGTGTGGCAAAATGATTTTTCAGTCTATTTTTTGTTCCTGAAATCCTAATGCATTACTGATTAGTAATCCCTAAGTAGGTACAATAGTACTGTTTTAGATTTTTCTAACTTATATACTTTTTTAAAAAATAATGCTTAATGAGTCTTAAATACATCTGGCAGAAATATTGATGACTGAAGCTGAAATGATCCTAAACCATATTTTGATTTTATTGATGGATTATTATTTTTTCTGAGAATGATATTTGGACAGCCCACAGGGGAAAAATAAAATTATTTGTGCATAAACCACTGTCAAAATTTATTTTCAGATAAATGTTATAAGGTTAGCTTGACGATCACCACTAATATGTGCAAAATTTTATAGTTTTCTGAAACTTTGTCAAATTGTTTTGTAGGTAGAAAATTGATAACAATTGATAACAGTTAAATGTTCTACAGAATTTTTGTAATAAACAACCAAAATGATGTTGTCATACATGTACATCATCAGATGAGTATGCAGAAATTAATTTTACTGTATTATTGCTGAAAGGAGGTTGAAGAGATAGTTATCCAAGACCTGGCCAGGCACTGATTGTAGAACTGCTCATCTGCAATCTCCAAGTTTAACTAAAAGAAGAAGAAATCCAGAGTGTTTCCATGATATGATATGGAATATATAACCCCTCCCCCATTTTCACAGAGACAATCAGGAATCAATCATACAGGAGTCCTGTACTTTATTGATTGAGGATCAGAGGGATTATGGAATGAAGTTAAATAACTTAATAAAGATGAATGTGAAAAGAGACTGTCAGAAATGAAGAAAGCAAACTGGATATCAGAACCAACTACAAAAATTGCGGGGAAGAAAAGATAGAGCCAAGAAAGACAAAAATCTCAGAAACAAAGTCAACAGTTTCAGAGAGTGGCTAAAAGAGACAAGAAACAGTATTCTGTAAAGACCCTCAAGATGGAAACAGATGTGAAAAAAAAAAGATATTTCAAAAGATTTCCAAACCCAGAAGAGGGTCCAACCTTGAATCCTAAGGATATCATTGGACAGATAGTAAGCAATTGAAAGAAAGATGTAAGGCATATATTGAAACACTATATAGTAGAGATGTCAACATTCAAGACATCTTACTAGATGTTCCTTATTTAGAAGAATCTATAGTGCTAGAACAGGGGTGTCAAACTCGCAAGTCACGTGACGTGTCGCAACGTATCACAACTTTTTTTCCCATTGCCGGCAATGGGGTGGGCACGGTTTCGGCATGATGCATCTGACCCGCGGGCCGGCAGTTTGACATCCCTGTGCTAGAAGATAAACTTCTAATGAAAATCTGTTTAGTAGCATCAAGTATACTTTCCCTTATCTAATATTCACTAACGACATAAAGTCATAGCATGGAACTGAAACTCTTGTGAAGTATCATTGAATACTTCCAATGATTAGAGTTGAAACATCTCAACTTTACTGAAGTAACATAGCCCTAAAGTGGGATGAAGTATCCTGTAAAACTGATAAGAAGTAAAACCTGGTTCCTCTCAGGAATATATTAGTTTAATTTTAAAATCAAGATGAAGGCAAAACATCAAGCGTTCTTGCTTGTTTGATTACCCTGATTTTGATTAAATTCTTTGTTTCACTGATTTCTCCAAAATATCTGGAACAATTCTGCTCTAGGTTACCTAGAATACCTGTGTCCATCCCCCATATCTAAAAAAAAGTAAAATGTGAAATCACTGATAACTATATGATGAAGAATATTGACAAAATGACTGTTCAAGATTTACTCCATAGAAGTAATGTTTTTTTTACAAATTGATTTGCTCAAGTAGTACAGATTATTGAAAGTTTCATATTCATCCTTACTTTATAGAGTTAACTATATAAAACTATTATATACTTTTCTTGTCTGAAGAAAACTGTCCTTCATGTGAATACTACTGTGCATTTTTGGTGTATGTTTTTTTTTTTCCTGAATTCCTTAAGAATATGGATAGGTCTGCCAGTTTATCTTCTTGGATAGCGATGTGTAAGGGAGCTAAACAAGGCAACTGGGGCCTAATGAAATTAGAAGCACAAATAGTTAACTAATGGAAAAAACAAAATTCCTCTTAATCCAATAATAATCTAGATAACTCTTGTGCTCTGTTTGAATGATTAAAGTATATGTGTAATTCCCAGTAATTAATTCAGCTAATACACTTGGCAATGGGGAATTAGTTTAGGGTTGTTTTTTTTTAATCCATTCAATCATGTCTGATTCTTAGGGACTGACTAGAGAAGTCCCAGAAGTTTTCTTGGCAAAGTTTTTCAGAAATGGTTTGTCATTTCATCCTTCCTAGGGCTGAAAGAAAGTGACTGGCCCAAGGTAACTCAGCTAAATTTGTCCCTATGGTCTCCTGGTTTCTAACCTGATGCCTTAACCACTACATCAAACTGGCCTTCTAATTTATTCAATGCTGGAAATAAAGGACATAATCAATTTTTATCACTCTTGGTTAACTTTCCATTACCATTTATATTTTTATTTGGTTGTGGGTTTTTTTTTTGCCAACTGGACTTCAAAAGTTATATCTTTTTACTATTCCGCATTATTACTTTTACCTTCGCTTTCATTCACTGATCTTTATCTGTGAGCCTCTTAAATTTACCAATGAAGTTCTATCAGATGTAGCATCTGTTTAAATTAAGTTAAAGGTCTTCATGGCCCTTCATCCTGTTAAAACCTTTCACATCCACTGCAGACTCATGTGAGTTATCTGACAACTCTGATTTATCTTCAGATTACAATTCATGCTTGAATACTTAACAGTCTGGGTTTGGTAATCAAGCCGTATATCAAGAAAATGTTTTCTCCCTGCATGAACAACAGTTCTAGTAGAGCTGGCTGCTGCATTAGTGGAGTTTCAAGAAAAGAAAAAGCAAAAGTTCAAGACAGACATAACTCAGGAACCACCATATAGGCTAAAGTTTATTCTTGAGACATAGTGTGTAGCTGTTAACCACTTTTCTATGAAGATGCATTTTGTGCCATTTAAAATTTTTGTGTTTCTTCTGATGGAAGCCGTATTAGAAATGAATATGGCATATCAGGCGAAAAATACGACAACAGTGTGCAGTTTAATTTTCGGTGTTAAAGTGAAAAGTCAGCTATCGGCGATATTGCAATGAGTGGATAATAAAACTTCTCTGCCAAACCACATCCTCCAGCTATCTCTGTCTCTCTCTCAAAAGAAACACTATATTACAAATTCTTTTATAGTCAGCATGGAAGCATACTACACAGAGAGAAAGAGACATTTTTACCTATGTTGGCAATAATCATAACTTAACACACAGGAAAGGGGGAAATGAAACAGCTTTTTGACAGACAATGTGGCAGTTCTGTGAATCTCTTTCTATTAATGGAACTACCAGGGATTTTAAGTATTGTCTGAAATATGTTACCGCTATTCATCATGGTCATCAAATGCAATGCATATAAATCAAGATTACTTTACTAATTAAATCACATTAAAGACCTTTTAGTGGTCTTTATCATGTTTTAGATGCCAAAAAAAATCTATGTTTATTCATTTAGAATATTTTTATGACTGCCCCCCCCCCCCAAAAATGATGTAGCTCTGGTAGTGTAGAAAATCATTAAATATATGAAAAACACAAAAGAAAAATAACACATGCCTTACAGCAAACTGAAACAATTAAATGACAATGAGGGCTAAAGTACATTATACTTCTCCAGTTGAGAACCCTATTCATTCTGACTCAAACACATGGGGGGGGAAATGCCTTTCTAAAAGCTGCAGAGTTTGACCCAACCATATGGGATATAAGAATATATTATTTCTATTAATATTGTAGAATAATGCGGTTGTATGTGTACTAAATGCTAACTGCCACTGAATTCAGTGGGCATTTTTCTGATATGTTTATTTAAGATTTCTGCTGAAGGGTGTGAAGTAGAGAAAAGTGAACATGACCAAGGTTTATGCAGGCTATATACAATTCTGAGAAAAACTTTTCAGATCTTTTTACGTTTTCCTGAGTTTCTGCCTCTCTTTGCTACTGACTGCTGTGGGAATTTCATGTAGGTCACAATGATATGTATATGCCTTACATGAACAAATGTGCCAGAGTTGTTGTCTAAGTTCTTTATTCAACAACCAGGACTTATTGTGGCCCTTTCACAATATGAGCCACTCCTTACTACAGTGAAGTTCCACACAAACAGACCCTGAAGTGACATTAGGACCAGCTCAAATTTCTGAACTCTTTGCAAAGAAATCATTAATCAACTAGGAACAGGTTTCAAAATACTTTCTTTAGCTCTGCGTATCTACTTTTTTCCCCCCTTCCAATTGTGTCCAATTCTCAGAGTCTGCCTGGACAAATCCCTGAAGTTTTCTTGGCAAGGTTTTTCAGAAGTTTTACTATTGTCTCTTTCCTGGGGCTGAGAGAAAGTGATTGGCCCAAGATCACCCAGCTGGCTTTCAAGGCTGGACTTTAACTCCCACTTTCTAACTACTAAACCAAACTGGCTTTCAAGCAGTTTTGAGCACATCATGGTTTTCTCTGGCTACACTGCTGCTGTGCATTATGTATATTATCTACCTTATTTCCTTTTCTTCTTTTTTATTTGGTCCAACTGTCAATTGCCTCACTTATTTTTTTTCTTGCTTTCTGAGTTCCTTTAGATTTTGCTTTCTTTCCATTTAGGGAAGTGACCAGTTAACCAATTACTTGTAGTCTACCAAGACAATAAACTACCATTTCACTGCTTTTCAGTGCTAGGATAGTTTAATTATGTCTTAACAATAACAGCCTGACTATGTGCTATTATCTCTAATAAAATTTGTGTCTCTTTATTATTATACAAATTGCTGTTAAAATCTTTTAAAATCATTTGGTTTTTATGGATTTCAAGGTGAACTGAGATCCTGTGGGGCTAAGGGCAAGGGGACAGTAAATAAATATGAGGCTAATAATTTACCTTTAAGTCTGTCTGTCTATCATCCATCTATCTATCATCCATCTATCTATCTCTATCTTATCTATCTATCTATCTATCTATCTATCTATCTATCTATCTATCTATCTATCTATCTATCTATCTATCTATCTATCTATCTATCTATCATCTTATCAGAAATATATTCAATATTCTACTTGGTTTTTTAAAACAGAGAACAAAATAGTGTGATCCAGTTGGTACATTTGATACATGTATCAAAGAAAAAGAATTGCATAATTAGAAAAAAGTCATAAATATGCATGGAATGTTATTATTTATTATAACTAAAATAGTAAATCTCTTTGTTATGACATTTGGTTTTACTTTGTAATGCAGAAGGGGGGGAAATCAATCGATGTACCTATTCAACCCCTGCTTGTATTCTAATTTTTCTTTATTCTTACGTCTGGCTTTGAAGAAACATTAGTTCAAATATAAAACTTCAAATAGGATATTGTCCTTTTATGTAAGGTATGGAGCATAATGCAGATATTATTTATAAGGCATCTATGGTGTTATGCTTAAAGTGGAAGGTAGATATCTCAGCTTCCTATGAAAAAGTTTCTTCTGCTGTTAGTTGAACTAGAAAGGGACAGAAAACAGAGTTCAAGATGACTCTAGTAGTAGAACAAGAATATTCCTTCTGAAGATTAAAAGGGAGGATTTTCACACAAAAAAAACCCTCATCTTCCTTGTGCTCAGTAGAGAGGTACCCAATTAGGGTGCTTTCTCTTATATAGAAACCATCTATTCATTCTGTATGCCTAAGAAATACCCTCTGACATAGATACTCATTAGAGAAAGAGGAAGAGAACCTGGAATGCATTACCAGTAATGAAATATATCTAACTAGCATATTCCTTTTCCACATTCACATGAACATGTGGATAGGTTCGTGTAAACTCTCCCTTGTGAAGGTTAGGGGTGTCGGGGCTGGTCACATTTAATAACATGGAAAGAATGGGTTTCAGTGAAAGGATTTTAAAAGGGAAGGAAATGTGGGACAGAGAAAAGGCAAAATGAATGATTCATCATACTAAGAAGCTATCATCATAAAAGATGATAAAGTTCAGAAAAGGATTAAAAATGTTAAAGTTAGTCTTTGACAGCAGTTCTCTATATTAATAAAAAATATCAATAATGAGAAAATTTGGAAGGACTCAGGATATCTATACCATTGCAAACTTACTCTGGAGATACTCTAAGATCAATTTAAACTTTATGCCTAATTGTTTCTTTTAAACTACAGACAGAAAAGGAACTGAGTTAAGAGAGTTTAAGTTCCTGTCTTTCCTGGTTTTCTACTGATCAAATTCACAGGATTCTATAGCTGGCTATTTTGAATCTGATCAAATAAGATCCTGTTTCTCCTTTTGTTCTAAACATTGTTCATATATGAAGCTGACCTGGGCTCCAGAAAAAGAAAAAAAATGATTTTTTCAAGAGGGATGAAAGACATTTTAAGTCCAAAATCTATATGGAATTTGTATACTTTTTGTTTAAAACTCCTTTCAATTTTGAAATGACAGTGTCTATTTTTCCTTTTTAGACTTGTGTATTAATGCTAGTAATGTATGCAATCATAACTTAATATAACTTAACTTAGGCAGGAAAAACCAAAGGCATGAATACAGATTGGGTGAGACCTGGCTTAAAAACAGTAACTGTGAAAGGGACTTTGGAGTCCTAGTGGATGATTACTTGACTATGAGCCAGCAGTGTGCAGCAGCAACCAAAAAAGCTAATACAATCCTGGGTTGTATAAACAGAGGCATAGAATCAAGATCACACGAAGTACTAGTACCCCTTTGCAAAGCCCTAGTAAGACCACACCTGGAATACTGCAGCCAATTTTGGTCACCATATCACAAAAAAGATGTTGAGAGTTTGGAAAAATTCAGAGACGAGCAATTAAGGTCTGGAGGCTAAAACATACAGAGAACAGCTGCAGGATTTGGGTTTGGATAGTCTAAAGAAAAGAAAAAATAGGGGAGACATGATAACAGTATTCCAGTATCTGAGGGGCTACCACAAGGCAGAAGGGGGCAGGTTGTTCACCAGAGCACCAAAGGGAAGGATGAGAAATAATGGTTGGAAACTGATCAAGGAGAGAAGCAACCTGGAATTAAGAAGAAACTTACTGACAGTGAGGACAATCAATGAGTGGAACAGATTACCCCCAGAAATCATGGGCATTCCATCACTGGAGATTTTTAAGAAAAGACTAGACAATCACCTGTCTGAGATGGTGTAGGTTCTCCTGCTTGAGCAGGAGGCTGGACTAGAAGACCTCCAAGGTCCCTTCCAGCTCTATTCTATTCAATGCCCATAGCATTTTCTCCTGGAATGAAAAAAAGAAAATGAAAATTTTGTTAGCGTCCATTAAAAGCACTACATTAACCATGAACCTACAGCTTGCTTATGGCTATTTCTGTTGCACATATTCACAAATGTGCATATGAACCCATCTTCTCTGTAAAGGAATTCATCTCTATTCTAAAACAGAACAATTGGCAAATTACTAAGAACTGGTATTAGCAACAGTTTATGTTCTATAGAATAAAACACTAAGAACTGCCTCATTTATTCTCATATTAACTATACTGCAAAGATATGAAGTGGGAAGTGCTAATAGTTTTTTTAAAAACTGGCATCTCTTACTAACAATTTAAATATAAATCTGTGTAATGCTTTACTTTTACCCAAAGGCAATAAAAACAAAAACACAACTATTTGTAAATCTTAGAGAACTAATGTTCATTTAATGCATTCATATTCCACCATTTTTCTACCAAACTGAAAGTTGGATTCCAAATTATATTCTTTTTAATGGCAATCCAACATTTTGTTCTGGTGAGTCCGTTTTCCTTCATGACATTTATTCTTACATACATGATTACACATATGCTGATCAACTGATCATTACATATATGGCAATAGACTGATACAACATTTAAATTGATAATGCATATTTAGCTATGATACAGTAGATTCAACAACTGGTGAGTTATAGGATGACATTTGTCATTTTTTTTGCAAAAACCAAACCAAACCTTGAGGTTATTATAATTATATGCATTAGCTGTAACATACTTTACAATAAATAAAAAAATGCTTTATGTCTCTTCTTAGCACCTTACATCTTTATTAAGCACCTGTTGATGGCACACACAAAAAAGGAAGGATCAAGAAAAGATAAAAATGGACAGTGTACTTAAGACGTCATTGTTGTCCAGGGAGAAGCAAAGACAAACACAGCCAAGATGATGAGGGAAAATGACATTTCAGCGACAGCAAAGATCAGAATGATCAAAGCAATGGTCTTTCCCATAGTCATCTACAACCATGAAAGCTGGACGCTCAGGCAGAATGACAAAAGTAAGATATCTTTTGTATATGTTTACTAAGAAAACCCTGGATAGGAACAAAATCTGTCAATCAGCCTGGGGCAAAGTAAAAGCTGACTATGCTTTCAATGTGATGAACAGCAAGAAGAAATTCACAAGTTTTGAATAACTGATGTGACCAGATACTTGACTAGAAAAATAGTTATGCTTGGTAAGGATGAGGGGAATGGAAGAAGGAGGAAATAATGAATAACATGGATGGAGAATATTAAGGAATTTACCCAGAATTTCATGGGTGAGTTACAAATTATTACTTGGTCAAAATGGTGAACAACAGGAAACACACCAACAACAGGAGTCCTGAGAACATTCAGCCACATATGCCCAATAAATACATGTTAGCTAGGATTGACTGTCCATATATTAAACAATGAAGAATGAATTATAACCATCAAGAGAGGTCCAGCCTAGAACTAAGGAGAAATTTCCTGACAATGAGAAATATCAACCACTGGAACAACTTCCCTTCAGAAGTTTTGGGTACTCCATCAATGGAGGCTTTCAAGAAGATATTGGACAGCCTGTCTGAAATGGTATAGGGTCTCCTGCTTGAGCAGGGGGTTGGACTAAAATATCTCCAAGGTCTCTTCCAACTCTGATATTCTATGTTCTAAGAACAGCTGACCATTTCTAGGAGTTTAATAAAAAACACAAGCAATATTTAGATACTGAGATCACTTATAAAATCAGGAGCTTATAAGCTTACATCCTTAACTCTAAAACTCTAACTTATCTAAACAACTCTGCTTAAAGTTTTCTTCTGCTTTAAAAAATGCATTTTCTTTTTACCTTCATCATCATAGGGCTTTTGATTGCATAAGCAGAAACATTGAATGGAAGAAAATGACCAACTTAAACATGGAACCCACACTTTTGCCCCCTACTCAAACATCCACTTGAAAGTTAATATGGTGCAAACGGTTCTTTAACTAAGAATATACCTAGCTGTAATGATATTAGGTTGAGTTGTGTTCTAATCCAGATTCTTTTTAACCTCTGTTATATAATATTTCAAGGGGGTATGATGGCTCAACATTATAGACACTTCTGCCCACCTAGCAGTTTGAAAGCATGCAAATAGATAAATATGCTTCGTATGGAAGTATGCTAAGCTCCAGGAAAACTATGCCAGCTGGAGCTGGGTGAGGAAGGCCATCTCCCCTTCCCTGAAGGTTCTGCAAAGCCCTTGAGGAGCCGATCCATTTCCACAGGGGCCCTGGCCTTCCTTGTCCAGCTGCAGCTGGCTTAGTTTTCTGGGAGCATAGCGTCCTTCCATACAACCCGTCCTTCCTTTCCTCCCTTCTGCCAGTAGGAAAGGGGCAGAAAACGGAGCTGCCATTTCCAGAACAGAGAAGGGAGCTGCAGGGCAGCAAGAAAGTGCACAAGAAAGTGTGGTGATGGTGACAGAGGGCTGGTGGAGGAATACCAGGGCTGGCAGAGGGAGGCAACAGGGGAGGCTTGTATCCCCTGGTCATGACACAAGCTACGGGAGAGTTGGCAAAGGAGAAGGAGGCAGCAGCTACTGCCGAGCAGGTAATCTGAGGGACAAAGAGAGGGTGGCGGGGACCAAAGAAAGCCCCCCCATGGCAGACACAACTGTTGCACAGCAGCAGCAGAGCCTTTCACCATCATCCCCCCCTGGGTAAGGCCCATCTTCCATAGGATGGCAGTCTGGCTTGGGAGGGCAGTGAAAGGGAAGAGGCGGGCAAGCAGCCAGGTCATTGAACCGGTGGGGGGAGGTCACCATGTGTGGAGTGACCTGGGTGTGGGGACCCTGAAGTAAGCAGGTACGAGACACCTGGAGCAGCTCCACCTCCCCACCCCCACCCTAGCTTGATTTTTATGCATGTGCCTCGCCCCATCTCTTGCAACTAGAGGGCGGGATCTTAACTAGGGCTTAGTTTTGGGGTAGGGCTTATATTAGGCACATGCATAAAAATCAGGCTAGGGCTTATTTTGGGGATAGGTCCTATTTTCAGGAAAACACAGTAGGAACCACTTCATTGGAAAGATAACAGCATTCTGTCTGTCTTGGCATATAGTCATGCTGACCACATGACCACGGAAATGTCTTTGGACAATGCTGGCTCCCTTGGTTAAGAAACGGCGATGAGATTTCCCCCCCCCCTCCAGAATTGGACATTACTGGACAAAGGAAACTTTTATCTTTACCTTTTATACAATATTCCAGCATTCTTGTATAATTCAAACATTCCATATGCTAAAGATCCACTATAAATTTATTAATATCCTTTTCCACATTGAAACTAATGTGTAGTTCTAATGGTGCACTCTCAAATATGCCTGAGAAGACTGTTGTGGAAACTAAATATCTACTGTATGCACAATTCTGTACACATAAATAAAACCAATGGGAATGCTGCAGTGGTCATAAGTGTGTAAACTCGTCATAAGGCACTTTTTTTCAGTGCTGTTGCAACTTCAAACAGTCATTAAATGAATGGTTGTAAGTCAAGAACTACCTATATGCATTTTTTTGGGTACCAGATTTCTCAAATATAGGCAATCTTGTATTAATCTGAGAATGAATGAAGTCATTTCCTTTATACATGCACAGAGAATTAATTCTACAACATATCCACTTCAAACTTAATTGTGTTATGTACTTCAGAATATTAATTAAGAAAAATATTGATACAAAAAAAAATAGTTATCCATCAGTATGAATGTTAAGTGTTTCCATATTACTTAACTAAGAATTTCAGGATTCACCTACAGTATCTCAGATTATCTTTTAATGGTCCACAATATTTAGATATATTACCTGAATTCAAAATAGAAGGTTTTGCAATCCATAATGCTAGCTGGTATAGTGTTTGTGCTGGCATATGGCATTTCAAGGGAAATGTGGAACTTATGTAAGTCATCTGAAATGACTCATCTACCTGCCAGATTGATTCTGCACTTCCACCTGTCATATAGATTTGAAGAACAGAATACCAAGGAATGGCACTTGATTTGACTTGATTTGATTTCTATAATCGCCCATCTTAGCAAACAGCTCTGTGCAGCTCACAATTCAAAACATATATTACAATTAAAAAAAAAAAAACATTTTAAACTAATAAAAACAGTAAAAAGTATAAAACTGTAAAAAACACATTTAAATGTTTAATCTATGGTGATTCGTTAATCAGACTTAATTGTATCAGTTAGATAATCAATACTGTATGTTTAGGGATACTGCTTTTCACCCATTTTAATATACAAAAGTTACTATTACATATTGGTGCAACAGTTTATAAGTCGCCTCTTAAGCCAGACCTGGGTAATTGTTTATCTGAATTTCTCCTAAAAGTTTCTTAGAGAAAAGGACTCATTCTTCTCAGTATTATGATACTGATATTGCTGGAAATGGCAATACCAGAAATTAATTAGCCCACCTGCCACTTTCCAAAGTGTTCCAGATCTAGATTAGCTTCTTCCTTATGAAAGGAAGATGACAGTAATAGAAAAATAATAATAGAGAATTTGGAAAGAATATATTATCAGTTTAAGCTTTATATATATTTTGCTGGCCATTATGTGGTAGTATGTATGTCATCTGTCATGATTTATTAGCTTGTTCCATATGATGTGTCTGTCTTTATGGATGTCAAGGTCAAAAATTTACTGTCTACTTCCAGAACAACTTGATTTATTACCATGGGAGAGCTAAGCCTCTACTGCTTTTATCTACTCAGTCATTACAGATGCCTTCCAGCATGAAACTCTAGCCTGCAGACTTACCCAGAGGTGAAATGTTGCTGCTCACTCAAACAGGTTCAGTGAATTTAGTGGAAATATATTATCACATGCCTAAAGCTGAACAGAATGGGGGGGATTCAAGTGCCACATAATCTTTGGGTAGAAAGAAATCTGAGGCAGAGACTGAAAAGGAAGACATGATGAAACAATTGTAAGGTAAGTAGGTATGCCTGGAGATTCTGATCTTTGTGAATTTTATACTGATCAGTTGTTAAATTAGTTTGAGTTTTTTGAAGTGATCTGCCCCCAAAGCCATAAGAGCTAAAGATAAACAGAATTGTGGATAATCTTTTCAAATCACACGATCAGGCAAAAATGTGTGAGGCGAAAAGGCTGATAAAGTTAAAGACCTGAAATATGCATGATCCAGAGTCTTACTGGCATCATCAGTTGGAAGATTCAGTTCAGGCCTAAATCCGTTATTTTGAAAATAATCCCCTTTGAGATGGACTAAATTGGAGACTGAAATAAATGAGATAAATGTAGATCTCAACTTATGACTGTTCATTTAATGAACATTCAGAGTTGTAATAGTCTCGGAGAAGGTGCTTTATGACCTGTGAAGCACTTCCAGCCATTGTTAAACGTTGTGTGGCACCCCCATAGTCACATGAACACGTTTTGGGCATTTGGCAACTGGTTCACATTAACAATGTTGCATTTATATTTGTATTTGCATTTACATTAGTTGCATTGCCTTGTCGTGTGATCATGTGTCCATGATTTGCAATATACAGTATTTTGCCAGTTCCCTGCAAATGTGAGAGAATGAATTCAGACTTACGACCATAGGAATTGCTTAACAACTGCATGATTTAGATTTATGACTGGGTGATTCACTTGACAAATGCTGTAACAGCGATCATAAAATCATCTCTGCTCACATGAATGCCTCAACTGACAGCCATGATGTCAACGCTGTTAATATGGGATATTATTGCATTGACAAGATATGCAGAACTGTCTGGTATTTTTGGAGTTAAATCAGATGACAGATGAAGGGAGGAGAATTATGAAAAAAGTGGGAGACTGGGAAGGGAAGTGAATCTTTGGCCTCCAGCCTAATTGGAAGACGTAAATCACGACAGTAAAGTAAGGGAGGAGTTAGCAAAGATAAGACAGACGCAAGCCAGAGAAATCCAGATTCTGGCATCCGCTTTGTAATGTACCGAAGGGTTGTAGCAAAACTCCTGGCAAGGAATGCAAAATAAAGAAACTAAAACAGAGAATAATGTCTCCGTTTTCAAGGATTGTTTCCTCCTTCGGACCACATCACATGACTTACAATCAAAATTCAACACAAAAACTAATTCTTTGACAATTTTTCTCTGTATCATTTTTCTACTAAATCAAACTTTCCTATTACCATGGAAAATCCTTGGAGCCAACCTGTTATTTTCATCTACCGTAGATACACATCTAGAATTATAAAGTATTAATGCAACAAGTGCAAATATGCAAACCTGAATCCTAGGCTGGGATACAGGTGAGATTGGTAGTGCTAGTTATCCATTCAGTGCCCATTGAAGAAATGTATCCAGATTGGCCAATGTTTATAAAGCAGAGGTTATGTCTGGACATTCAGAAATGATGTATTTCTCTTAAGAAAGATAAAGGAATCCTTGCAATCAGAAGAACAAAAATCAATCTTGATTCAGTTCCCAGTTCCAATTTTTGTTGCAATTTTTAATCTATTATTGTCAGGTGCAAGCGTATTACTTGCAACTAATAGGGACATTGTACTTGATGTTTGCTGAAATAATTTAATAAGAATGGTGATGTGCTTGGAGTATAAACAATTTATTCTTGGAGGGCATCAACACTGTCCCTCAAGCCAAGGTGTTCCTTTTGTGTTTTTGATCCTTTCAAGTACTTGGCAACAGTTTGGATTGCAAGAGGAATTGGCTGGCACAGTTAACCTGTAACTATGTTCTCCTTTCATTAGAGAACATTCATTCATTTCATTGGAGATTCTCTCTCTCCCCCCCCCACCCCCCACTCCTCTGTCTTTTTCTCTGTGAACTTCCTAATGTTGTATTGCATATAGGGAAAAAATATGATGGTTACAAAGGGGAAAAAGAATTCCTGCAAAGCACTAGAGGTTATCAAAATTTATACTCCTGCTTTGAAAGGAAAGCAGACAAGGAGAATGACTAGCACATATAAAACCTTCACTATTACCTGAAAATATATCATATTTTTCACCTGAAATTATGCCCAGTGCAAATATGGTTTGAATTAAACATCTTGTTGCAGCATCGTATCTTACATTTCATTCTACTAACAGCTAGGGTCATTATGTGGCTGCCTAGTATTTCAACAGGCATCTGGTTAAAGAACATTTTTTCATTAATGTTTGAGATCATTATTTACAGAAGTATAAAAATTAACACCTGAAATGACAATGACGTTGACAATAAGTACCCAACATGTACTTCCTTATTGTGGTCAAAAATATGTTGGCATGTAAGGTAGTCCCTAATTTGTTGATCCTAGCGTATATAATAGAATGAACATGCTTATCGTTAGCAGGAGATGCTGCGTGTGGTATGGGAAATGACCAAGGTTGGTAACCAAGTTATTTTCTATCTTGTTAGTGATTGTTGTTGTGTGTCAATTGTTATGTGAACCTCATAGTAGACCAAAGTCATGATAGTTAGTAGAACTCAATATTCATTGGGCTATCTATTGACGGCATATGAAAGATTGGGACTTGGAATATAAAGAGGATAAATTATTTTTTATTATTATTATTTTTAAAAAGCATGTTTATGACACTAATAGAAAGGACAAAGGTGTAGTAGATCTGAATGAAGGTGGTCTAATTTTGCAAGGTATGATAAGGTAAGGCAAGGCAAGGCGATGACAAGGTAAGATAAGATAAGATAAGATAAGATAAGATAAGATAAGGTAAGGTAAGGTAAAGGCAAGGCAAGGCAAGGCAAGGCAAGGCAAGGCAAGGCAAGGCAAGGCAAGGCAAGGCAAGGCAAGGCAAGGCAGGGCAGGGCAGGGCAGGGCAGGGCAGGGCAGGACAGGACAGGACAGGACGAGACGAGATGAGATAAGATAACCTTTATTGTCATTTTTTTACTGTGGGCACACTGGCACACATTAAAAATGAAAATCTGTTGCCTGCTCCCAAAAGTGTACACCCACATAACACACATATAAACATGCTATATACAACACACACACATATATATATACCTACACCCTTACATATAAATACATATAAATATTAATCACTGTGCATCTTGAATACATAGCGGAAAGAGGAAGCTTGAGAGTTCACATGGTTGATACTGTATGGAACAAAACTGTGACTGAATCTGGATGTCCTGCTTCGAATACCATGGAGCCTCCTCCCAGAAGGTAACAAGGAAAACAGGTCATGAAGAAGATGCGTAGTGTCCCAGACAATACTGCAGACTCTGCTCAAGTAACACTTATATGCCATGTCCTGGATGGAAGGGAGGGAACTGCCAATAATCTTTTCTGCCATCCTCACCACTCTCTGCACTGCCTGCCTGTCTGAAGAAGTGATGTTTATAAACCAGACTGTAATGCAATATGACATGATGCTCTCGATCGTCCCTCTATAGAAAGTGGTAAGGACAGGGGAAGGAAGATGTAGTGAATACATGCACGGAAATAAAGGTATAACTTGAATGAAAGGACCAAAGGCCCGTGAAAAGGGAGCCAATTTGGTATAGCAGTTAAGGCACCAGGCTTGAAACCAAGAGTTTTAGTCCTGCTTTAGGCATGAAAGCCAGCTGGGTGACCTTGGGCCAGTCACTCTTTCTCAATCAAACCCATCTCACAGGTTGTTGTTGTGGGGAAAATAGGAGGATTACTAGGTATGTTTGATGCTTTGAATTATTTGTACAAATAATAAAGGGGGCATATATATAAACAAATAAACCCTATATCATAAAATATAAGTAACAACTGCATTGTTGTAGGTGTCCATGAAAATTAGAATTCATAGGTTGATGATCAAGATAAAGGTTTCTCCTGTCCAGTCAAGTCTGACCCTAAGGGGTGGTATTCACCTCTGTTTCTTAGCTGAGGAAGCCAGCGTTGTCTGAAGACACTTTCCATGATCATGTGACTAGCACGACTATACACCAAGGCACATTGAACACTGTTATCTTCCCATGGAGGTAGTACCTATTTATCTACTTGCATTTGCATGCTTTTGAACTGCTAGGTGGGCAGAAACTGGAGCAAGTAATGGGAGCACATCCCATCATGTGGCACTGGGCTATCATATGGCTATCAGCTTTCCAGCTGACAAATAGCCATCTTTTACCACTGAGCCATCATGCCCCCAGGCTGATGATAGTTGCATGTTATGCTTCAGTAAATGAGGGGAAATATGAATTTTTGGGGAAAGTATGCAACATACTGAATATAACTGCTCTTGGAAGAGAAAAATATTTTGTAATGAATGATATGATTGGGTGGGTGGGTGGGTGGGTACAAGACTAGAGATACATAAAAAAATGATTGGGGCATTTGGAAACCGAACAGCAAATGGGAATGTTGATTGATTATATTCTCTTTTCAGTACTGTACTCCAATCATACAGTTCTGTCATGCAGACTTTGAGTTCTACCTATTTGTTCTCCTTACTCTGCACATTGGTATTAAAGCATCTGAATCCTTTAGTATTCAGTAGACCTCATCCCTTAAGCCAGTGGTTTACCTCCATAATCTTCCATTCCTTTCTTGGGTCAGGACCTTCAGCTAGCTATTTTTAAATTGACTGTGTGGAATACATATTACAGAAGTTCCTGATTCAATCTAGTGTAACTACTTAAACAATCCTTGAAAAAGAAGAAGAAAAAAATCCACATTCTAGGAATAGAAACCAGAGACAATATTGGAGTAAATCAACTCTTAGATATTACAGTATGTTCACCTAAATGCCCTTGATCCAGCAGCTTGTTGAATGGGTTATCAAGATGTAATCAGGTCTTTCATCTCATACCAGTTGACATAAAAAAGTCTACCATTGCTCTCTTCAGCTAGAATCAAATGACAATCAAATGCCTCCAGGCTGTTGAGTCAGACTTAAAGCCAAGGGATTGTATCATTACAAGAAAAGCCAGGTAAAAATACAAAGACAGTAAATTAACAAGTAGAGTAAAAAGAATCAGTTTAAATGTTTTGCTGAGTCTGGACCTCAAGCATTTCAGTGATTTGTGTAAAATGTCCTTGGAAATATTTGCTGACTAATCACTGTCATGATAGGTCCATCATCTGAAACTTTCTTAGGTAGGAAGATGAGGAAGCTTGAGTGAAACCTGAACAGGACTTTAATCTGAGCATGCTCTTGAAGTATAAAAGGATCCAGAAGATGCATATAAATTGTTCACTTTTTGTTTCTTTACCTGAACACATGGTAATAAAACTATTCAGTAGCTTATGAAATGCTTGGTTAATAAAATGGAAATTCAGTAAATAATATTACCCTAAGAACAATGTGAAGTATTGGGCATGTTAGACCTTGCATGTTTTAAAAATGAAAGAGCTAAATGCTTCCTGAATCAATTTTGAAATGTCTTATTAACTCTGGTGCTCGTAAATCCCTTTTAAAGTATTACAATAGAATAGTGCAATCATTTGCATAAAATTAATAAATCTTCAGCCAGAGTCTGCTTCCTAGGCAGTAAACCATACTAAAACTTTGATCTGTTAAAAGGGCAGACTGTAAAGTGATAAGACTGTTTGAAATGTGCAATGCACTGGTTACCTTCAAACAAGGGCACATATCATTATAGATGTATATCATTTCTGAGACAATATTCATTTTGTGCAAGGCTTTAGTGAGATGTGTGTGTGTGTGTGTGTGTGTGTGTGTGTGTGTGTGTGTGATTGCTTTCCTGCTGCTGAGCCTACCCTTCCTGACTGCTTTCATTTCGCACTTTCCTGGCCATTATCTCCTTTTCTTTCTCCTTCTCCTTTTTCATCTCTTCCTCCTTTGCCTCCCCTGTTCTCAATATGTCCCAAAGGTGATTTTTCAAAAGGCAAATGGACTTGTTTTTCCTTGAAGACATTTCACTTCTCATCACTTCTCATCTGAAGAACTAAAGAAGCTTCTTGGATGAGACGTGAAGCATCTTCAAGGAAAAACAAAGTCGACTTGCATCTTTGGGACAACCATGGCCTAGATGACTGAGAATTTCCATAGACATCTGTTCTCAATACCTTGTCTACTTACTTTACAACCTTTTCATCTCCTTTATGGCTTCCAAAACTGACCCAGAAAGCCAATGCATATGGCAGATGCCCCTTCTCAGCTGACAGAGTGAGAGAGAGAAAGAGAGAGAGATTAAATTACAAACAGCTAAATTCCAGTGGGTATGCCACAGAGGCCAACCCAATTACAAGGGGAAAGATCTATAGCTCTCCAATGTTCTTATTAACCATGCACCCACAAAAGAGAATTATGTGGATTCCCCAGCAGGCATTATCCTATCAGAAGTGATTTCTTTCATTGTTGGATTCAATATAGTAGTCTTAACCAATTGCCTGGTAAGGTAGAATAGAAATAGAAATAGAAATAGAAATAGAAATAGAAATAGAAATAGAAATAGAAATAGAAATAGAAATAGAAATAGAAATAGAATAGAATAGAATAGAATAGAATAGAATAGAATAGAATAGAATAGAATAGAATAGAATAGAATAGAATAGAATAGAATAGAATAGAATAATAGAGTTGGAAGGAACCTTGTAGGTCATCTAGAATAGAATAGATCTGGAAGGCACCTTAGAGGTCTTCTAGTCCAGACCCCTGCTCAAGCAGGAGAACCTATACCATCTCAGACAAGTGACTGTCCAGTCTCTTCTTAAAAACCTCCAGTGATGGAGCACCCATGATTTCTGAAGGCAAGCTGTTGCACTGGTTAATTGTCCTCACTGTTAGGAAGTTTCTCCTTAATTCCAGGTTGCTTCTCTCTTTGATTAGTTTCCAACCATTGTTTCTTGTCCTGCCCTCTGGTGCTTTGGAGAATAATTTGACCCCCTATAATAATAATGAAGTCCAACCCCCTGCCCAAGCAGAAGTCCCTACACCATTTCTGATAGATGGTAACATTTCAAGGTTTTGCTTTTTTTGTTATATATTAGAGAGAGCAAAAGAGATAGAAAAAGCATCTTGTCTCTTGTTTTCACAAAACAAAGTTTAAAGCCAGATCAGATCAAAAGCTTAAAGCATCCAGCATTCTGCTTCTAGAGTGACCACCCAGATATCTTTGGAAGCCAAAAAGCAAGACTCGTGAATCAGATAGCCAAGTCTGCTTCTTATTTCCTAGCAGCAGTTGATAAAAGGTATAATGCTTCTAAATAGTATAGGCAATCCTCAGCTTGCAACCACTAATGTGATTGGAGGTTTCATCATTAAGTGACATGGTTCTTAAGTGAGTTACACCACATTTTATCATTTTTCCCCCCTATGGTTGTTAAGCAAATTGCATGATTGTCACACAGTTGTTAAGCAAATCTGGTTTCCCCACTGACTTTGCTTGTTGGAAGCCCCCTGGAAAGGTTGCAATTGGTGCTCTCATAACTCAGGGATGCTGCAATTGTTGTAAATGTAGGCTGGTTGCTAAGTGCCTGAATTTTGATTACTTGACCACAGTGGTGATGATGATGATGATGATGATGACGATGACGATGACGACGATGACGATGACGATGACGATGACGATGACGATGATGACGACGATGACGACGATGACGATGATGACGATGATGATGATGATGATGATGATGATGATGATGATGATGATGATGATAATAATAATAATAATAATAATAATAATAATAATAATAATAATAATAATAATAATAATAATAATAATAATAATAATAATAATAATAATAATAATAATAATAATAATAAAAAGTTGGAAGGGACTTGGAGGTCATCAAGTCCAACCCCCTGCTCAGGCAGGTAACCCTATACCATTTCGGACAAATGGCTGTCCAGTTCTTCTTAAAAACTTCCAGTGTTGGAGCATTCACCGCTTCTGGAGGCAGGTTGTTCCACTGGTTAATTGTTCTAACTGTCAGGAAGTTTCTCCTTAGTTCTAGGTTGCTTCTCTCCTTGATTAGTTTCCATCCGTTGCTTCTTGTCCTGCCTTCAGGTGCTTTGGAAAATAGCTTGACTCCCTCTTCTTTGTGGCAGCCCCTGAGATATTGGAACACTGCTATCATGTCCCCCCTCGTCCTTCTCTTCATTAAACTAGACATACCCAATTCCATCAACTTTTCCTTATATGTTTTAACCTCCAGTCCCCTAATCATCTTTGTTGCTCTTCTCTGTACTCTTTCTAGAGTCTCAACATCTTTTTTACATCGTGGTGACCAAAACTGGATGCAGTATTCCAAGTGTGGCCTTACCAAGGCATTGTAGAGTGGTATTAATACTTCACGTGATCTTGATTCTATCCCTCTGTTAATGCAGCCTAGCACTGTGTTGGCTTTTTTGGCAGCTGCAGCACACTGCTGGCTCATATTTAAATGATTGTCCACTAGGACTCCGAGATCCCTCTCACAGTTACTACTATTGAGCAAGGTACCCCCTATACTATACCTATACATTTGGTTTTTCTTGCCTAAATGTATAACTTTACTTTTTTCACCATTGAATTTCATTTTGTTAGATAGTGCCCAGTGTTCAAGTCTGTCCAGATCCTCCTGTATCCTAAGCCTGTCTTCTGGAGTGTTGGCTATTCCTGCCAGCTTGGTGTCGTCTGCAAATTTGATGAGTTCCCCATCTATCCCCTCGTCCAAATCATTGATGAAGATGTTGAAGAGCACTTGGCCCAGAACAGAGCCCTGGGGCACCCCACTACACACTTCCCTCCATGTAGATGCGGTTCCATTGAGGACCACATGCTGAGTACGGCCGGTCAGCCAGCTACGGATCCATCTGGTGGTGATGCTGTCTAACCCACATTTTTCTATCTTATCAAGTAGTAGGTTGTGATCTACTTTGTCAAATGCCTTACTGAAGTCCAAGTAAATTATATCCACAGCATTCCTCTGGTCCACTAATTTTGTCACTTGGTCAAAGAATGCAATAAGGTTTGTCTGACATGATCTGTTTTTGACAAACCCGTGTTGGCTTTTAGTAATGACTTGGTTTGCCTGTAGGTGTTCACTGATTCATTGTTTATCTTTTCCAGAATCTTCCCAGGTATTGAGGTCAGGCTGATAGGTCTGTAATTTCCTGGATCCATTTTTTCCCCTTTTTTGAAGATGGGAACTACATCAGCTCTTTTCCAGTCCTCTGGTAGTTCCCCAGTGCTCCAGGATCTTTGAAAAATATAGTTCAGTGGTTCTGAGATCACATCTACCAGGTCCTTGAGAACCTTGGGATGTAATCCATCTGATCCTGGTGATTTGAACTCGTCTAGGCTGGACAGGTGCTCACTTACCATTTTCTTGCCTATCTTAACTTGTGTTTCTATTCTGTTTTTTATGGCACTATTTTTGATAGGTTGGTCTGCTTTTTCCCTTTGTGTAAAGACAGATGCGAAAAACGAGTTAAATAGTTCTGCTTTCTCCCTGTTGCTTGTCACCTTCTTGCCACTTTCACCCACTAATGGACCAATCGTTTCCTTCGCTTTTTTCTTGTTTTTTACATGTTGAAAGAAGCTTTTTTTGTTATTTTTGACTTTGGTCGCAAGCCTTAGTTCATTTTGAGTCTTAGCTTTCCTCACTTCATCTTTGCAGGCTTGGGCTATTTGCTGATATTCTGACTTAGTTATGTGTCCCTCTTTCCACTTTCTATACTTGTCCTTTTTATCTTTCAATTTATCAGAGAGTTCTTTGTGCAGCCATGCTGGTTTCTTTTGAGAGCTGTTATTTTTCCTCTTTGTTGGTATTGTGCTAGACTGGGCTTTTATTATCTCGCTTTTCAAAATTTCCCAAGCATCTTGAGTTGTTTTCCCCTGGAGGATTCTCATCCATGGAATCCTTCCCAAACCCTCTCTAAGTTTATTGAAATTAGCTCTGTTGAAGTCCAAGACTCTAGTTTGACTGTGTTCTAGTGCTTGTGCTTCCATAATGTTGAATTCCAATATTGCATGATCACTTCCTCCCAAGGTTCCTATGGCTTCAACACCTTCTATCATTTCATCTCTGTTAGTGAGAATTAGATCCAAAATGGCTAATCCCCTAGTTCCCTCCTCTACTTTTTTGGGAGACAAAGTTGTCTGCTAGGTTTATCAGGAATCTGTTTGATCTTCCAGTTGGTGCAGAGTTTGTCTCCCAGTTGATGTCAGGGTAGTTAAAGTCCCCCATTACTATTGTGATGTGCTTCCTACATACCTTAGTTAGCTGACTAGCAAAAAGTTCATCTATTTCCTCTGTTTGGTTGGGTGGCCTATAGTATACACCTATGGCAATGTCATCCCCCCCCCTTTTATATTGACCCAAATGCATTCAAGACAGTTTTCATCATTGTTGTGCTCTATTTCTGTAGAGATGTAGTTATTTCTTATATAGAGAGCAACTCCACCTCCTCTTTTATTTTGTCTGTTTCTTTTAAATAATTTAAATCCCTCTAGCTGTGTGTTCCATTTGTGGGTTTCATCCCACCATGTTTCTGTAATGGCAACAATTTCATATCTGCCCTCATTAACGTGAATTTCTAGTTCACCCTGTTTGCTGTTCATACTCTGTGCATTGGTGTATAGACATTTGAGTCCTTTATGACCGGACCTGTGTTTACTTTCTACATAACCTGTGTGGTGCCTGAGTTCCCCTATTGTCTTACCACCTGTTTGGTTAGTGCACTTTGTGTGGCACTCGCTATTAGAAGCTTCAGTTTGCTTGACAGCAAGGTTGATGTTCTTCTCCACACACACATCTATGTTACATGCACTGATAGCCCTATAATTTTTAGATTTCCGGGACAGGGTTGTTCTGTATCAATTAGCTCACTGTCCTCGCTGTTTAGTTTAAATATTCCTCCAGAAAATCTGTGAATTTATAGCCGAGTAACTCAGTCCCTTTCTTTGATGGATGCAAACCATCTCTTTTGTACATTTTTACATTGGACCAGCTGCTGACATCGTGACTAATATATCCAAAGCCTTCCCCTTTACTCCACTCCTTTAGCCACATATTGAATTGTGCTATACGCTGGCCTTTTCCATTTTGCTCCTTATGAACTGGTAGAACCTCTGAAAAAATAAGCCTACAGCCTATTCTGCTAAGTTCCTGCCCCAGGCTCTGGAAATCATTCTGCACAGAGACAGATCTTTTTGAGACAGATCGTTAGTGCCAAGATATACAATAGCCTCCACATCACAGTCCTTGCTGGCATTCTTGATTATTTTAGAAATACACTTCTTGTCCCTACTGGCAGTAGCACCTGGAAGACACCTGACCTCTTTCAAAACCACTGTGTCCTTTCCTAAATTTACATCCCTTATAATTGAATCACCAACCAGAAGGTGGCTTCTCTTTTTGGGTACCTTTCTGTTCTTGCATGACTGATGTGTAATATCTGATTCGCACTTCTCCCTGTCGAAAACAAGTTCTTCATCTTGGACCAAGATCCCCTGCTTATTTGAGTTATCATCACAAATACTTTTACCTGTCTCCTTAATGTCCCTATTAAGATCAGCAAGGGCACTGTATCTGTTGTGCAGGGACACAGTGAAAGCTTTGTGTTTGTGGTTCACAGCTCTCACCCTGCCAGATCCCACGGTTGTCCACACTGCCCTTCTCCTGCAGGATCTTTGTGGTAGAGGGGGCTGATAGCGCAGAGGCTCAATGGAGTAGAAGGGCTGAACCGGACAACTAGTTTCTGCCTGAAGAGCAGAGATTACAGACCCTAGATAAATAATCTGTCCTTGTAGTGATTTGTTTACAGATAGGACAGTTTCCAAGATTGAAAAGGGTACTGCGAAAGACAGCTGCAAAACAAGTGTTGCACTGAACCATGCCAGACATTCTTAGATACAAGGAATCTCAGATGCAGTTGCCCTGACTGTACCGCTGCTGTTTTGATTTTTAGTAATACAATTTAGTTATACGTTTTGAGCTGCACCCCTGATAAACGTACAGTTATAGCAAATCCCAGCAAGCACTGGATAGTTTGAATGCAATAGATCCAATCAGCAAGGCCTCAGCTACGTTTTGAGCTGCACCCCTGATAAACTTACAGTTATAGCAAATCCCAGCAAGCACTGGGTAGTTTGAATGCAATAGATCCAATCAGCAAGGCCTCAGCTACGTTTTGAGCTGCACCCCTGATAAACTTACAGTTATAGCAAATCCCAGCAAGCACTGGGTAGTTTGAATGCAATAGATCCAATCAGCAAGGCCTCAGCTACGTACTTTCTATACTTGTCTTATGCCATTTACTTCACTTTTTTAAGGACTCTGTTTTTCAACATTATATAAAACTGATCCCAAAGAGAGGATTATATGGTATTGTTTCTTTCCTGCAGAAATTATTATATGTGTGCTGCAATTACACTCAATGAATATAATTTTCTTTCTGATTTTATTCCTTGCAGGTGCAAAATAGGCCCAGTACTGGACCAACCTCTAGCGGCAAGCCCAGCTTTTAAAACTCCAGAACACATTTTTGCCCTTTCACAGGCATTCATCCCCATTTCCCCAGGAAAGAAAATCTCGCTTGTAATAAACATATTTCAAAGCAGCCTTTACAGATTTTCTTCTTATTCTGGGAACATTAGCTATGAATAGTTGAAGTAATGACAGTTTCCATGGCAGACTCCATAGAGACATCAGTTCTTTGATAAATGAATTGGCTTTGTCCCTCTGATCAGATTTCCCTGGACAGAACATCCTATTTGGAGGAAGTGAGGGATCAAGCCGTACTGACAGATTGAGAAATCAACTGACTGTGCAGTACAATTTCTTTTATAATTGATTCCCTAAATTGAAAATGGCAATAATGGTGGGATATTAGAGACACTATGAAGCTAGGTTCTCTTCATGCTGCTGAGATAAAAGAACTACTCAATATCCCTAAGGATGACATTTTGGTGGCACTGCCTAACTCTGTGACAATCAGCTACATCAAAAAATCGCTGGACACAGAAAATGTGACATTCCTCTATGTGTAATAGCTTGAGACCCACAACTATAAAGTTGCTTCAGCTCCCAAACTTGGCTTCAGTGGATAATGTGATCGAGACAGCCTTTTATGATACTTTGTACCCTACACCCAAGACTGCTACGGTTGTCATAGTAAAAGAAGGGGGGGGGGAGGAATATATATATTTCTTTTTTTTCCCATTTTAGTGACAATGAAATATCTTTCTCTATTTAGCTCTTAGAATTCAATAAACAGACACTGGCAGAGGTTTTCTAAATTTATTTTGGAGTTAAATGTATCATTGTTCTTACCTCTTCAAAATGATAAAGCGTTCTTATATTGAGTTTATCTTGTCCCTCATTAGTTCTTTTTCTCTTAAGAGTCAGTTTAGGGAGGAAATTACATTCCCATCTTTTAAACAAGTCTAGCAATAAACTACCTAATTCATGAGATATGCCTATTCCTAATCTCATCCTAAATTAACCCTACCAGGGACATCCATACCTTGGTGAGATGCAAGTAGGGAAAGAGTCAAAATATCACTGACTCTTTTTCTCCCTCTCTCTAAGTTTGGTGATCATTCTTCCTGCCTGATTTATAGAGAAATGTCCATTGTTTACATCCTGCTAATAAAACAATTTACCGCTTTTTTCCTGAAAGGAAACGACAGCTCTTTGTTTATTTATCTAGCAGGCAATGAACTGATTGTGTTTAGTAACATCAGGTTAGACTCAGTTCTGACCTGAAACAAAAAAGATTTTTTTTTTCTTCCAGAAGGCCTTAAAGTTCTGACTGTTCTCCCAAGCCTTGGTCTAGGGCAGGGGTAGGCAACTTTGGCTCTTTTATGACTTGTGGACTTCAACTCCCAGAATTCCTCAGCCAGCTTTGCTGGCTGAGGAATTCTGGGAGTTGAAGTCCACAAGTCATAAAAGAGCCAAGGTTGCCTACCCTGGGTCTAGGGTGGATAGAGTCCTTATGGGATACATTTTGTATGCTGTTGCCATAGTACCAATTTGTTCTTGATCTTTTTTCTTCTTATTCTTATTTCTCTTGTTCTTTATTTTTTCCTCTGTTTACTCATTGTATTTTATTGCTGTTACATTGTGAGCCACTCAGACTTCTCTGGAGTTGGGTAGTGCCTAAATTGAATGAAATAAACTAAATTAATCTTATTGCAAGAAGGTAAATGTACAGATTTCCCTGTCCAGATGTGTCTGACTCTAGGATGCGGTGCTTATCTCTGTTTCTTGGCAGAGAGAGCCAGCATTGTGCAAAGACATTTTCCATGGTCATATGGCCAGCGTCACTATATGCCAAAGGCATATGGAATGCTGTTACCTTCCCACAAAAGTGGTACCTATTAATCTACTCGCATTTGCATGATTTTGAACTGCTAAGTAGGCAGGTAAATGTACGGATTTCCCTGTCCAGATGTGTCTGACTCTAGGATGCGGTGCTTATCTCCGTTTCTTGGCAGAGAGAGCCAGCATTGTGCAAAGACATTTTCCATGGTCATATAGCCAGCATCACTATATGCCAAAGGCATACGGAATGCTGTTACCTTCCCACCAAAGTGGTACCTATTAATCTACTCGCATTTGCATGATTTTGAACTGCTAAGTAGGCAGGAGCTGGGGCACGAACGGGAGCTCACCTCATTGTATGGCACTCGGATCTCAAACCTGGGCTGTCAGCTTTCCAGCTGACAAGGTCAGCCTCTTTAACCACTGAGCCATTGCTACCCCTATTGCAAGAAACGTACCTTTATTTCTATTAATATGCATAAGTTTCGGTTTTGGTAAATGCCAAATCAGAATCCTTCAGATTCTTATTAGATTCTCTTGGTGGTGATGGGGGAATCATGGCCTTTCTGTCCTTAGACTTCCTCTGAAAATTATCTAGATGCGATGCTATGTTTGAGGCTTACTGTGGATAGTCTCTCTCTCTTTTGAAATAAAAAAACCTTTCTCTTGGCTGCACCACAAAGATACCCAAGGCTGAAAATACAGACATAACTACTAAGATGAAAACAAAAACAAAAAACACGACTCCATAACTTCTTTGTGATTGATGTGCCAGGCTATTATCTAGGCAGATTTTTTTCCCCATACTGTTTTCTGAAGATGGAAATAAAATAGTAAAAGGACTTGTTGCTTTTATTTAAAAAAAAAAAAATAGTAGGAAGATAAATCATTTGGAAGATAAAGTATATGTATAAATAATTGCTATTATATATCACTGAAGAACAGGAGACCTTGGTAAGGCTTATTTTTGGGATACTTTAGAGAAAGGGACTAATCTGGCTGGGAATCATCTTGAATGGAAGAATTATCTTTATTAAAATACTGGGATAAAGGCAAAGAAACTGGAAAGCAAAGTGTCAAGAGTTTTATTAGCAATGATCTGTCTTAGCATTTTTCTCCTACTTATCATCAATATAGTATAAAGCTCCATGCCAATGTTTTCCTAAAATCAGTCTTGCAATTCCTCAAAATTCTTTTGTTCTGGGAGAAAGATTTAGTAGTACTTCACATAAATAATAAAATAAATGTCAGCAGTAATTGTTTGCTTAAAACAATTTCTATCATTTACTGAATCCTGAATTCCAATCAGTCATTTAGCATGAAATTGAAGCATCATTTTATCCAGCAGTAGAAAATTGAAGCTCTTTGATTAGTTGGCAAGAAAGAAAATCACACATGAAAAATAGTCCTGCAAGTTTCTTCTGCCTCTTTGGCTTGTTAGAGATACAAAATGTTCCAATCTTTGTAAAAAGTCTTGTTTACAGACAAAGGAATTATTCTACTTACAGCCCTGAAATTATTGGGTTTTAAGCAAGTAATGAATTCACTCAAACCACTTTTTTGTAGGTAATTAAGGTGGGTAATCTGCCAAAAACAGACTTTAGTACCTGTGGGTGCCAATAAATAGCATGTATTTCTAATTCTACACTACACCAAAACTGAAAATAATGAATATAAAATTAATATGCATCCTTATCAGGATGCATTTATTGATTTAGAAGCCACAAACTATCTTATAAGAGCAGACAAATCTGAACAGGGCAGATTCTGGGCAACATGGGCAATTAAGATAAAGATACCCCAAAGCCTTGGTGTGTATATGAACTAAACCTCTTTTTTGTTTCTGCTTTTTTGGCATTACTATGGAAGTAGAACAACATTCTTCTGGTATGTTTTTACCTTCCTATTTTACACGACAGTCCTGCTATCTCCTCATCCAAGAAAGAACCAGGTGTGAAACTACTTAACTCTACAGTTCAAACACACACATACACAGACACCAATTTACATGAAAATAAAATAGGGATTTACATTGATTCAGAGAAACAAATCAATTTGACGAATCAAATACAATAAATCAATCTGGACACTCAGATACAATTTTATAAATAAAGTTGATTTGAACAGTTAAATCAAGCCAGACCTCATATACTTGTTTTACTGTGTTTTAAATCTGAAATGTTATTATAATAATTGTAAATCACTCATATTTTTCAATCAATCAATCAATTATTCAATCAATTAATAAAATCAGGTGTCATGGTTCCGACAGATGAAACTCTTCAAAAGAACTTCAAGGCATTGTTTACCTTAAAGAATCTTTTACTCGAGAAACAAAGTATTGGCAATAGAATCAAGATCACGTGAAGTATTAATACCACTTTATAATGCCTTGGTAAGGCCACACTTAGAATACTGCATCCAGTTTTGGTCACCACGATGTAAAAAAGACGTTGAGACTCTAGAAAGAGTACAGAGAAGAGCAACAAAGATGATTAGGGGACTGGAGGCTAAAGCATATAAGGAACGGTTGCTGGAATTGGGTATGTCTAGTTTAATGAAGAGAAGGACGAGGGGGGACATGATAGCAGTGTTCCAATATCTCAGGGGCTGCCACAAAGAAGAGGGAGTGAAGCTATTTTCCAAGGCGCCTGAAGGCAGGACAAGAATGGAAACTAATCAAGGAGAGAAGCAACCTAGAACTAAGGAGAAACTTCCTAACAGTTAGAACAATTAACCAGTGGAACAACCTGCCTCCAGAAGCAGTGAATGTTCCAACACTGGAAGTTTTTAAGAAGAGACTGGACAGCCATTTGTCTGAAATGGTATAGGGTTTCCTGCCTGAGCAGGGGGTTGGACTAGATGACCTCCAAGATCCCTTCCAACATTATTATTATTATTATTATTACATAGTTGAAACCAAAAACTAAATTCCCCTCCCCTGGATACAAAGTAACAAAGTACAATTCTCTCCTCCAAAAAACAGTCATAAATTACATTCCTCAATTAGTTTGAAGGGTGGGCTCTCTCCCCAGCTCTCCAGCCCACCCAAACACTATCAGCTCTGGGCCCAATGTCCTTGGGTTCCCACGGCTCAGTTATTATTGTTATGACTAGCTGGATTCTCATCCCTATTCCCCCTCCCAGCATCAACTAATTCTAAAAGCAATGGAGAAAATGGCTGCATTTCCATCTATTGTCAAAGCAAGAATATCCGATGTTAGCAGCATTGACATCAGGATTTGAATGTTAAGCTTTTTATGACTGTCCATAAAACTAAAATACAATACTCTACAATTATGTTTAATTCACTTGCACTTTGTAACTCTTTCCCATTAGGGTCTAGTTTTCATGTTTGATCAGTAGATTTAAAGAATATTAAATAGATGTACATGTAGAAATATAAATGTAAATAAATGTAGAAATAAGTAACTGTATTTAAATAACCTTAAAAGCTAGGGAGTTAATATAGAAAGTCCATTCTATAGAAATAATAGATTACAACAATAATGATGATAATAATCTTGTCTGTATCATTATTGACTACCTTTCTTTATTTTTTAAAAGCTTTCTGCCTTGGGTACTATACTCACAATCATCACCTGGAAATTATTAATATCCACTCCAAATGTGAAATTTATTCAAAATTTGTATGGCTTTTCCTCATTCCAAATGCCCCCAGAATTAGCTTAAAAACCCAAATTACATCACCATTTTGCTAATTTTGATTGTCATATCCAAATGCAGAACCTGAAAGAGAAACAATTAGCCTGTGCAGGGAGACTAAAAAGTTATGGAGATGTGCAATGACCATATTAGATCACATATTGATCAAGCAGTGGGATATGTCCAAGGTTTTCATAAGTTTCAGATTTGATTCTTCTGGATTCTATTCTCACTAGATACTGACAGACTGTCCCTTAAAGATGTGTTTTAAATAATTATGGATATTTAATATGCAGCATCAGTCTCCTTTACCTGATAGCACTTAATTACCATTGTATGATTTTTAGCCTCTTCTTTTTAATTATCACATTTCCTCACTCACCGCTGCATTATTTTCCTTCTAATTAATTGTATTTGAAAAAAAAAAAAAAAAAGCTAATGACATGATCTTGTTGTCTTACTCAGAGAATGCAATTACCACTGATCCATAAAAAACTAAACAGATACTACAGTGGCTAATGATCCCACCACCAGAAAGTATTTGGTTCCTGACCTTCAAATGACCATGCAAATTATTTGGTGGCTCTCATATTTCTTTCTTTTTTTTTTCCTGTGGAATGAAGCCAATAATGCAAATAAGCTTCTTTTTGCTTACTCATTTAAAAAAAAACCTGAGAATTTTATATATTTTTCATAGATTGCTGACTTATTAGTTCCATAATTCTTTTTTTTTTTAAATGGAAGGTACAAATTAATTACATTTTTTCCACAACTTCTCCCCTGAAGGTGCAGGTAGCAGCTTCATTTAAACCAACCTTAATTTTTCATTCTCTGTCCAAAGAATAGGTCAGAAGGCATGAAAAGTTGAGAACTTATGCTGCGAATAACAATGTGGGAAGTTCCATTGGAATTGGGATGCCAGTCTTTCCTTCTGATTCCACTCTTGACACAGCTATGAAACAGGAAAAGAGAAACTAAGAGTCTGTCACAAGCATTTACCCTTTAAATCAGGGGTCCCCGACCCCCGGTCCGTGGACCACTACCGGGCTGCGGCATGCCGGCAACTGGTCCACACAAGCCCCATCTGTGGGATGCAGGCAGCACACAAAACCACGCACCCTCTCTCCACATAACCGGTCCCTGGTGCCCAAAAGGTTAGGGACCTCTGCTTTAAATTATTAAGTTATTGCAGGGCAGGCTATATGGTGAACAACCAAAGACGAGATTGTATGAACCTGATGGTTGGATGACTATAGTTTTATTTTGTAAAACCAAATGCTTTACTATCTCATCAGGAAATTGATAAATTATACATGGGGAGCTTAGCCATCCACCTTGTGCATATCAGCTTTGGCCCTGAGTGTCCCTTCTGCAGTGTGGGGTTCATCTGCACACGCAAAACAAGTTGACATTACCATTAATGAAGCAGTACAGCTAGTGACAGGATGCCTCATACCTACACCAATTGAGAAATTATACCCTCTCACTGGCATTGCTCACCTACCACCAGGAGGGAAGTAGCAGCAGATGCCAAAAGAACGAAACAAGAGAATGACATTTGCTTCAAGCCTGCCAACTCAGATCTAGGAAAAGCTTTATGGAAAGAACAAATATTCTTGAGGGTACGCAAGAGCAAAACAGAATTAAAAGATGGAGGAGGGAGGAGGGAGGGGAGGGGAGGAGGAGGAGGAGGAGGAGGAGAAGGAGAAGGAGAAGGAGAAGGAGAAGGAGAAGGAGAAGGAGAAGGAGAAGAAGAAGAAGAAGAAGAACAACAACAACAACAACAACAACAACAACAACAACAACAACAACAACAACAACAACAACAACAACAACAACAGAGTGGGAACCGAAAGCAAAAATCCTTGTAAAGATCAGAGTCACTCTAGATTTCTCATGATGTTGAATGGCCTAGTTAAATAGTGCCCAACATATTGGTCTCAACCTGAGATATGATTCCTGCATACCAGCATAGTTGTGTTTCTTGGCAAATTCTGAATTATTGCACTAAGAGCATGAGCTGAGCAGGCAAATCAGATAAAATTCTCACAATTAATTATCTTTGAAATATCTGTTAAAGTTCTATGTCTCAAAGGAGACCAGCAACTCAAGCTCTAACTATTTATTTGAACCAGTGGCTTAATTGGGACATTTGCCTGGTAACATATTTTATTTCTAGAATAGAGTACCTTGGGTCCATATTTATATATTGGAACAATGTATCTACTGACTAATAGATACAAATTTGGAACAGCAATTAATATTCCATATTCCCATGCCAAGCTGATTCCGTTTCCAAAATCGAAAGTCTTCTGTTGAATTAGGATTGCTAAATATTTTTCTCAACAGCTTCTCCCTCCCTTCCCTTCCTTTAAGAGTTATGTTTGCCTATGTGCATTACACATCTATCCGTAGTGTAAGCAATCCCTTTTAAATAAATTTTATTTTGTATTCGTAAAACCAGCAATTGATTGACTGACTGAGGCAGTCCTCATTTTTACACTGAGATTCCTAGACTTTGATGGATACTTTAATTATGCAGATGAATACAGAACTTGCTTGCCTGCTGATGTAGCAACCAGAGTTGTAATTTGCAAAGCTGATAAGAAAGACATGGTATCACAGGGAGGGAAAATTAGACATATAATAAATTCTGAACATTTGAACCAACAAAAGTTTGAATATTTACCAAGAGAATTCCTGAGGTAGAAAAAGGAAAGCACTTTGCTTTTAAAATAAACATATACTGTATTAGATGACAAAATTGTTTGCATAGAGGCTGGTTCAAAAATTTAATTTTGATGTTTCTCTCTTTTAATAAATGGCACATTAAGGGTGCAATCATAAACACATATTAATATGGGCATGTATTGGAAATATAATGTTGAAGTTTATATCTATTCCTCCATGACTTGAATTTAATGATTATGAAACCAACTTCTAAATAAGGCTGATGTAAAAATAAATGTAAATGTAAATATTAATAGTAAGTTCATTTCATTATGATTTTTTGAGGAGAGATGATATTTTTTTATGGATAAAAATAAACAAGCCAGATAGAATGGCACTTCATGGGTACACCTCCCCTAGAGAGAAGATGATAGAGAAAGGATGGATGGTTAGATATAGATAGACAGACAGACAGACAGACAGACAGACAGACAGACAGATATTGTGCCTTCAAGACAATGTTTAGTCCTGGTGACTGTGGGGACAAGTTCCAGCATTTTTCTCGGCAAGATTTCAGAAGTGGTTTGCTATTGCCTCCTTCCAAGGGTTGAGTGAGACTGACTGGCCATGGTCACTCAGCTGGCTTAGTGCCAAAGCTGGTGACAGTGTCTTAAACACTCCACTAAATCAGTTTTTTTTCCCCTTTTGATCTACCCTCAGTCATTGTAGAGCAGGAATTTCCAAGTTGGGGGTTGCCCTCACATTTTGAAAAAGTATCCGCCATATCACAAAATGTCTACCATGGAAATGCAAAATGGCTGCTATCATAAATGTGATTGTTCTCAGAGAAAGGGTCAAAAGCAAACAATGTGCATATGTTCTTACACCTAAAAAATAAGCACACTACAGAATGTGAAAATGAAAATAGTATGTAACAGAGGCCAAAATTGTGGCAGGGATGAGATTAAAATCTCAAACTATAAACCTGCACTCTTAAATCTGAGACTCTGGATCACTAGTTGTCTAATTCACACAAACATATCAGGATTCCAATAAATTTTCTACTATTTCCATATTGTGTGTGTATACATATACAGTATCCTTAATAACTATAATATAGCACCCTTGGTATCTAAAGAAAGAGGATACTAAGGAAAGCAATATGATACAGCTGCCCAACATCAAGTAAAAAAAAAACCTCACATTTCTATGTTAAATCACCTTTATTTCAGTCTGCCAGGCAATAAGCTGTTGAATTCAATTAGATACATCAGCTGGATTGACATTTAATCAAAAGCTGTGATCAGTGCCCTCTCCCCTTCTGATCTTAGACAAAATGTGGATCTGCAATAGCCAGCCAAGAATGTTGTGCCTAGCATTGCCATTTGCATCCAACTGAGATCTAACAAGGAAAGAAGGGACAACAGGAGAAAAAACTTTCCTTGATTACGACATATGATGACACCCCCTCCTCCTGAGCAGGTGGAGGGATATATCACACCCAATCATGTTAGATCTTCAAACATATTCAACCTAATCTAGATTGATTGCTTTCCAGGGTCTTCAAAAATATATGTGCACTTTTTGTTTACTCTTTTCCTAATGGCTGTATTACAGAGGACATGGAGATGGATAGCAAAAAGGAAACAAACCCTTCTAAAAGATTAAAGATGTTCTGATTGCTTGAAATTTTTGTTGGCAATTAGGAAACAATTTTCTCTGAAAAGTGTTTTCTGTTAATCCAAGTAACAGCAGGAAGTAAGTAACTGGAATTCTAATAAGCTTTCTCTCTGTGTATGTATTTTTGTGTGTGTGTGTGTTTAAACTACTGGGATGAAAAAAGAGAAATATTAACTTCCTTCCTTCCTTCCTTCCTTCCTTCCTTCCTTCCTTCCTTCCTTCCTTCCTTCCTTCCTTCCTTCCTTCCTTCCTTCCTTCCTTCCTTCCTTCCTTTTCTTATTTATTGTTTTTAATCTTTTCAGTCCAATATTAATCATGAGTGCCTTGTCTGGCTATGGAAATCAATTCATTTTCTTCATATACATTTATTTCATTATCTACCCATCATCACTGTGTATATGATAAAGACATTACAGAGTCACAGATGGAAGCGCTTGGAAAAACGATACAAAAAGTTATTGGAACCTCTCTGAGAAAAATGTTGGTATTGTTAAATAATAATTCTTGTTAGCTCTTTGGCTTATACAGTATAATATATTTTCAGAATTAAAACATAGCAAGTGGTTCAGCCAACATTTGTTTATTTATTACCAACAAGTTATGCTCCCTCCAATACAGTTCTGCTTTACCACTTCAACACCCTATGGATTGCAATTGAAATTGATACATATATGTGTGTATGAAGAATTGAAGAAGCATTCTGCATGGGGCCGAGAATGTCATGAAGACCTACTGCTTTATTTACAGTCATAATAATCCTACAAAAGATGTTATACTGAATGATAGTGAATGGAACCAAATCACTTGGATAAAATGCAAACACCATATTGTCACCGGAGTTTTCAATAAGTTTCCTTTTCAATTCTTTTTCTTCCAAATATAAATACAGAGCATGACTCGATGTGATCCATGTTGTATCATAAAATGACATTGATCTGCCAGCCTCTATTCTTTTATTTCTGATTCTGGATGTTGTTCTTTCCAGAACTGGTGCATTCTTTTCAGATATCCTCTTCTTGTTGAGTTTGATTTGTAATAACAGATCACTATTTCTTTTCTTCCCCCTCCCCAATCACTGTATATTTGCAACAGGTAAAAAACTTTTTTTCCAGTGGCACTTTAGCCTATTATTATTACTGAAGAAGTCGAATTGCTATATTCTACGTAAGAATATAAGTGCACACCACTTTTGCCTGACTTAACAGGACAATGATTTCCTTCTTTTATTCAGTATTAAGTGCTTTCATTCAGTATTAAGTGCACCCAATCAAAGCTTACCTCAGTGTAAATCTGTTGAAAGCATCTCAAGGTCTCTACAGTCAGAATGCGTATTGGGGAAATCATTCCAATGAGAATTCATTTTTTTAAAAAAATATTTATTAAGGAAATTTATATGGCTGCCCAACTCTCTCACAGCGATTCCAGATGACTTCCATAAATAAAGCCCTCAGTGCAAAATTCAATAGAAATCTGTTATCCATTAATATTTATGCTCATAAGCCAGTATAACATTGCTGTTAAATCCTTTGAATTTAGGTTCATGTCCTTGGAACACTTCAGAATTTTACAAAGGAACTCTCTCCGTGTATGATCCTTGTTTTAGAGATAAAATAAGGGGAATCTCTAAGTATTTTGCTTCTATCTCACAGAAAAAAGACTGAATTTAAATGTAATAATAATAATTTTAAAATTTTGATCTCATATTATAAATAAATAAAAACCTCTTCTGATTCAAGTTTGATGTCTGCTACTATATAGCCCCTGTATTAGTGGTTTGCTATTTCTTTTTTCTAAAATGTTTTTTTTTTCAACTTTTAAATCTAGGACTTTCTGGTGGTATCTATTACTGAAAAAGTATATGAAGATATCAGGAAAAATCTTCTTTTCCTCCTCTTTGTGTGGCATCTGTCTTTCAGGATTAGCAGGAGAGATTCTGGATGCTGAAAAGACTTCTATTTTTCTCTCTCAGCCTTTTAGCAGTATATGTCATCCGTGACTCCTGCAGACATGGTAAATGACATTTCATTTAAGTAAGATTGAAGGTGGACCTTTCATTCCTCAGGTCCCCAATACCTGCAGTTCAGGTAGGACCAAAGGTGGGACTTTTTATTCTTCAGGTTTCTAATACCTATCATTCAGGCATTATTCTGCTGCTTTCTTCATTCTACTGGCTCAGGAAGATTCAGAGGAAACTTTGAGAACAATGAAGTGCAGAAGATAGTAAAAATGAAAAGGAGATCTCAACAATACAGAAACGTAAGGAACTTGTGAAGACAAGAAAGTGGTATTATTTTAGCCAAGTGACACTCTGCTATTTTTTTTTTTTTTTAGTAAGGTAAAGCTCAGATTTCTGCTTTACAGCTGGAGTTAATACTTCTTGACATACATGACTTGAATATTTACTGTAGCTATAAACTACTTCCTAAAAACAATAATACTTCCAAATACTATAATTAGAATTCTGTGTGTATTCTTTAATGATAATGATGTTATCCATTCAGTCATGTCCTCTCTTGGCAATTTTATGGGTCTGATCTATCTACCCCACTTTAAAACTCACTTGTCATTATGGTTAAATCAGGTATAAAGCAGAAGCAATATTTATTTTATATTTTGGTATAAACTTACCCAATTTATACTCTTGCCATATATGGTATGTTGAAGTAAAGCTCTTTCTAAGTTGTATTTAGTTATAATAATAATAAAGTTGGAAGGGACCTTGGAGGTCATCGAGTCCAACCCCCTGCTCAGGCAGGAAACCCTATACCATTTCAGACAAATGGCTGTCCAGTCTCTTCTTAAAAACTTCCAGTGTTGGAGCATTCACCACTTCTGGAGGCAGGTTGTTCCACTGGTTAATTGTTCTAACTGTCAGGAAGTTTCTCCTCAGTTCCAGGTTGCTTCTTTCCTGACTAGTTTTCCATCCATTACTTCTGTCCTGCCCTCAGGCGCCTTGGAGAATAGCTTGACTCCCTCTTCTTTGTGGCAGCCCCTGAGATATTGGAATACTGCTATCATGTCACCCCTAGTCCTTCTTTTCATTAACTAGACATACCCAATTCCAGCAAACGTTCTTGATATGCTTTAGCCTCCAGTCCCCTAATCATCTTTGTTGCCCTTCTCTGCACTCTTTCTAGAGTCTCAACATCTTTTTTACATCGTGGTGACCAAAACTGGATGCAGTATTCCAAGTGTGGCCTTACCAAGGCATTGTAAAGTGGTATTAATACTTCACGTGATCTTGATTCTATCCCTCTGTTAATGCAGCCCAGCACTGTGTTGGCTTTTTTGGCAGCTGCAGCACACTGCTGGCTCATATTTAAGTGATTGTCCACTAGGACTCCGAGATCCCTCTCACAGTTACTACTATTGAGCAAGGTACCCCCTATACTATACCTGTACATTTGGTTTTTCTTGCCTAAATGTAAACCTTACTTTTTTCACCATTGAATTTCATTTTGTTAGATAGCGCCCAATCTTCAAGTCTGTCCAGGTCCCTCCTGTATCTTAAGCCTGTCTTCTGGAGTGTTGGCTATTCCTGCCAGCTTGGTGTCATCCGCAAATTTGATGAGTTCCCCATCTATCCCCTCGTCCACATCGTTGATGAAGATGTTGAAGAGCACTGGCCCAGGAACAGAGCCCTGGGGCACCCCACTGCACACTTCCCTCCATGTAGATGCGGTTCCATTGAGGACCACACGCTGAGTACGGCGGTCAGCCAGCTACGAATCCATCTGGTGGTGATGCTGTCTAACCCACATTTTCTATTTTATCAAGTAGTAGGTTGTGATCTACTTTATCAAATGCCTTACTGAAGTCCAAGTAATTATATCCACAGCATTCCTCTGATCCACTAATTTTGTCACTTGGTCAAAGAATGCAATAAGGTTTGTCTGGCATGATCTGTTTTGACAAACCCATGTTGGCTTTTAGTAGTGTTTTTGTTTGCCTCTAGGTGTTCGCTGATTCGTTGTTTGATTATCTTTTCCAGAATCTTCCCAGGTATTGAGGTCAGGCTGATAGGTCTGTAATTTCCGGGTCCATTTTTTTCCCTTTTTTGAAGATGGGAACTACATCAGCTCTTTTCCAGTCCTCCGGTAATTCCCCAGTGCTCCAGGATCTTTGAAAAATATAGTTCAATGGTTCTGAGATCACATCTGCCAGTTCCTTGAGAACCCTGGGGTGTAATCCATCTGGTCCTGGTGATTTGAACTCGTCTAGGCTGGACAGGTGCTCACTTACCGTTTTCTTGCCTATCTTAACTTGCATTTCTATTCTGTTTTTTATGGCACTATTTTTGGTAGGTTGGTCTGTTTTTTCCCTTTGTGTAAAGACAGATGCAAAAAATGAGTTAAATAGTTCTGCTTTCTCCCTGTTGCTTGTCACCTTTTTGCCACTTTCACCCACTAGTGGACCAATCATTTCCTTCACTTTTTTCTTGTTTTTTACATTTAAGAAAGCTATTACAGGTCCAAATGGTAAAATGCAGTTCTTCAGTAAATTATGTGTCTGTTTCAGGCAAGTGGACACTAAAACATTATTATATAAAAATGTAATACAGTAGCACAAATTGCTTACCTAAGTGAAAGTACAGAGTAAGACAAAATTACATTGACAAGGCGTATTTAAGGAGAAATGGGCACTTATGCAAATATTAGTATTAGCCAACATTTTTCTATGTTTGTCTTTCTGTGTGTGTGTGCATTGCAAACTGTTGCAGAAAGAAGGCAAAATGAACTTAATGATAGAAAACTGAGAAATGAATGGAATTACCTACTCTGTAATCCAACAAGTGCTTTAAATTTGGAAAAAATAAAAAAATAAAAAATACAGATTTGTCAACAGTAACTTATCTTACTTAATTTTCTCTGCAAGAATCCCAGTCTTCTATCTTTTTTCTCCAAATGACACCCAATTGGCTCCTGATCTTCTCCATTTCTTTCCAGAACTTTTTCTTAACTGACTGTAGATGCTGATCTTGAATTTGATATGGATGTGTCCTCTTATCATGATAGGAATCAAGTTTTGGATACTGTGGGATGTACCTTCTTTGACTCTGTTGATGTGGCCCTTTTGTTTCTGCTCTAGCTGTGAAATTACATGCTGTTAGTCATGCCTGGGTCTTAGCCTCAGGCTCTTCCATACATACTTATACTGATTGACATTATTGTTTTGGCATTATACATAATTATGTTCAAGCTAGGCAAAACTTGGGGATTCTCACATACTCTAGCTCTTTTATTCAAAATACTGGGTTTATTTTTCTCCCTTGTCTTGCTTAATACAATTCTATTATTCTCTGCTGTTGCTGTCATAAAGTGAAAGGTCTTTCCTATTTGCTGGGAAATGAATTGTGCTAAATTTGAAGCATTCCTGTCTCCCAAGGTTTCTGCACAGAGTGCACTCATATCTCCTCTTTACTTGTCTTCTTTACTGTCTGTTCAGCCTGGAGAGACCAGATTCAGTGAGACAATATCTTGGCTCACTTGGTGCTTGGCAAGCACTAAAGAGTCATTTCATTCTGCCTTCCTCTTTCCCTTGTCCACTTGCCTACAGAACTCATTTAAAAGACCCAAAGAGACTCAAAAGCGAATTGCTAAATATTGGTGGGCATCCGGGATCGCAAATTTATTGTAACAAGTGGATCCACAAATGCCCGAATTCTTCAACAAAGGTTGGCAAACCTTTGCAAACATTCTCCTTGTTTGTTCTCCCCAAGACTTTACCAAAAGGCCACCTGCCCAAGGATATATAAGTGTGTCCTTCTCATTGCTGGCATGTTTAGCAGATAGCCTGAGGCTTACGCTGATAGGAAGGAGAATGCTAGCGGATAATAAAGGAACTGATCCCTTAGAACCAGCCTTAAAGACTGGGAGAGAAGAGCACAGGTTGTTAACACTTTGATTATTTTGCTCTCTGAGGTAATACAAATTGATCTCTATTTCACTGTTTTGTTTTACCTGCAGAGTTCCAGATTAATAGAACGCCTTATTGAATATTAAAAAAAAAACATTTCAGAGACTTGTAGTCAGTTTAACTTAAACTGGACAGTTGCTCTTCTCCTTGCTCTAATGTTTATGTGGAGCCCTTCAAATAGTGCCAACATGACTTGGCATAGGGTTCTTGTGGGCCATCACATGTGACCCTTTCATCACTAACACTCAGTCAATTAGTTTTGATTGAGGATAAACTTTTTTACTGCCTGAAGTTAAATATAGTCTTGAGTACCATTATCCTCTCCTCTACAATGACTATTGATGAAGGCCTATCAGTATGTTTCTGTAGGTGTATGGGGGTGATGGCTCAGTGGTTAAAGACTCTGAGCTTGTCAGCTGGAAAGCTGTCAGTCCAGGTTTGAGTCCCATGTGCTGCACAATGGGGTGAGCTCCCATTACTTTCCTCAGCTCCTGCCCACTTAGCAGTTTAAAAGCATGCAAATGTGAGTAGATAAATAGGTACCACTGGACAGGGGAAACCCTTACATTTACATACATACATACATACATACATACATACATACATACATACATACATACATACATACATACATACAACAAGACAGACAGACAGATAGATAGACAAAAAGACAGACATGGGTTTCCCCTACCCAGTCATTTACAACTCTAGGGTGTGTTTGCTCATCCCTGTTTTTTAGCTGAGGGAACCAGCATTGTCCGAAGATATTTCCATGGTCATGTGGCCAGCATGACTATATGCCATGGTGCATGAAACATTGTTACCTTCCCACCAAAGTTGTACCTATTTATCCGCTCACATTTGCAAGCTTTCAAACTGCTAGGTGGGCAGGAGCTGGGGCAAGAATGAGAGCTCACCCCATCGTGCAGTGCTCAGATCTCAAACCCAGACTGTCAGCTTTCCAGATTACAAGCTCAGCATCTTTAACCACTGAGCCATCGCACTCTCTCTATACACGTACACTTACATACATACACACACATATATACATGTATATAATTTTGTTAGACTCGTAGAGTTGTTATACTGAGATTATGGCCATGAGTGATCCTCGTGTTCCCACATTCTTTAAATGTATCTGTTTTGCTTTAAGCTTCCAAGCCTTGATTGCTGAATCATTTACTGTACATTAACACTTAAATATATACTCTTTTTAGCCATTCAACTGGTGTCTAGTAGGAAAGGACATAGAATCTTGTTAAGAATGGTACAAGGCCTTTTCTAGGTAATGGTATTTGCAGTAAGATAAAAAGTTCAGATATTTAGTTGGTGTAATAAAAATGAGATCAAAGCTCCTCTAACAGGTCACACCATATGCAGACCAAATCTGGCTCTCCTGGGTACGTTCCATTTCTTAGAGGATGAAAAAGCAGAAATAGTCACCTTTGCATCACCTGGATCTCATATTGTGTGCTATTTTCATTTTGATAGATATTATGCTTCAAAGGATGAGCCATCTCAAGGTTATTTGCTCCAGTGGGTGTTGCCCCTTTAGTATTGCAATATTTTGTTGTGGAACAGAAGTCTCCGGTTAGTCTGAAAAACGTTTGTAGTATTCATTGCCCATCCATTCTTGAGACTTTGCAAATTCAAATACTTTGCAAACTCAAATTCAAATACTTTGCAAACTCAAATTCAAAAACTGAAATTTAAATACTTTGTAAATTCAAATACTTTGCAAACTTTGGGGCCTCTTGGAAATGAACAGAAACTTTTCCAGAAAAATATTTCTCATAAAACGTAATGCATCTCCTAATCAAAGCAGGAAACAGGATGTCTTAAAACATGGATACATGATGTCTCGTATGTTCCAAATGTGTTTCCTGGGGTTACTAACTGAGACTAGTCTTGGCTAGTCTTGGATTTCGATTTAGAAGAACGTGGATGAAAATGAGAGCCAGATTAGTCTAGTGGTTAAGGCATCAGGCTAGAAAGTTGGAGATTGTGACTTCCAGTCCTGCCTTAGGAATGAAAGCTGGCAGGATGACTTTGGACCAGTCACTCTCTCTCAGTCCATGAAATAAGTCTCAAGCATAAGCCAGTTGGTCAATTCTTGCACAACCAATGGATCAGCAGTTGGTTGATTAAAGAAAAACAGATCCTGAACTTGAAAGAAAATCCTAGGAAGAAAAAAAAAGGTGGATAAAAATTCATTCATAAAAACAAGGTGTTTCTTGTTTTACTTATTGCAATAATTTGTTTTTAGATTTTATTTGCTGTGTCAAATGCTGTTTTATTTTTAACTGCCAATGGAGCGCCATAACAAAGGATTCAATGAAACCCACATCAGCAGCAAATATGGCCATGGTTGTTATTACTTTCTCATATAATAATAATAATAATAATAATAATAATAATAATAATAATAATAATAATAATAATAATAATAATAATAATAATAATAATAATAATAATAATAATAATAATAATAATAATAATAATGTTGGAAGGGACCTTGGAGGTCATCTAGTCCAACCCCCTGCTCAGGCAGGAAACCCTATACATTTCGGACAAATGGCTGTCCAGTCTCTTCTTAAAAACCCAGTGTTGGAGCTTCACCGCTCAGTACAAATGGCTGTCCAGCAGGTTTGGGTTCACGCTTCTGTTGTTCCAATTGTTCTAACTGTCAGGAGTTTCTCCTTAGTTTCCAGGTTGCTTCTCTCCTTGACTACTTTCATCCATACTTCTTGTCCTGCCCTCAGGCGCCTTGGAGAATAAGCTTTGACTCCCTCTTCTTTGTGGCACCCCTGAGATATTGGAATACTGCTATCATGTCACCCCTAGTCCTTCTTTTCATTAAACTATACATACCCAATTCCAGCAAACGTTCCTGATTGCTTTAGCCTCCAGTCCCCTAATCATCTTTGTTGCCCTTCTCTGCACTCTTTCTAGAGTCTCCACATCTTTTTACATCGTGTGACCAAAACTGGATGCAGTATTCCAAGTGTGGCTTACCAAGGCATTGTAAACGTGGTATTTAAGATGTTAATGCAGCCTAGCACTGTGTTGGCTTTTTTGGCAGCTGCAGCACACTGCTGGCTCATATTTAAGTGATTGTCCACTAGGACTCCGAGATCCCTCTCACAGTTACTACTATTGAGCAAGGTACCCCCTATACTATACCTGTACATTTGGTTTTTCTTGCCTAAATGTAGAACCTTACTTTTTTCACCATTGAATTTCATTTTGTTAGATAGCGCCCAGTGTTCAAGTCTGTCCAGGTCCTCCTGTATCTTAAGCCTGTCTTCTGGAGTGTCACACAGGCCAAGTTGGTAACAGCTTATTTGTTGTACTTTTGAGGATATATAAGAAGTGGGAACGTATAAATAAACTGCAGGAAATAAACCTGCCCTCCACCAGCTCCATCATTATATCTAGATAAGCAAGTCATATACAAGAAAACAATTATACAGTAATTTCAGTATGTATGTCAAGGGATCTTCAAAATGGCAACTAATTCATTTTTTTCCCAACATAACTTAAGGATATAGCTTCAAAAATATATCAGACTATCTGAAATAGATTATGATGCATTTACTACAGGCTGAAAGAATCCAGGGACATAGAATTAGAGGAATAATTTGATAATAACATTTGGAAGTCTCTATGGCAGCATAAAAGGTTTTTGTCAGCATTCACTAGAAAATATGTCTTGAACTTTTACATTAGTGGTATCAATAAGAGCCTCACATACAAGCCAGCATTCAGTGACATACTGATGAGGCCATAATTCAAAAGAATCGTTGTTTTTCCAATAAACTATCAGAACTTTGAAAGAACTTGCTGGGGAAAAAAAGCATAATAAAGGGAAGGATCAATTTTCTCCAAAACTTGGTTTATTACACATATTTGATGGCCAGAATAAAAATGTGAAAGTTAAAATTAAACAAAGAAAACATTAGTGTTTGCTTATTACAACCAAGTGAATCATTGCTTATCAACGGAAATACTGTATCTGGATAATATTTCAATGGATTATTGGTGAAATGAGATTGATAAATAGTAATACTTGAAAAAAAAGTCTGTGATACAATTCAATATATGACAATAAAGCCTAAGAAGTGATTTCTTGTTTTACAAAGGATGGTGGAATTTTATTGTTTATAGAACAGATAAAAATCCTGAAAATATCCTGTATATTAAGCCCCTTAAAATGTACCAGCACTATGTTAATTTTTGAAATTCAAATATTTCAAGGTATTTCTTTTTAAAATGGAAAAGTCACTTTCTTAATGACAAATTAGGGAATGTACATGTACAAAACATTATGCAATTAAATACATTATAATCTTTAAAAGTTAATTTTATATTTCTCAAGATTCCTATGTAATATCATCATTCTGAAATTTTTGAAAGAGTCTATCAAAATTGGCAAAAGTTTTTCAGGAAGCAAATCTTTTGGGGGGAAAAAATGTCCAGTGAAATGGGTCTCATTTTGTTCAAGTAAACTTTTGAAAGACCTGACGATTCAGCATTCTTGGAGTTATTTTTACATTATATATTTTTAATAATACAGGAATCAAAATATATGCTTAGTTATAGTTACGTAGTTTGTGCAAATTTTTGGAGCTTACCTCAGCCCTACTTGAGGTTCTTAGGCGATTTCCCCATAAACATGTGTTGGTAAAGTCCATCCCTTGATAAGGAAAAAATAATTTGTTCAATGGGCTCCCCATCCAAATGTTAGTTATTTATAGCACATTTATTGCTAAATATCTTCACTTTGGTCTTGGTCTTGTAGATGTATAGAGAGTTAGAGTCACTGTAGTTATTTAAGTTTCATGGTGGTCTTCTCAGACCAGGTTGACATGTGCCATTAGAACCATATTTTCTGTGTATAAAATAATGTTAAGAAATTTGTCATGGAACTTTGACATCTGGGCATCTCAGATATAGTTGGCATACATATTGATCAACATCATTCACCCTTGTTTGTCCTCTTTATGGGTGGGTATATCTGGATTAGAGAACCATTGATACAAAGTACAAACTTTCAGGTATTTGAGTAGACGGTCTTAACCAGAAAGAAGAATCTGGGTTCCACATTTCAACTAGCTAGTTTCTTCCACAAGGTATTTCTGTTTATACAGTCAAAAGTCACACTGAGATCTATCATCGAGGTAAACAATTTCTTGCCAACAGATGTGTATTTCACAATGGGAATAATTATTTATTAAGTTTAATGATTACCTATTGTGGAGTGTCTCAGTCTGAAACCGGGCTGTTTTTCCATGGTGAGTTTTCTTTTTTTTTCTTTTTTTTAACACCTGGTCCTCTATTTTGCTCAAAAGGCATTTCCTACACATTTTGGCCACTCTATCAATAAGACTTATGAGCCAATAGTTTTTGAAGATTTTCTTTATTATTTTTCTTGTATATGGATGGAGATTTCTCATCCTATGAGAAAGCAACCTCTGTTCTTTATGTAAGAAAATATTCCTGCTAGCAATGGTGAGTGAATGAATTGGGCTCCCATACAGCTTTTCTTAATAATTAATATATAAAATAAATAAAAAATCTATTTCAGCACTCTCTTCTCAGAGTTGTCAAGCAATTGTACAAATTAGCACCCTGGTTTCTTACTTATAACCTTTTTAATGTTTTCATCTCTTTTGCAGAGTAGATCCTATGATATTGTAGCTAATACTTTAAGTCTATATATGTTTTTTTTTTAGTTACTTTCAAAGATTAGCCTTTAATAGGGACCAAGCTATTGTGGATTAAGTTAACAAAGCACACAACTTAGCAGGATCTGAAACACCAGCCATTTTTGGTGGGGGTTTTTTGTCTTGTTTTCCTATAATACTGTTTTGAGATTATTAAGTAATTTGCTGTTTTTTCCTTAATCAAGAAGCTGATGTATTTTTTCCATAGCTTTGATTTCCCAACTGATATAAAAGTTTCACCACATGTTAAGTTACAGTTTTAATGGCTTCAGATGCATTTATCCAATTCATCTCACTTCATTTTTTTTTCAGTTGTTAAGAGAGAATCATCAAATACTATATATCTACATATTCAGGTGCAGATTTAACCTGGTTTTGTTTCCTGTGGTGTACTTCCATTGGGATTCTTTCCTTTCAGTAATTTCTTCTTTTAGCCACGTCTTATCAAACATAATTGCTGCTTCCTTTATTATTTATGAATGTATGTAATTATTTATCGATGTAAGTCTAATGGCTAATTGGTGAGACATTACTTGAATTATTATAGACCTTTGGAGCTCTTGTTTTTATATACCAGTAGAAATCATACCTCACCAATAATTTGAATTTAATTGCAGGTACTACATACAATTGTTATCTAAGTCCTCATCTTCTCATGTTTTAAAAGACCATTATTATTTTTTCTCACTGGGGATACACCTTTGATTTCTTTTGAGTCCATTCAGATATCAGGAGTTGTCAGCAAAGTACCATCAAAAAGGGCTAAGAGAAACCCAGATAGTCCATTTATTTGCATAGTTATCTATCTCCATCTTTCTCTTTCTCTTTCTCTTTCTCTTTCTCTTTCTCTTTCTCTTTCTCTTTCTCTATCTATCTATCTATCTATCTATCTATCTATCTATCTATCTATCTATCTATCTATCTATCTATCTATCTATCTATCTATCTTATCATTTAACTAGTATATTAAATCTAGGAAAAGATGATAATCAATAATATCTATATCTAAGAAACAATGTGGTACTAAAATATGATGAACTGCATTATAACATATGAATATCTGCCTCAGTCTTTACAGATTCTCCTGAGAGCTGACAAATATTTTCAACACCACAGGAATGTACATACCCTAGAGGGAATTTACAGCTTGACCATAATTGTGCTGGGATAGAACTACATTTAATTCACCTTCACTATTTAAATGTAAATCTCCTGAATTCAATGAGATATTCTCACAAGTCAGTGCATTAAAAAAAATGAGTCAAAGATGTGGATTCAATGACACTGACTCTTTGCTACTTCATGTTTTACCAACCAGAAGGAGATTGTACAATACACTAAATAACTAATTATTTACTTTTTATTCTCCTGCCTGCTCTTTGTCTAAGAAATTGCTTATCTGAAGTCACTTCCTTCTGCCTTTTTCCAGACACATCCAGAGCATATGACTTGGACTCGCCTCATGGTAAAATTCATGGTAGGATACTTTGGGGCTAGATTCCCGAACAGTCTCTCTGGAAAAGAGCAAAAGCAGAAACCCTTCTTCCTCTGAAGCAGGAATGGACAACCAGTTCAAAATCCCAATGTAACAGCACAACTTTGATAAAGATATCTGGAGAACAGGATAAAGTTAATGCATCTTTCTCTGTCTTCTCAATGCTCCTTATCTAGGGATACCATATCTGGGCACCAATCAGCTGAATGACAACTAGAGATCAAGACATCTCTAGCCCTTTTGCTGTCATCTAGTTCCTGTTTGGACTTTTCCAGTCCTGATCAGGTAATCCTAAGAAAAGCAAAAAACAATTTCCTGCCCAGGTGATAAACTAGACATTGGTGAAAAGTGGGCAGAGGTCCTGGGATACAGTGGGTCATGGAGACAGGGGACAGTATTGCCCTAGAAATCATGTTTTTTTTTTTAAAAAAGCCATCTCCTAAATAGCTACTGCATGCAGAGAAATAGCCTTCAAATGGGGAAAACATGCCATAAGCAAACCATAATTAGCTATATGCACAATAAAATATGATGTGTGCTTCCATTATCCAGCTCAATTCTACCACATCATTAGTGTCACCACTAAAATTCACACAGTTGTTAAAATTCAATTTTTCACATGACCTTGTTGTCTTTTATTAAATGGAAAAGGGGGAGGGGGAAATCACCATGTTCAAGATTTTGTGTAGGACTAAAAAATCCATTTAAATTTCAGAATGTCCCTCTCTCTCTTGTATTACAACTTCAGATGTAAGAGGCATGCATACAGTATGTAGATCATCTGAAAAAGTTGTTTATTTTTTAATGTACTTAGTCATTATCATCTCTGCATTTCCTAATACAGTAACAAAGAATTTTCCCCAGAGAATGGAGAATGAAAGATTGCTTCCTCAAATATAACTATGGCTTTATTCCCTTCTCCCTATTATCTTTAAATATGCCCCAAACCACGTGGGTAAATTTGTCTTACATTTCATTCTGAAGAGCCACAGGTATGTTTCCTAATATCAGTACTTAAACTCAAGGAGGCTGACAGTCTATTGTCTACTTTTAAGGGAATCATTTATCACCCTCAACTGTGTCAAAAGGCAATTTTGGCTAATTATTCAGTGGATATTGAAATGCTCATTTTGCCCTCATGGGTAACGTGCATTAGACTGTAAATGATCATAGCTCAGAAGATAAAATAACTTGTGTTAAGTTAGCTGGAGCTTGCATTAAAATTATATGAAAATTGTAAGCTGCTGATAGAGTCTCTCCCATGCTATTCCCTTGCCTCATAATTTCCTTCCTTTATTTTACAAGAATATAAAACATGAACTATAGTTTTCATATTTGTTTTAAAGCCCACCAAACTATATCTCCAGTGAAATAGATGTAGTTCCAGTTTAATTTCTCTCCAACTTTTTGTAACATAAGTGGCTTTGCTGAGAAAGCAAAGCTGATATCAAGAATCACACCTTTCTATTGTTCTGCCTAAGGAATATATTTTAATCTAGCATAGTAACAACGAAACATTTCAGCTAAAGTTTTAGGAGATTTTATTATAAAAGTACTTTTATTAGATTGTTCTTCTCAGATGCCTCCTCCTTTCTATAAAAATAATAATACAATATTTAAAATTAAAGCCCTATCATTATTATTTTCTTGCAAACTTTGCTTTGTTTTGTGGTATAGTTTTTAAAATGTTGAAAATTGTTTTGGAGTTCTAGATTGAAAAGTGGTATACAAAACCTGCCATTTGTGTAAACAGAACTCAATTTCTGTACAAAGGAGCAAAGAAAGCTGCTTGTTGTTTTGTTTTGTTTTTAATGCATTTGATTGAATGCTTTGCTATTAACACTTTTTTATTCAGTATATTCTATAGCACACTTTCCGTCCAAGTTCTTAGGATAGCGGCCCCCAACCTTTTGGGCACCAGGGATCGGTTCCATGGAAAAAGGTTTTTCCGCAGACCGGAGGGGTGGTGGTTTCGTGTGCTGCCTACATCCCATGGATGGGGCTTTGCTTGTTTGTGTGGACCAGTTGCTGGTGCAGACCAGTGCCAGTCCATGGACCAGGGGTTGGGGATCTCTGGCTTAGGAGACATCTTTATAAGCTAGTTTAGAAATAGCAACTGTTTACTCAGGCAACAATGTCTGCTTAACTGAGATTTTAAATTTGAGTTTCCCGAGTTGCATTGCACAGTTTCTGCCAAATATGAGGGATGCAAGGGAAAAAAAATACCTGGTTGAGCTAACTTTATTCCAAAAAGAAAAAGAAAGAAAAAAGAAGGGAGGAAGGAAGGGAGGAAGGGAGGGAGGGAGGGAGGGAGGGAGGAAGGAAGGAAGGAAGGAAGGAAGGAAGGAAGGAAGGAAGGAAGGAAGGAAGGAAGGAAGGAAGGAAGGAAGGAAGAGAAAACAATTTAAATGTTCTTTTTCAAAACTAACCAAGCACGTTGAAAGGAAAAGTGGCTTGGTATCCACTTTTTCCTCTGACAACTTTGGTTTTTCTTTGAGGAGTTTGATGGAGGACTGTAATTGCCGTCTTGCCCAACTAACAGAGAACTAGGTTAAGCCACTTAGCATGTGGTAGCGCAGTGGTTAGAATGCAGTATTGCAGGCTAATTCACTGCTCACTGTCGGAGAGTTCGATTCTGACCAGCTCAAGCTGGATTCAGCCAGTTTAAGCACTTACTTCTGCAATTGACTAATTGCACAGAGAATTATCAATCAATCCATTAACAGGTAACATAAGCAATGCAAACCAGTGAAATCATTTTTCCTGCTCAAATATATCTTAGGTGTGTTGTGAACATTTCCTATCTTTTCACTGTTAAAGGAAAAGAAAGAACGTTACAAGAAACCTTTTGAAGCAAGCCTATGTATGTCTAATCCAAAACTGTTCTTACTGGGATTAATTAAGGGCTAATGACAGATAACTACTGACTGCCTTTTCTCCTAACATATCTCTAATAGGGATTCCAGTGACTTCAATATATGCCATGTGAAGAAGTAGCTATTTTTACTTGCCTTCATTCATTCTATTATTATGAGAGACAGGAGTGTCTTTACTTTTCTATTATTTCCACTACACACATAATGTATAATTTTGCCATGCTTCCTTTTACTCGTTTTTCTAAACAAAAAGCCTAGCTCTCTGGATTTTTTTTCCTTCTCCACATTGATTGATGTATTGATGTAATTTGATGCAAAAGAAACTACTTTTGAAGTTTTGGTCTTTTTTCCCCTTACCAAAGATTTGATGAAATATCCAGGGGCAAGATGTGTAAGTTTTCCGTACTTACAGAATGCTATATCTCATCTGTGGTCTGAATCTCTCTGCCTTTCCTATGTCTTCCAAAGAATACTTTGCTGGGAAATAGGTATGGACGTCCAAGGAAGCAGAGTATCAGAAGGATACATCACAAACAATTGTGCCCCCTTGTTGTACCTGATAACAATAAACTGAGCTCAAAAACATTGCCAAAATAAATTTCACAAAATACGAAACTTGGTTCTGATGGAACGGCTTCCCTCCAGAAGTAGTGGATGCTCCATTGTTGGAGATTTTTAAGAAGAGAATGGTATAATCCTAGCTTGAGCTGGGATTTGGACAATAAGACGTCAAGATCATCTTTAACTCTGTTATTCTGCTAAGATAAACATATGGGGAAAGGAAGAAAAATTAGTATTTTATAAAACAAGGACATGGGCTTTGGGGTCCATATATATATATATATATATAACCATATATATATATATATAGTATTATCATTTCTAGTTTTTCCCATGAAAATGACATGGGTGTGCCAAGTGGTCACATGGAATACAGTTCAACTTGCTAAGGATATTCTACTGCACATGACACTCTTGTTAGAAAATCAAGGTGCCACTTCTTACAGGTGTATGAGTGTTAAAGAACTTTTAAAAAAGGGAGCAAGTCACAAATCACAGTGGATAAAGGATAGACAGACAGAAAGACAGTCAGACAGACAGACAGACAGACAGACAGACAGACAGACAGACAGACAGACAGAAAGAAAGAAAGAAAGAAAGAAAGAAAGAAAGAAAGAAAGAAAGAAAGAAAAAGAAAAAGATGTACAGATGCCTATTGAGACACCATTCACAAACACTCCCTTCATTTCTATAGATATAATGATATCCCGATGTTTGAAAAAACTCAAACATATAATTTGTTTTTAATTCAAAGTACTTTGATTCAGCAAAAAAGGAAGGTTTATGGGGGAGAGAAGGAGAGAATAAAAAATAAGAAGTACATTTTTACATTTGAAAATTCATAATTATCAGTCAAAAGTATTGTGACTTTTAAGCCACAGCTTAGCTTTCTTCTGATGTTACCAAGCAATGGAGGTTATCAATTCTGTTGTCATTTGCTGTTTCTGTTTCAATAAAACCAGACGTTACATGTGTAGATTCATTCTACATGTGTAGAATGAATTTTGTAAACCAGCTTTATTGTTGGATAAACTAAGCATAAATAGATCAGATCCATGCTAGATTTCTCTATACATTGCTATAACTACTGCTCAGCCTATGCCGCACAAGTAGTATTCTTTTTTTCCCCCCTCTAACAAACCTGTTCAAAAATTTGTTAGATAATGGATAAAATTACAACTGTGCTTTTACTATGTTTCTGAAATCCAAATGGATTTTTTTCCTGCTGCAAACCAATGTATTATTTTCCCCCAATTCTATTCTCCTATCAAGATCTGAGCAGCCCACAAAATCAGAACTTTCAGAAGTAATTTCTTTTGTTATCTAATAATTTGAAATCTGAATTCCTTGAGACACTGACCTCAGCTTTTTAATTTTCTCTCCAACTTTTCCCTGAGGAAATGTTAGAGGGAAGCATGATAGGCTGAATTGGCAGATAACTGCAATGTAATTTCTCAAGAGATGTTCAAATGATTTAGCCAAACCACGCATCTCAATTTTCAATATGAGGCAATTTCAACTGGACAGCTGTTAACAAAAGGATATCAGATGTTTGAAGGCTTAAGCAAAACACCTTTTGAGAAAAATGCTTTGCACTGTCAAGTCACACTAATGATTATTTGATTGCAAGAACAATTTGCTGTATTCTCAACTGAGACTCATCATCTCTGAGTGAATATGATTAATTTTATATATATTTATATAATTATAACTATATACATTTGGAGTAGTCAGAGATGTCCAGTACTATAAAAGAATGTTCTATATTCAGGAAACAATTTGATCTTTATCTTTGTTGCTTTGGAAACCCTAGGTACATCAAGATTTATGAGGAGGGTTTCTGAGCATAATTTCACTCAGGATCATTGGGCTCACCACTATTAGACATTAACTAATATTAATATTCATTTCTATTTCCATGTTACAAAACAATTCAGTTTTCTGAATATCTTGTTTTTCCAGGAAGACTTTCGATCAGTTGTGTGCTTAGTACTAGAAAGCATTGATTAACTTGCATAAAACATCACATTCTCTCAGAATACAGCTTGCAAACCATCAGTGTAAAAATCTGAATAAAACTGTTTGCATAAGCAGATCTAATGGATACCTAATTATCATTAACTAGCCACTTTTCCTTTAGGGGTTTTAAGGATCTTTTTCATATCATGTGAAGGTCTTTTCTATTATAGCCATGGGTATCAAAATCTCCTCCACACAGACATTATCAGACACATCCAATTCTAAGAGGGTTAACACAATAGTCTAATGGCATGGCAAGGCCAAATGGCAAAATGCTTATATAAAATTGACTATTAATTGAAAGAATAAATTGATGTAGCTTTTTTTAGCAATAATGTAGAAGTGGTTTGACATTCCCATTTTCTGGGATGCGGACTTCATAGTCAAATTTGTATAAAATTTCTATTGGTCTCCCATCTACATACCAAATCATAGAATCATAAGGCTGGAAGGGACCTTGGAGGTCTTCTAATCCAAAAACCTACCCAAATCATGAGTCCTTATACTATCCAGACAAATTAAAGTTCAATTTTTTTCATGAAAATCTTCAGTGATGGAGCATCTACAACTCCAGAAGATAAACTGTTCCATTGATTAATCACTCTCATGTCAGGAAATTCCTCTATATTTTGAGGTTAGATCTACATTCAATGAGCTTCCACCCATTGCTTCTTGACCTGCCTTTTAAATATTATGGAGAATAAATCAATTCCTTGTGATAGTCTTTCAAGTATGGGAACATGGCTATCATGTCTTCCCTAAGCCTTCTCCTCATTAGGCTAAACATACCAAGTTCATCATATGATTTAGCTTCCAGACCCCTTATCATCTTTGTTTCTTTTCTCTGCATCCTTTTTAGGATCACATCATTTATTTTGTGTCATGGTGACCAGAACTGGACACAGTATTTCAAATGTGGCCTCACTAGTGCAGAATAGAGCAGTACTATCACTTCCCATTTTCTTGATACTTTCCTTATGTTGATGCAGCCTAGGACTGTGTTGGCTTTTTTGGCAGCTGCAGCATGCCTAATCCTACTTTGCATTTTTGGAAATCAGCCAAGATCCAGGAGAGCTGGTCACGTGTTGTGATTGCATGCAATATAAGGCTACTGAATATGATAAGAATATTTCCTCTGGTACATTTTTTTTCTTTCCAGAATTGATGGAGGATGTTTATTGTCACTATTGTTAAAGAATGACTCAATTTGATTAGAATCCTAAGTAGTAAATGCTTGCTAAATGGTATCTAGACATCTGAGATGCATTTATTTTCAAAGTCAAATAAAATTTTGCTTCACTTTTTTTTGTTGTTTAATAAACCTTTATTGTATTTAAGTATACATTATTTGCAGCTGTGATTGCACAGTTTGATGTTTAGACTAGATATTGGTATTTTATTATCACTTTTTTAAAATAATTGAATTGCATTGTAATCTTCCATACATAAGCTATGTCTAATCTGTTCATAAATTACAACTTCAAATCTTTAATCCACTGAGTAATTGGGTTCATATATTTATATTTAAAAGTTAAAGGACTAGTGCCTTAATAATAAGAGGAGCATGGAGAAACTATTTCCATTGTCTAGTGAACAATTTTCATATAATAGCTCAAAAGAATATTGATTGGATCAAAATAAAATGAATAATTGCTTCTTCTCAAAACATAGGTCATAGCAGAAATGTTCTTTAATGAAGCATTATTCTCATTATGCCTTCAACAACATTATTAAATTATTCCTTTTCTATACAAATTTAGTGATTTCCATATATATGTTTTTGTTGAAATCTACATTTATTGAAATGTTTCACACTGATCTGAAAATAACTTTCATTGTTTAGGCAAAATAAGGATCTTTTTCCTTATGTCTTATTCTATTCTCTCTTTAACATGTGCAGAACAAATTGATTTATCAATAAGAAATATCTACTGTATAAAGACTAATTGTGAGCTTTCTGGATTTGCAGAGTTTTTTTAAACATTTTGATACATTTATATGGCAAAACTAAAAGTTGTGAAACTGAAAGTGCCTGGTTCAAATCAAGGTGTCAAAGAAGTTGTAAAATTGCAATGAACTATAACAGAGAAATTATATCAATTCTTCACATAGGAAAGCACACACGCATACACCCACAGCATTACCATCCAATAATTGATCTAATGTAAAAACCACAGCATTCATTCACTCTTCCATATGATAACTTTGGTATCAATTTTAATGTATGCATTACCCCATGGGTTAATCTGACATAAGAAAAAAGAGAAAATTGACAGCTGGGTGGCATAACTGGCCTACTTGAACTGTGAATGTAAACCTTTACTGACTTTCAGAGTTTTATGTGGGGAATTGCCTTCCTATCTCTTTATTTGAGGAATATTGGTTACTATATGAGATGATGAAATACCTTGGACTATAAAATCTTGCTTGACAAATGATTTCTACTGTAAAGACTATTTATAAACATGTGAAAGAGATGGATGAAGACCAGGAAAAGATCATTTCCATGTTGAAAGCAATACATGAAACCATTCTTTCAGCTTGTGATAAAATAAGACCTAACATAAAAGATCAAAACGCCAGCTTAGATACACAAACCCAAACTTTGATTACAACCAAAGAACTAACAATGCAGAAGATAACAGAAGAAGTAGAACAATCAAATATTAAGACAGAGGACTCAATTGACCAACAAATACAGTTAATGGAAAATCCAGAAAAGGGAGTGACAACACTGAAAATGGAAAAGATTTTCTATATAAATCAGAAGAAATTTGAGAAAGAAGAAGAACAGATTGAATGGAAGATAAACATATCAGGACAATCATGGGGAATTGGAATAAGATTTTATCTGTTTAATATTTTAAAATTAGACCTAAAAGAAAAAAAAATATTATGAATATGTTTGATTTATTGATTAACCCAGGTAATATATATAATGGTTTTGATTTAAAGGGGATATTGTATTATTAAGTAGATGGTTTAATATGGTGGGAAATAGATAACTTTTAGGAAATAGAACAAGATTATATTCAAATAGATAAAATGTGTATTTTGGATATTAGATTCTGTTATGAATTGAGATAAGGGAAATCTTGGTTACCTAAAGATTGAAAATTATAAATATTAAAGGTTAAATTGGAATATTGATGGGAAACTAAAAATTGGGAAAAAGTAATAACAGGATATGGATTGTTTATGAAGACTGAATGTAAAAAATAATTAAGATACATATAAGCTAAAATTTATTGATAAATGTAATGATGTTTTTACTGAGTTGATATAAGAACTGTATTAGCTTAAATCTGAGACAGTAAATGTTAAAGGAAAAAGAGAGGAAATATTTGATGTTGTAACTTGAGATTTGTACTAAAGATTTTGCTATCGAACTATTGATTAACCCAACTACCACATTGCTTTTTAAATACTTAAATGTAAAATTAGAAAATTAATAAAATATTATTTAAAAAAAGAAAAAAGAAAATTGGAGTTTTTCCAAGAATAATATACCATCTTTTTAAAAAGGTTATAGATATTTACCACACTCCATTTAACTAAAGGTGCTATACATGAATGTTTTAAAAGGACCCAGGAGGTAAATTTGTTAAGAAAAAATCAAATAAATGTTAATTAAATTCATTTAGTATGTGAAGTTAGTCAAAAGATAACTTGCTGACTCAAGAATTCTGGGAGTTGAAGTCCACAAGTCATAAAAGAGCCAAGGTTGCCTACCCCAGGACTAGACATTGCCTAGTTCCTTCAGTCATTTATCATATGGTTTAGCCTCCAAACCACTTATCATCTTTGTTGATCTCCTCTGCATTCTTTTTAGGGTCTCAGCATCTTCTTTGTATCATGGTGACCAGAGTTGGACCTAATATTTCAAGTGTGTTCTCACTAATACAGTATAAATTGGTGCTAACACTTGATGTGATCTTGATACTGTCCCTCTGTTGATCAAACCAAAAAGTATATTTGCTTAGAGAGTATTAATTTTAATATAAAGGATGAGTTTTTAAGACTCTCCTCAATTAACAGCTAAGGGAATCTGTCTACTGTTTATCTTATTCATATATAATATAAATATTTGAGAAATGTCAGGTCAGGTAAGAATATCTAAATAATTAATGCATTTTCTACAAATAGAGATATGGTAATTATTTATGTATAAATAAATCAATGCCTATTGGCATCAATTCCCATTTAGGCAGCAAACTGAGGATCTCCCAGTTTGCTCAAACCAACTGACTGCAACACAGAGAGAAATGTAGTATAAAGTTCAGGAATAAGCAACAAAATCCCATCAATAAAAAATGATAATTTTGTATTCTAATGATTTATGAAAAAATAGATATTAAGATTTTGGCTAATAGCAAAAGCTAAGTTTTAAAATAAATGTCAAAGAAAGTGGGCATCCTTTTCTAGTACTTTTAGAGTAAAAATGTAGAGGAAAGACAATTATTGATCTTTCTCCCTAGATTTCGAGGGCACATAGAAAATCTGGAGCCATTTTATAATGCTTTGGGGGAGAAAACCCATATCTGTCAAAATTTTATCAAAATCTTTATCCACTTGAAGCAATAGAATTGTGGCTTTATCTTTTCTATCTTTGTTCAACTCAGGCAACTTCACCAGCAGTTATATGTGCCTTGATTCTTGCTGCCTTGTTTCCCAACTTATAGTATATTGAAGGTTTGAGTGTATGCCCTTTGTGTTTGGGAGGTTTGGGAGACTATATTAAAATTATCAGTAAATCAAAGTTAAACAGGAAGAAAAATAGGACAAAGAAAAAGGAAAAAAAATATAAAAGATGATACTTTATTTTGTATTTCTGTAACATGCAATTAATTTATCATTGTGCTTCTTAATAGTTAATGAAGACTGTACATCTAGTATTTTGATTTTTTTTACCTCAGAAGCACCTGTTTGAAAACTGGTGAAATTATATCTATAAAAAGGTTTTGCTTTCACAAATGTGAGGGAGGGAGGGAGGGAGGGAGGGAGGGAGGGAGGGAGGAAGGAAGGAAGGAAGGAAGGAAGGAAGGAAGGAAGGAAGGAAAACATGCTGAGGAAAGACAGCTATTTGGAGGTTATATTTTAATAGAGCCTTATTCATTTTAAAAAAATGAAAAAAACACTTTCTATATTTATCATTTTATACCTACAAAAAAATTGAATCAATAGTGGCACAGTAACCTTATGATCAGACAAATGTCCTTTTAAAGGTATGAATGTCAATGAAAATTGATTCATCACTCATATTATGCTACACTGATATATATCATTATCTTCTTTTTTTGGTCCATTGCCATTCTGATTAATAGCCTAATTGGCACTCTGTTTTTCCATCTTTTGCCCAACACTTCAAAAGTTGCTTTGCCCAGGTAATTCATCTTCTATGCATTCTGATATAATGGATCTATGATTAGTTGACTAAACAAACAAACAACAAACAAGAAATGAAGGTGCTCTGTAAAACAATTTGCATTGAATTTATTTAGCATCCTCTCTACATTACTCCAAGAACAAGTTATATTGAACCAGGCCCTACTTGTGGATTATATTACCCAGGGCTTTTTTTTGTAAAAAAAAAAAAAAAAAAAAGGTGCCGGAACTCACATGCGTCATACAACCCGCCTTGCCTATCCTACAAGGTTCCATCCAAAAAAGGTGCCGGAACTCCGTTCTGGGACGTTCTATGAGAAAAAAAGCCCTGATATTACCACTGACCAAAGGAAGTTAACAAAACAACATTTGTGCAAAAGTAAAAGCAACTGTTAAACTGAACTTCAGATCAGAATTATTAATTAAAAAAAACATATATTTGAAATGAACACTGATAGAAAAATGTGGTTTTGGAATTCTACCTCATGATTTACTCCACAATGATTCTGACTGGGTCTTTCTTTAATTTCCACCTCTTCTTCTGAAGAGATAAAATGAGCTCATTCTGCCTAATCTCCTGATGACCCAGTATCAGATCAAATTGTTTTGTATTTGGTTCTCATTCCAGCTATGTAAATGTCCCGTCATGCCTATTAGGAATTTCTATTCCTTTGTCTTCTTTTCCTTCGCAGTTATCAATTCCTTAGTGTCTATTTTTGCTCTCCTTGTAAAGGATGTGGCCTTTTATTCCTTGCAGCTTCAGTTAAATCAATTTTCTTTTCTTTTCTTTTATTCCCCCCTTGGTGTAAGTTTGGTTTAAATGGTGAAATCAAGAAACTTTGTACTTTCTTTAAGAAAGAAAGGAAGAAAGAGAGAGAGAGAGAGAGAGAGAGAGAGAAAGAAAGAAAGAAAGAAAAAGAAAGAAAGAAAGAAAGAAAGAAAGAAAGAAAGAAAGAAAGAAAGAAAGAAAGAAAGAAAGAAAGAAAGAAAGAAAGAAAGAAAGAAAGAAAGAAAACTGGTTATAAAATAATAATTAAAAAAGCTCAGAGAGCACCAAGGGCCCCTCAAAATAAAAAGGATCAAACTCTTCTGCCATACAGTACTTTTAGTATCTGCACTTACATATTGCTACCCCATTAAATATTCTTAACATTTCAGTCTATCTACAATGCACAACTACAACATAATAAACAGGTCAAATGCACAACAAGAATAACACTTGGGTTAAAGAAATATTTATGTTCAAGACTTCAGTTAGAAGGACACCAGTGAAGATAGTACAAAAGCTTAGCATAATTAGAAATAAGAGGCTCGGGGCATAAAGTAGAAATGTCGATCTAGCTTTCTTATTTAATAGAACAATTAATATAGTCAAATTGACTATAAATGTCCTATTTTTTCCAAACTATTGAATCATTAACCTTTACAATGTAATTGTTTTCTAACCATCAAATTGAACCCAATTGCTCTTTTAAGGAGCTCATAAAATATATAAAAAATAAAATTAAAACCAAGGGAATGAAAAAGAATTAGCCAAAACATTAAAAGAATCAGTATCTGAACATTGGTTATTTATTCTTTCTTTTAATACTCAGGTATATGTTTTCTTAGATCTCAAAATTCAGTTCAATTTGAAATGAGGACAAAGATGCATATAGAAAATATAGGTATATTTAACAATTAAAGTAGTGGGCAAATAGGCTAAGTGGCCCCTTCAATATGGCAAAATATCTTCTTAATTAACTTGCATTGCTCCTGAAAATTAGTGGACTTTAATTTGAAAATTCCATTGTGACAAAGGAAAAACAATATTCATAGCAGACAGAACTAAAACTAATAACCTCCAATCAATGGCCGTGAGAGTAAGCACACATATTCACATCAAAACAACCTCTGCAATAAAGCTGTGTTTTCTTTATGCACAAAGTGGACATAGTTATGTGTGGTGAAGAAAATATACATTTATAGAACTGGAAATCTATTGTGGAAGCTGTTGTATTGCAATAAGTCCTTTTTTTTCTGCAGTGGTGGGAATTCGCAGCAAAAGTAATTGGTGATGTTATCTGTCCTTCAGTGAGCAGAAAAGAGTTCATAATTATGCTTGGCTTATAAAAACTAAGCTGAGTTGAATTTGCTTATAGCCCAGGGCTATAAATTAGTCTGGGAAGCTATAGGATAATATTTGAAGAGACTAGAGAAATGAGCATATAGAAGGCAAATCATTTTCCTTTCCACTTATTACTAAACTAAGTGTGAGATTTCCAAGGAAGGAAGGAAGGAAGGAAGGAAGGAAGGAAGGAAGGAAGGAAGGAAGGAAGGAAGAAAGAAAGAAAGAAAGAAAGAAAGAAAGAAAGAAAGAAAGAAAGAAAGAAAGAAAGAAAGAAAGAAAGAAAGAAAGAAAGAAAGAAAGAAAAAGAAAGAAAGCTTTGTCCATCAGACTAAAGGAAAATTTCAGAAAAGAAATGAAGAATTTTTTCAATGCAGCACATGCATACTATGAATTTATGCAGGTTTATAAGCCTTTTATTTAGAACTATCCAAATGTGAATCTTATAACAATAATCCCGGGTCCTTGAGAAGGACTCTATAGGTGGATAAAAATGCCAAATCTAGCCTGAACATCTGGTTGACTATGTGAGGAATGATAGTAATAGCTTAGGATTTTCTGTGTATCTTGTTGATTCCACTATAAACAGGAAGGCCAGGCATTTGATAGGTACTTTAATCATATCTGATAAATACAAAAAGCTAGTTGACATATTCTACAGCTGGCCAACCACAAGAAACAGGGGCCCATCTCCACCAGAAATAATTCTCCATCTGTTAGTTCATATGTTGCTACAGAAATAATTCAGTTATTCCTACGAGGGATAAAAAGATGAAGAAACTCTGATTGCTATTTAGATGTCAGTGGACAGCTATTTCTGGAGGGGAGGGGGGTAGAAAAAAGTAATGCCATATTTGTAATTGATAACGGCTAAATATCTTACAATACAATGCATTGCCCATTTTTAACTTTGTCTTCTGTAATGGAGCACTCTGCATTCTCAGTATAACAAACATATAAGATATAATATTATATCTCTGTTGGCAAAATAAGGAAGTCTGTTCACCTTTGACTTGTTTCTGGACTTTAAAAAAAAAAAAATCCAGTCTGGCTATTTTATTTTATCTTACCTTATATCTCACAGTGGTGGCTCTGGGCAGTGCGCAAAAGTTTAAAAACAAAAGTAGCGTTTTAAGGAAACAATCCTATTACAAATCTATTATGGTAGGTCACATAATCAGTCAGGGGCAGGTGTTGTCTGATGGTGTTACAGCTTTTGGTGCAGGCTGTAAGCTGCTCCAAATAAAGCTGACATTTGCAATTGGCTGATGATGACTTTGTCAATGCTGATAGTGTTCAGGTTGTACTCCAGATGTTTTGGGACTGTAGTCAAGGTGTCTATTACTATCTGTACAATCTTTGCTTTCTTTCGCCATAGTTCTACTTTTATTTGCAAGTCTTCATATTTTATGATTTTCTCCAGTTCTTTCTCTTTTATTCTGCTGTCTCCAGGAACTGCAATCTCCACTATCCAGACTTTTTGTCTTTCTTATCCACAATTATTAATTGTTGATGGGGTGTTGTGGTGGTGATGATGATGATAATGATGATGTTGAAGGTAGTGGTGGTGATGATGTTGATGATGATGATTTAACATACACCTGGGCCCAAAGCATTCCATTTTCAATCCATAAAGACCAAGCAAACAGATCCAGAAACAGAATTGGATTAACCTTTCAGCAAAATGATCTAACTATGATCTTTCACAGATGATCTCATCTAATCTTGATGAATTTCCAAGCCCATATAGTCCAGTGCTGTCACTTGCAGATTCTTGTCCCACCATGTGATTTGAAAAATGTATAATACAAATATGTAATGCAAAAAATGCAAACACTTAAAATTTCTTTTCTTGAAAAACACACATTTTGTGAGCATTTTGATATGTCCTTCATGGGCAAAAATCTGTCAGAATCAGGGCTTTTTTTCTCATAGAACACTCAGAACGGAGTTCCGGCACCTTTTTTGGATGGAACCTTGTAGGGTAGGCAAAGTGGGTTGTATGACATGTGTGAGTTCCGGCACCTTTTTTTTTTTTTTTGCAAAAAAAGCACTGGTCAGAATATTTGGGGAAATGCAAATGCCAAAGATCAGCTATTTAATTCTTTCAGTAATTTGCATTGTTCTGCAAAGTGTTGTTTTTGGATAATTAATGTGACACTTCACAATTAATGTTGAAAACTCCCCACACAGATAAGTATGTACACACCTGTTCACCCAAACACAAATATATCATGTTATGGAGGGATTGCCCAGCAGGTTTAATATGCAAATGAGGTCATTTAACTAAAGAGTATTTAAATCTGCACATGAATGATGTAGTAGAAACTCTAAAATGGTGTCAACATATCCTTAGAGAAAGGGTTTAGTTTTGATAAAGAAAGAAGAGAAATAAAGAATGTCAGTGGAAAATAGCAATGAAGGAGAAAGTAGTAAACACTGCAGAAATAAAATCCTATGGGGAAGTAGCCTCTAAAACAATTAAAAGTGTTGAGAGAATAGTAATGAATATATGAAGTGGGAGAAGTATCATTCAGAAGGGAATGGCAATGAAAGGGAAAATAGCAACCACACAGAAACATTATTTAAGCAAAATAGCGCAGATCAGTCCCTGCAAGCTAATGATGGAACAGTATGCACAATGCAATTCTTAGGGGAGAGAGTAGGTCCAATGCATGTCCTTTATAAACTTGACACTATACAAATGAAGGGGAAGTGTGGGAGCAGATTTGGAGAAAATGTAGATGCATCATTTTAGCCTGATTGTCTGTGGAGATTCTCAGTCATCCAGGTCATAGTTATCCCAAAGGTGCTTTTTCCACGAGGCAACTAGACTTTCTTGTTTTTCTTTGAAGACGTTTCGCTTCTCATCCAAGAAGCTTCTTCAGCTCTGCCTGGATGGTGGGGAATGGAAAGATTTATACTCCTTGCAGACAGCTGGCCATTTGCATTCTTTTAGAGAGCCATTGAGGCTACCTGGAGGTTTATCTGCATCATCAGAGTCACCTGAGTAGTGCAAATGGGTGTGGAGCCTTCTTGGAACTGCTGAAAGGATTGTGTTGTAGAGTGGAGATAGATGATGTTGTATCCCTCCCACTCTGTTGAGAGAGGGCTGTTCAATTTTGACAAAGATGGCCTCTTTGACCACTCTTTCAGGCTTAGCCTGATTGGTTAAGAATTCTGAAATAATAAGGATAAGGGCTGATATGATCATAAATAGGGGAAAGAGACAGTAAAGAAGAGCCATGAAAAGGATCCAAAAGTGTCACCCAGTATATAAAGACAGATAACAGATAGTGTAGGACTCAGAAAAGAGTACTAACGGTCCTTCTGTTGCATGGTCCCGGTTCTTGAGACTTGAAGAAGGAAAGGAATGGAAAGAAAAGCTCCCTGTGAATATATGCTCACCACTGCTTTTTGGCTGAACCAGCTCATCACAATCCGTACAGCGAATCAATAATCTTGATAATAATCTAGATTAGATCTAGAAGCATCCGTATAGTTAACCAGGATAATCTTAAAGAAGATAATTCATGTCAAAAAGTACTCTAACCTTTCTTCTAGCACAAGTTGGCCTAAAGGCCTTATCATTCTAAAAGGCTTTCTTTCAACAAGCTTTTATCATAAAGAAAGATAGGAGAACACATCAGTGACAATCCCTCTTCTTTTAGTTAGCAGAAGAGAGTTCATTTCATACATCTAAATGCCACAAAATTTAAAATGATGTCTAACCTCTTCAGAATATATCCAATTACAACTATCTTCTCTTTTCACCCTCTCTCAAATGAGTTTCCAGCAACCCAGTGAGCTTCCTTTTTCAAAAAAGGAAAGAGGATTTTTATTGTTAATTCTGCTTCCAAGTTTTTTTTCCTATTTCTCTCTACTGTGTCTATAGCAGCATACTGCAGAAGGAGTAGAAAGATGACAGAAATCACTATTTTTATGTGATGTCGACTGACAAGTAGTTAAAGTCTTATGAATGTCTACTCAAAAGGACTTGTCTAGAAGAAAACGTCATTAAATGTTTATTTCACTAGAGTGCATAGGATTGCATAGGTCGGATAGCACCCTATGGGGCTTTACGAACACTTCTGGATTGTGGCCAACTTCATTTTGTTTCCATATAAGAATGACGCATGCCAAAGTATATCTTGTTATATATTAATTTGAAAGTCAAACTTATGTCAGTTTTTTATTTATTTATTAAATGTATTGACCGCCCATCACAGGGCAACTCTGGGTGGCGTACAATATTAAAAAGATAAATCTATATAAATAAAGTACTACAAAATATAAAAGTACAAAATGCAATAGTTAAAATATAGGGAGGGAGGGAGGGAGGGAGGGAATAGGATAAGCAGAGAGGGAGGTGGGATCTGATATTAATGTATCAATAACCCCCAGCATAAAGACCCTTCTTTGTAGCCCCAAGCCAACTGAAAGAGCCAGGTCTTTTAAGCTCTTGCAAAAGGTCAGGGGAGTTAAAGCTGACCTTATTCCAAGGAACAAGGATCTTTCAAGTAACCTTGACCTAGTTTATTTATCCATACAAATTTCTTAGCATTCCTGTTATCTGTTAATCAAGCATTCGTTTGTCTATCATCTTCTCCAGGGCCTTTAAAGAAACTGCCTGTCCTCAATTGTCATTAATTTATTATAATTTTAAAAAGTGAATCACTTTTCCTGTCTCACTGTAGAAAGCAAATATAGATAAAATATGGTCACCCAGACTGATAATGTGTTATACTTGATTGAAAATGAAATTTTATTCCTACAGAGATTCACATTCATAATCATTGCAGAATGTCAATATGTTAAGTTTTGAATCTTTTCTAGTAAAATGTACCTTGATAGCATTAGGTAGTTGTGATTGAATGGTTTGTGGAAGATTAAATTGTATTAAAGTTTTATTAACTAAACATTTTCTTGGAGTAATTGAATAACTGCAAACACAAAAACAGATTACATGAATTAACAAAGATTAAAAGAGTACAATAATATACAAAATGAGAATTAAATTTTAGAGCAAGTATGCATAACTTCAAATCAAGTTTAAAGGAAATCAATCTTGATAAAAAGTCTTTAAAAAAACTTTGTCTTTCTAAGTCATATGTTTATATTCCATTTTCAAGTAAGCATTTCACAGCAATAAAGAAATGACATCCATAGTATTGTATTTTTATTTTAGGTTTATAAATGTTGTGCTCTGCTTTTTTTTAATAGAGACATTTTTATTTTAAATCATTAAATAAACAAATCCTAGTTCCACAGATTACAAAATGAGTTTTCTACATTGTTCTAGTTAGGAAAGCTTACATAGTGTTTATCATAATTATTTAATGATAAAATTGGTGAGCCTTATTGAAAATGAAAAGGAAAGTCACTATCGTGGTCTGTAAATATAACTCTGTCAATATATTTCACGTTCTAGTACCACAGTGCCAGATGTTAGTTTTAAGCTTCCCCAATTTTGTTCTAACTTGTAAGGTTATAGTTTAATAGTCCAATATTCCCTTCAGTCTCTCTTAAGTTTCCCTTCTCTTGGCAATCTTCTTTCAGAAACTGCCAATCATTGTCCCAATCCAGTTCCTTCTGTCAATCACTGTTCCTTCCCAGAGAAGCCACCTTTCATCAGCCGCTCCGCTCCAAGGTCAAAATCAAAAACCAAAAAGTCAAAACTCTCAAACAGATCTTCGGCAACAGTTAAGATAAAAAAACAGTCACTGTCCCTTTAAGAAAAACTCTGAGTCTCGAAAACTTGCCTCCTGGCATCCTCCTAATGGGGCCTTTTCCGGCCTCACTTCTTATCACTTTCACTCGCCGCCAGCTCACCGCTACTCCAACATTCTTTTTGCCAGGCTTTTGTTTCTTTGCAACCCCTTTAATTGCGTCTTCCAAGTCTACTCACAAAGGTTTCAGGAAAAAAACACTCAAGTCAGATCTGATACACTGTCGTTCCGCTGTTTCTTCGCTAGCTCCGTCCAGCTGTCATGTCATTCAGCGGCCATTACTGGTCGCCTTCTTCCCGGTCCGCTCGGTTCTGGGTTTCACCCACTTCCCGACGTCAGTCGCCACCAACGACAGAGCAGCAGGTCGCCCACACCTTCTGCCGCCCCTACGAGGCTTCTCTCGGCTCGAAAGAGCCCCACGAGCCTGGGATAAGCGATTGGAGATGCTGGAGAGATCGTTCGCACCTCCGCTCGCTCTGACAGCTGGCTCCTCCCCCTGACAGCTGGCTTCAGCCCCCCAAAGAGAGAAGTGAAAAGTGGTTTATTTTTGGAGGAACGTAAGTTGGTGGAAAAGTTACACAAAAAATGGCAGTAATCCAAATCTGACTAAGATGGCGGGGGAAAAAAAAAATGCAACAAGCTCTAGCCCCATGTCAGAATTGTTAGAATGATCTGCTTCAAAAGTAGCGTCTACTAACTCATTTAAAGACCTTCAGGTAAAGGATGGCCGGCATGCAGGAGCCTTGTTTAAGATCATGAGGAAATCAAAAGGAGTTAGAAGGGGTAAGGAATGAATCACAGGAAGAAATGAAGAAAAGATTCAGGCAATGGATGGAGAGTTGAGGCCTTCAACAGCAAATGCGTAAAATGAACATCAAACTTGGAAGTAGAACAAAGAAATGGATAATGCGGAGAAGAAGGTGGAAAGATATAAATACAATCCTAACTTGGCTAACAAAGAATTATTGCCATCGGTGGATGCTAGTAAGTCGGAAAGCAGCTTATTAATCTCAGATTCCAAAACGTCATTGAGGAGAGAGGGAAGACCTTCAGGATAAGATGGCAGACCTACTGATGGGAGCTCTTGGGATAAATAAGAGAATGATTGCTGCAATGGACGAGACATAAGGGGTGCAGACGAATTATGGGAGAAGATTATAATTTGCCTAGAGAGTTCACGTGAAATTTTATAAAAAGCCATTAGAGATGAATATATACAGACACGGTGTGAACAGCTGGAGTACAGAGGGATAAGACGATGGATGAACAATTATAGGTGCTAAACAAATACCTAAAAGAATGAGAGACCTACGGAAGAACTATCAATTTTTGACGTCCATATTGCCCCCAACGTAATGTGAACTTCAATGTTTCACACCAGAGGGGATTATCGTGACTTGGCAGGAGAAGAGATTCAGGTTGGATAGCGTTGGAAAGCTGAAAGCGTTTTATGACATACTGTAGTCTCAGAGGAAGAGCTGGGAGATCCTGGAGAAGGAAATGCGATGGTTGAAAAAGGAGGGTGAACTTTATGATGATAAAAAGGGACAGAGCAGGTATAAGAGGAATTAAAAGTGGAGGAGGACAAGATGGTTAGGACAACAGGAGGAAGCCTTGAGGGAGTGAAGGAAATAAGTATTACTCGAGCACGTTAAAGCACGACAGAAACAGAGTTATGGGAGAGGAGTATAGGATATGGTCAAACGAATATTAGGGGTTTGAAGTTCACCAGTAAAGCGGCGGAAAGTTTTTAGTAAACTTATTTAAATTAAATGCGGATGTCATTATATTTACAAAGGTTCATATAAAAAATGATCAAAGTATCTATTAAGCAACCCAAATTAGGAAGACTATACATCTCCTAGATGAGCAAAAAAAAAAATAGATTGCATGTTGTTAGACAGGAGATGCTTCCAAACAAATCTATAAGGACAAAGAAGGGAAGATCTTGATAGTTGAGGCTAATCTAAAACAAAAAAAAATATAATATTGTCTAGTTTACGCTACAACGGGGCCCAGTATCTTTTTTTTACGATCTAAAAAACCAACCCAAAAAAGCAAAAAAGGCTTTTTTTTTTTTTGTTAAACAAACGACTTAGAGGAGATGGGTTTTGTATGATGGAGATTTCATGCCATAGTAGATAGACAAAAACCATAAATTAATGGGGCAAGAAAGGAACAAAAAATACTTACCCAAACTTTTTTGGAGATGTGCACAAGACCTTAATTTGCAAGATCTTGGAGGGAAAGAAAATATAGATACAGGGAATATACATATTACTCTAATAGACATATGAGTGGCCCAGGATTGGATATGTTATTCTTTTCAAAAAATTAGATTCGGAAATTCCAGAATTAATATAGAACCTAGTCCTTTGTGGCGGACCATAATCCTATCAGTTGTTTTGCTGGAATGCAACGGAGCCGGACAAGATGACTCTTCAAGAGTGATTATTAGAGAAAACAGAGTTGAAGGAAAATGAGAAGAAATGCACTTTTTCTTTCAAACGAATAAGATGGGGATACATCTTTGCAGAATACTTGTGATACACTAAGCGTTACATGAGGTAGTTGCAATCTCGATATATGGCCAAGAGAATAGAAAAAAACAACACAGGATAATACTGGAGAAGAATATAAGCCGGCTGAAAACACAATATCAGGGTGACCTAAATAATAAAAGTTTGAAAAGTAAAATGGCTTAATTAAACACAAACTTTGTCTAGAGACTCTGAAAAGTTACACAAGCACTTAGGCTCCAAGCAAAATATTTTGAACCGGACGCGAATAAACCTGGAAGTGATTGGCGTATAAACTGAAGGCAGAAAGAGGAAGCAACCATTGTTGTAATTTGTCAAGATTAGAAGGAGAGATTCAACATGATGAGATAATTAGAAGGGGAATTGCTCACGAGATATTATGGAATTTATAAAGAGGAGTGAGGACAAAGTGTATAAAGGTAATAGACTATTTGTAAAAGACAGATACCCTGAAGATACCATAGGAAAAAAAAATAATGTTAAATGAGGAATAGTATGATTGAAATAACTAGGCTATAAGGTAAAACAAAAAATTACTAAAGGTCCTGCCGGCCAGTATTGAAATTACCAGCGGATTTATATAAAAACACCAAATGTACTTAATGAACACCTATTAAAGTTTTCAAGATGTTTTAACTGAGGCGAAAATACCTAAATCCTGGTTAGAGGCAAATATGTATTAAATACCAAAGAAGATGTAGAGAGAACACAGATACAAAATTTATAGCCTATCTCCCTACTAACGTCGATTATAAGATCTTCGCATCATAATGGCAGAGAGATTATAAAATTATTTACTTGACTTCATACATAGTGCCAAAATGGCTTCCTCCCAACAGGAATACTAAGCGGAATATAAGGACAATTGTAGACATATTGGAGTACTACGAATCACTAGCGATTAGCCAAATTGCACTCTTATTTTGGACGCACAGAGCATTATAATGTTACTTGGCATTTTCTGATCCAACAACTGAAATTAATGGATGTTGGAAAAAATTTTTAAATGGTGTAGCTGCAAATATATTCCGAACAGAATGCCCAGATTATAAATAACGGGAGGCCACCAATTAATTCATATTCAGAAAGGTACAAGACAAGGGTGTCCTTCTCGCCATTTTTTATATATACAATTGGAGTATTTAAGCTAGGACTGTAAGCAAGAGAGCAAATTAAAGGGCTTGATAATTAAAAAGTAAAATATAACTCCAAGCATATTCCCGATGATTTAGTAGTTATTTTGGAGATCCCGTGCAATCAGTCGAAGCTTTTGAAACTATTGGAGGAATATGGAGAGGTGGCAGGCTTGAAAATAAATAGAATAAAACAAAGATCATGAGCAAAAAATATACTAACGACGCAAAAGAAAAATCTTGGGGAAAAATTAAAGGAATACAAGTAGTTACTAAATAAAAATATTTGGGCATTGTTTTATGGTCAGCAACGTTGCTCATCAATTAAGAGAGGATAACTACGGAAAATTCGTCAATGTATAAAAAGTTTACCTAGACGCTGGAGAAATCTACATCTTTCACTTCTAGTAAGAATCTCGCAGTTGGAAAATGAATATTTTAACCCAAAATTATCTTCTATTCCCAAAATATTCTCAATACAATTAATAAAATTCTTTTAAAGAGTTGATAGTTAACTTTAGATTTTGTATGCAAGGAAGGAAGGCGAGGATTAGAGCAAAAGGCTCTACAGGATGCTAAAGAAAGAGGGGGATTAGGCTTCCGGATTGGAGTTATACTACCAGTCGGCCGGCCTCTTACGGGATCAGGGATTGATAATAACCTTGGAAAATAAAAAATGTTTACTATTAGAGGGGCAACGATCTCCAGCATGCTGGCATGCCCACCTATGTACAGATAAAAGTAGAACCATCAATATTCCGAGGCATAAAGGTCGGCAAGAACTAATAAAAAGTTTGAATGGTTTAAACATGCCAATCCTATACAAAACTCCGCAGGCTGGTTCTCACCCTTAGAAGCAGTTTTATATACACAACCTTTATAGCATAGATAGGGTTTCATATACAAAGATATCCTGTCAAAGGAAGGATATCTAAAGCAAAGGCAAGATTGAGACACACAGGGGATTGCTTTTGGAATGGTGGTCTACCTTCAGAATACAAGAAAGATACGTTAAAGACAAGAAAGAATGGGGGAATTAAGAGACAAGATACGGGCTTGATAAAATATTATTAGGCCCGAGAAAAAACAAATCCAAAAAATATATAAATATAGTTAGAATATAAATTATGTGAAGAAACAAGTTAAGAAACAATGGTTACTGGGCATAAGATTTGGTGCACGCTATAAACATGGACCAATGGCAGCAAATCTGGGAACGTAATTGCAAAATTACATTGGCATCAATTACAATGAAAATCTCTATAATATGCTCTTTAGATGGCACTGCCACCGGCTAGGCTCGCAAAAATGTATAGTGTGATAACTCACCACTTTGTTGGAAGTGTAAAGGTAAAGGGTACTTTTTTCCATGTTTTGGTTGGCTTGCAAGAGGTACAGGTTTATGGCCAGAGGGTTTGGAATTGGATACCAGAAATTACGGGTCAAAAAACTCAATATAAACCAGGATTATGCTACTACTTGGCTTTAGAAAAAAGTATAAACAAAGATGAATATAGCTTAATTATTCATGTAATAACGCGGCAATAATTTTTGTTTTGCCCAAAATGGAAACAAATGAAGTGCCTAGTGGAGATGCGTTAATAAGGAAAATTTTGTATTGCGCAGAATTGGATAAGTTGACGAAAGAATTAAAAAATCAGGAGGAAACAGAATACTATTTAAGCTGGAATAAATTTTACAAATGGAAGGAAAAAAAGAAGGAAGGTCATTAGAAGGGATGTAAATAGAGGAAAAATATCTGAAATGTATAAAGTATGTGTATAATAAGGAATGTTTAGACAAAGATGTATGTCAAAGATGATACACTATGTTCAATGTTTTTTATATCTTTTTTTTTTTGTATTCAATAAAAATTATTTTGTTAAAAAAAAAAAATTACCAAAAAAAAAAAAAAAGTGGAGAACCTAGATTATTCTCCGTCCTCCTATTTTCCCCACAACAACAACAACAACAACAACAACCCTCTGAGGTAGGCTGGGCTGAGAGAGAATGACTGACCCAAAAATCACCCAACTGGCTTTTTATGCCTAAAATGGGAATAGAATTCAAAGGTCTTCGGATTACTAGGCCAGCCCCTTAATAGACTCACAGAGCTGGAAGGGACCTCAGAAGGCCTATCTCGGAGGATTGTTGTTGTGGGGAAAATAGGAGGATGGAGTATCATTTAGGTTCTCCAATAAAAAAAAAAAAAAGGAAAAGGAAAGCAAGAGAAAGAGAAGTGGCATCATACAATTTGATTATACAATTCCTTAGAGCATTAAGAATTTTTAAATGGTATCTTAGAGGTGGTGAATTTCTAATTTTTATATTACATAAAGATTTTAGATAACAAGTAAAAATATGGTATGTTGCTGAATAACCACAGTAAAAAAAAATCACTACCAGATACTGAGTATACTGTATGTCAAACATTGTTATGCATATTAATTTGCCTAATACACAGCAAGTTCATATTTTATTTATTCACATATTTAAGAACTGCCCATCTCCCTCACAGAGAGACTCTGAGTAGTATATAATAAAATATTAAAAGTCTAAAGAACACTATATAACATTTAAAACGTGTAAGAGGCATGGGATTTTAAGAACTAATTAAAAGATGGGGAAAGCTTTCAGGGCACCAACCTACCCCACAGCTGCATACTCTCATGCATGCCCCAAATAATAGCAATAGCATTTAGACTTATATACCACTTCACAGTGCTTTTACAGCCCTCTCTAAGCGGTTTACATATTGCCCCCAACAATCTGGGTTTTACCGACCTCGGAAGGATGGAAGGCTGAGTCAACCTTGAGCCGGTGAGACTCGAACTGCCAAACTGCTGGCAGCCAGGAGTCAGCAGAAGTAGCCTGCAGTACTGCATTCTAACCACTGCACCACCAGGGCAAAGACATATATTTTTAGGCCTTTAAAGAAGGCCAGAAGAGTGGGGAGCCTTTCTTATCTCCATCAAGAATGTGTTCCACAAGGTGAGGGCAACAGCAGAGAAGGCTGTCTTCTGGGACCCTGCCAGTCAGAATTCTTTGGCAGATGGGGTCTGCAATATACCCAATATTGGGTATGTCTAATTTAATGAAAAGAAGGAGTGAAGTGACATGATGGCAGTGTGTAACGGGCTCCCACGAAGAAAAGGGGACCAACCTATTCTCCAAAGCGCCTGAAGGCAGGACAAGAAGCAATGGATGCTAACTGGTCTCTGGCATTAAAATAAATTAGTAATTCTAGCACAACAAACCTGCTTTGTAAGGCATTTCCTTTTCTGTTTCCTAAGCTGGGCTAAAAATAAGCAAATGTTAAGACAATAAGTCAATGATGTATTTCTAAGGGCTCTACTGATGTCAGTTATGCTCACTGAGAGTGCTATGCTCTATAAAGTCATCACTGCTATGATGTATTTGCAATAGATTTGCATTTTAAAAACCTCTCAGCAATCCTGATTAAATGCATACAGATGCAATTCAGGAACAATTATCTTTATATTTTATTTAGGATGTCACATACAACTTCGATATTCTAGCTATGGCTCCTCCTCCTCCTCTAAAAATATCTGAAATAGTCACATAGAACAATCTCTTAGCTGTTTAAAAATTTTTAGTGATGTATATTTGCATTTTCAAATATTCAAACATTTCCCTTTAGACTTTGCCTAGTACAGGTATTTCTCAATATACAACCATAATTGAGCCCAAAATTTCCATTGCTAAGCAAGGCAGTTGATAAGTGAATTGTGCCCCATTTGTGATCTCTTTTTTTTGCCACAGTTGTTAATTACTGCAATTGCTAAATGAATCATAGAGTTGTAAGTGAATCTGGTTTCACCCATTGACTTTGCTTGCCAGAAGCCAACTGGTTACAAATGGTGACCACATGACACCAGGACAGATACATGATAGTTGCTAAGCACCTGAATTTTGATCACGTGACCACATGATTAGTCTATTTATCTGGGGTGCTGTCCTGAAAAATGTGAAATGACCATTGAAACATTGCCACAAAAGGAAAAATCAGTCAGAATTTGGCAGTTCTAATCTTGTTATTATTGAATTTCACATGTCTCCTCCATGGAAATACATACTTCTTACTGGTTCAGAGTTCTGCTGTCTGCCTGAAAAGGCTTTACATAAGCATAGGAGATACATAAGAAGTCCTTCTTCCAGAACAATATTAACTCAGTTTAATGTCTTAAGTTGAGTCTTAAGCCAACCCCTTCACTTATTTTCCAGGAAAAAAAACAATTATAGAGTAAAAACAATGGAGTAAAAAAAAAATCAGCAAATATATTTAGCAATAATTTGCAGTGTAGAGCAGAGGTCCCTAACCTTTTGGGCACCGGGCACCGGTTCTATGGAGAAAGGTTTTTCCACAGACCGGAGAGTGCGTGGTTTTGTGTGCTGCTTGCATCCCACGGATGGGGCTTTGCTTGTTTGTGCGGACCGGTTGTTGGCATGCTTCGGCCCAGTACCAGTCCATGGACTGGGGTTTGGGGACCCTTGTATAGAGCACTCCTTTCCTGTAGTCTTGCTATCCCATTCCATTAATTCTTATTACTTTCCTTCCTTTCCTCCAAAATTCAATGACATTCTTTGCCCCAAATTCACCGAATATGTTTTGCATATAACGTTCTCCTGCATGGAATGGAATGAATTCAATTATATATTTAATATATTTTTTCTTATGCAAGTGATTTTTCTATTTAGTTTGGTTTTCCTATTTGCAATACTAATGTCACAGCAGCTGGAATCATCTCATTATCCTCATCACCATCATCTTTTGAATGATTTGTACCCTAAGCTGTACAGTCCTAATTTTCTGAAATCTGCCATCTAAACAGGACAGTGACAACACAATGAGATGTGAATTCCATGTGTAATGGAGATTTATTTTACAACAGATTTTTCGCTGCCTTTTGAAGCTGCTAGGTACACTCCCCTTCTTTCTATCTTCTATCAGAAACCCGATGTTCAAAGCTAACAAAATCTTTCTTTATAGAGAAACTGCAGGATGTGTCAGTGATTAATGCTGTGCCACTGCGTTGCCACACTGGAGCTTTGTAAGGTGAGCTATAAAAATCTAATATGGTATAAAAATCAATAAACTAACTATGTAGCGATATACTTAACAGGCTGGGAGATTTCAATCTGATTGCTAATTAATTGCCTACAGGGAAGTAAACTGATACTTGCTAGGATGCATTCAGCTGAAATACTTTAAGACTTCAGAGACAGAGGAGCAGGAATAAAAATAATAAATAGAAGTGGGCAAGTCAGCATAAAAACTTACAACTAAGTGTTTTTTTAATGACTGCTTACTATAGTCAACCGAATGTAAATTTTGCACTTAGAGGGAGCTTGATTTTTTTTACTGTAAGTGAGCCTTCTCTCATTCAATGCAGTATTAAAATACAAATCTCTATACTATAAGACCCACTTTATTTCTCTATTCCCTGTAAGCTCTTAAGCAAATGATTCTTCCATGAAGATTTAATGCGATGGTTTGAAATTTCCATGTTCTCTTCTAACTCGTATCTTTGTTCAAAGAATATACATTGATTTCCTCCTGCTTCTGGGCCATGAAGTCTTATTTCGTATTTATTGACAAAGACCTGACAGCACTTTAACAGTTTCTGTTCTTGAAGCTTTAAAGAGGTTAGTGAGTATTTCATTTGCCCCTGATGCCTTTCTGATGACACTTGGTCTATTGCCTGTCATGCGTCCCTTTTAACAATACACCTGATTTTCATTTTCTTGTTATGTTCTGTTGCTGATTGCCATTCTGGATTGAGATCTTTTTCCTTGTCTTTTCTTGCTTGACAATCAGAGTTCATGTTGTTGTCTATCTTTTAGCCCAAGGCTTTCATCCTTTGTTTTTCCCTTCCTATCGTGATAGCTTGTTCTTAAAGTCTCTGTGAATTCAGCTTCCTTTTGTTATAATTTCAACTTTAAAATCTGCTCTTTACATTGATCTTTTATTCTGACTAGAAGCACTTCAGGTCATATCCTGCTGGCACATCATTCGTTAATTTTCTAAATTTAGCCCAGATGTTTTACGCCAATAATTCATGGCCCATTTCACATTCTGAATCCTGAAATGTCCAGACTGGCTGAAATGTATTTCTGCTTTTTCAGTTTTTTATTATGTAGTTATTTGATTCCAATATTTATTTATTTCCAATCTTTATTGGAATGCAGCAAACACATCCCACCCATTTTCCTACTACTACTTTCCCCATAACAACTCTGTGAGTTGTGTGTTGACTGAGAGTGAATGACTGGCTCAAAGTCACCCAGCTAGCTTTCATGGCTAAGGCAAGATTTAAACTCACCATCTCCTGCTTTTCAGCCTGGTGCCTTAACCACTAGACCAAACTGTCCATATAGTGTAATCCACATGCAGTCTGCATTTGTATTGTTTTAATCTGATATTGGCAATAAGCAAAGATTATCTTTAAAAAAATTAACACCTTATCAGCTGCATTGTTTATTTACCGAATTCAAATATTCTGGCATTTCTAGGTTCTTCCATTTGTCCAATGTTTGCATTCCCATCACTCACCAGTTTTACTAATTTTTTTTGATGTTGCATTTAGCACCTTTGCAATTTCCCAGAGAAGCCCTCAGTATCTTCTTTTATTATGCTTTAGCACTTAGACTTATATACCGCTTCACCGTGCTTTACAGCCATCTCTAAGCGGTTTACAGAGTCAGCATATTGCCCCCCAACAATCTTGGTCCTCAGAAGGATGGAAGACTGATCGAACTGCTGGCAGTCAGCAGAATTAGCCTACAATACTGCATTCTAACCAGTGCACCACCATGACCCCTTTATACACTTGTATTACATCGATATTCTCTGAATATATACTAATTTTAATCGATTCCATCATTATCAACAGAATCACCATTATCATCATCTTTTATTTGGTTATGGTTCATTCTGACTATCAATGCCACTTCATTTCTTTATTTAAAAAAAACAATGTCCTGAATAGTATACCACGAAATGAACTGAGCTAATGTCAACTAGTTCAGTCTAGTCCAGTTTAGCTAAGTTCACTTCTTTCTAAATCATCCAGTTTTGTGCAAGTCATGTCCACTGTGACAATTTCCATTCTCCCTGGCTTGTATCCCTTAAATTCCTTGTTTGGAATCTAACATGCTCCTAGCTGGTGCATCAGTTGCAAGTGTCCTTGGGCTAGAACCAGGGGTAGGCAACCTTGGCTCTTTCATGACTCGTGGACTTCAACTCCCAGAATTCCTGAGCCAGCATAAAAGAGCCAAGGTTGCCTATCCCTGGGCTAGACAGAGCTACAATAGTGATTCACTTCTTCATGATCTTGCAACTGGACATGGTCTACAAGGTGCTGACTTTGAAGAAAATTTAATTGTTTCAAAAGAGGGTAGTCTCTATGCTCATTGGAATGAGAAGACTTAACAATATGACACTATGTTACAGAAGCTGCACAGGTTAATGGTTTCCTGCCAAGCTGAATTCAAGTCATAATTATTATCTAGAAAGTACTATATAGCTCACTGAGATACCTACAGGACCATCAGCCCTACAAGATTCAGCTTGTCACAGGTATTATCAATAAAAGGGGGGGGGGGCTGTCCTTGCCATGACATATAAAATATCCTTAACCTTGTGGGGTTTTTTTAATTGTTCTTAACACCTGGGCAAGGTGTTGGGTGTTTGTTCTGAATTTTATGTTATTTTGTTGTGAAGTTATAAATAGACTTGAGTCCTAGAAAGTAAGTGATATATAAAACCATTTACAACCCAAGAAAATTATAGTGAAATTAAATAACCCATTAATCAAAATCTCACTATCTCATAAACAGAGAAAAATGGTATTGGAAATGTGTCTGCTAGGCAGCCAAGTTAATTCAATCCACTGAAAACCACGTTTGATTGTAATCTTTAGCGTTCATCTTCTCAATTCAATCTGTGTTTTCTTCCTAGTTTCTGTGGAATATTGGGAAAGTGGATGATGCAAAAGTATGTTTCGTATCATTTCTTCTAAGGCTAAACTAGAATGTCAATGGACTGTAGCCAAAGCAAGACATTAGACAACAATAGGAAAAAATTGGCACAATTAGGTAAATTTCAAAGTTTGTAAACAATGCAAGAGACAAAATGAAAAGAAGTATGTGAGGTTAGGGAAATTACATTCTCAGTAGTTTTGGAATATTTAGGACTAGGTGGTAAGCAAAAATTGAAAATCAACATTGAGACTGAATACTTTGCATCAATGATTCCTGGTTGATAGCTAAGATACGGGTGCCTGATTATTACTCTGAACTCCTTACCAAGAGGTGAGGATAAAGTGCAACAGTTTATTATGGATCTTTCCCACTTCTATACAATAGAATGCTTGAAAAATATAGAATCCAAGGACATATATCAAAATCATGCTATACATCTTCAAATGCAAATCAGAAAAAAATATTTGAAAATACAAAACCACGTAGTCATGCACATTTGAGGGGAGGGAGAAAAAAAAAACCACAGGGTACATTTGAAAAATGCCACAAGTTCCTTAAATGAGGAACAGCAGTTCATAGACCATAGAACATTGACAATTTCATTGAGAGGCTATATTTAAATGCACTTGGCTGGCATTTATTTGGTAGTTAAAAGGCATTGGGTGATTAAGCCAATGGCAGGGGAATATTTGCATTCCCAATTAGGTCCATCTCAGGTGATATGAAATGGGTCCTTAAAGGGAGTAAAAGATGGTCACAGTCATCGGGGAGAAAACTAAAAGAGTGTGGGGGGAAAAGCTGACTTAAAATATTGTACAGAAGGAATGACTTAAGTCAGGGCTTTTCAACCTGTGGCACGCGTACCACTTGTGGTACATTAATGAGTGGCAGGTGGTACGCAGCCCTGCCTAGCCAAGTGTAGTGGGGAAGGGAAAGAGCCAGCAGAGGCAAAGACTTACAGTGAGAGAGTCCTCTGGAGCTGCAGATTTTACTTATGAATGGAGCCATTTGGGGAGGCTGCCTTAGCCGGCAGTCAGTACTTACATTTTTTTTTCTTCCTTAAGTGCTGGCTGGGCTCCTTACTTTCCTTTCTAGCCAGTAGCTAATTCTTAAAGGGGAAGTGCCTTTTTAAGCTAGTTCACTCAGCAGCTTGTCTTTTCTGTCTCAGGAGGCCTTTCCTTGTTTGATCAATATATGGAAGAGGGAAAATATGGGGGGGGGGTTCAAATTCTTCCTTCAGAAGGAGATGGGAATGAGAAAAAGGGAGGCAGGGAAGGGAGGGAGGGAAGGAAGTCCCGCCTTAGCACTTGGCCACCAGCAGCTCTGCCATTGACTTTGCTTGTCAAAAGGTTGCAGAAGGGGATCACATGACCCTGGGACACTGTGACCATCATAAATATGAATCAGTTGCCAAGCATCCAAATATAAATCACATGACCCTGTTGCTGCAATGGTCATAAGTGTGAAAAATGGTCATAAGTCATTTCAGTGCAATTGCAACTTTGAACAGGTGTTTTTTTTGTCACCAAGTTTTTAACACCTTGCTAGGTGGTACTCGAATATTGCCATATCCTAAAAGTGGTACAATCGGTAAAAAGGTTGAAAAGCCCTGACTTAAGTGGCTCTAGAATGGTGCCTCTTGTTGCTTCATGTTCTCATTGCCCTTTCTGTGGCAGCTCCTAGCATCTATTATTATTATTGCTATACTTCCTCAGAAATTGTCAAATTATACTGACTCACTCTCTACTGCTATCTACAGCTGTAAAATTAGACAGCTTTGAACTCATCTCTGCTAATGAGCCATTGTCTATGCAAAAGGATGGCACCAACCTTATGGCAATTTCTAGTTCTTTGACAGCTGGAGAGGGGAGAGGAGGTTAAAGGGCAAGTTGAAAACTTCTGTGTAATTAGTGATTGTCCCCCTACTGGAAATTTTATCAAAGGAACATGTTCAATTTTATATTCTATCAATTATTACTGATGATTATTGAGAGAAAGAGTTGATCCTTCCTTCCTTCCTTCCTTCCTTCCTTCCTTCCTTCCTTCCTTCCTTCCTTCCTTCCTTCCTCCCTCCCTCCCTCCCTTCCCCACACTTCAAGCTGCTTTCCATTTAATTTTCTAAAATAATGAATGTTTATGAGGTGTGCTGGGATTTAGAAGCAGTTTTGGAGGAAAAGGTGATGCTAGAGCTTAACAATTTGCTTTCAATAGGTTAGATCCTATTTAATTTTTGTTTCAATTAAAATAATGACAAAAGGAAAAGGGAAGCCCAGAAGTCATGTAAGAAGTAGCTGCAGACACACTGGTACTTCACAATATCACCTGGCTTATCTGTGATACGACTGGTCCACTTACTATTTTAATAAATTGTATCACTAGCAGAGGTTCAAGGAATTCAACTTGAAATGTAAAGCAACTTATGATAAAATTACATGTCACTAAATTTACCTGAAAACAATGCACTCCTGAATTTAAAATGATCCACACCTAAAGAAAAGAGAGGATAGAATGCATGCACGCATGCGCGTGCGCGGAGAGAGAGAGAGAGAGAGAGAGAGAGAGAGAGAGAGAGAGAGAGAGAGAGAGAGAGTAAATGTAAAATTCACACACACTCCTTTCAGTGAATGATCGAAATCATTAGCAGCAAAGCTGGCTGGCAGATTGGCTGGTTGGGGATAATTTTCTGGAGGAGGAGAGAAAGATTTTTGAGATTATTTTATTAATGGAAAAAAAATTGAAATCACATCCCACTAAATTGACCTTAGAGGCTAATGCCATATATTCAAATGGCTCCTGCTGATAAATCAGAGGCAACAGGTTGTTTGATAAAAAGGTTCAAGGGTGTTGTAGGTAGTCCTCTTGCTTGCCCCCAAGGAGGAGGAAGACAGTGAAGGTCAGCTGAGGCAAGGGGGTGGCAGGGGAGCTAGCAGAGTGAAGACTAGCCTAAAGGAAAAGATGGGAGTGAGACACGGAAACTATTGGCCCTTTGGCAGATACGCTTCTTACCCAGCACCTGGATACTGCTGGGAGGAAGAAGATGGTGAAGGAAAGCTTGGGGTAGTGGTGACAGAGAGAAAGCAGGGGTAGAGAGTGGAGTGTAAGACAGTCCGAGCAGCATAGATGGAGGGGAGAATTGGTGGGCAGGGGGAATTGAAGCAGAGGCAGTTTGCACAGGACAAGAGAGTATGCCCGTGGGCCGGTTGCAAACCATCCAAATTTGGATCATGTATTGCTGCAACAGGCATAACTAGTTCAAATGTTAAACAGTTGCTGAGAACTTCCTCCATGTGGATTTTTGTTGTTGTTTTTATTATTTGTTTAATTTCAAAGAAAAAATGTACTTTCTTTAAACAAATGACATGCTAACTTTTTCCTTGTTAAAAAGGAAAGCAAATCCTTAATTTGTTTGCTCTTGTCATCAAGCAAAAAGGTGTGCTTAGTTTTTTTTCCCTGAAATGCTTTTATAATGATCTACTATTTGGAACAATGTATTTTTCTTTGAAACAATACTAAAAATACCTTTGATGGAAGGAACTGTCATTTGAGCCTCTTAGGGGGAGCCTGGAACCCCCACAGAGTGCATCCCCGGGTGGCGGATTGGGGGGCCCTATCCATTATGGCTTTTATACTGTAATGGCGGGTTGGAGGGAATCAAATACCTCCCGTGGACCAACAGGCCTGGTGAGTGGCAGCTGGCTCCCCAGTATCGACTGAAGGCGGAGACCATATTGGTTGGAACGGATTCAGAAGAACAGCACATGGTGTGGTGGCAGCCACTTGAACAGCATGTGCACAGCGGTGTAGAAAGCAAAGGGAAGACTACTACACTATATATTTCCCAGGAAAATCATGTTAATGGAGGCCACCTGAAGAGACTAGAAGCATTTGAAATGTGGATTTACAGGCGGCTGTTACGTATAAGCTGGGTTGACAAAATCAGAAATGAGGAGGTGATAAGCCGCCTGGGAAAGCCAAGGGAAATCATCAAAACAATTAAAAAACGAAAGTTAGAATATTTCGGACATGTGATGCGATACCCAGAAAAATACGGCATACTCCATTTAATCCTCCAAGGAAAGATTGAAGGCAAATGAGGTCCAGGCAGAAGAAGAACATCATGGCTTCAAAATCTAAGGGACTGGTTTGGACAAAACTCAGCAGCACTTTTTCGTGCGGCTGCTGATAAAAACAGGATTGCCAACATGATCACCAACGTCCGATAATGGATATGGCAGAAGAAGAAGAAGTCATTTGAGCAATCTATCTTACCTATCATCTGGCTTTCAGTTGTGGTTTACCAAAACCCATAAGCTAGCAGAACAATACATGCCTTTCTTTAATTGCATTCCAGTAATTAACATTTTTGGCACATAGTTTTTAAACATGCATAATATTATTGGAAAGGGAAATCTCTTCTTCAGGGTATGTTCTTGCCCAACCTTCCTTTAAACTGGCAGCCATCACTCTATAGCATCCAATGCATTGTATAAATGCATTAAATATTACATAAAGAAGATGTATTACTTTTTTATTCCTCATCCAAGTACAGGATTCAATATTAATGTTTGGGGAACATTAAACCTAAGGGAAAACTCTGGATAGTACAAGATTCTCACCAATGGGCATCATCTAAAATATTTTTGCTCTTTTCATTCCGAGAGTGCAAAAGAAGGCTACTTTGAAGCTATTTTCAAAAATGTTGTCCACTATGTCCATTCATGCACATGGATGGGGGTGGAGATGAGAAAGTGTATGTATAAGTATGGAGTGAGGGGGGGGGACACCTCCACTCCATTAATATTTTGGAATGAAAGCCAAGAAGTGTAAGTGGTCAGGTAATGAACAGATGTGCTACAATGATCAGTTGCTGGGATAGAAGGAGAAAAGAATGAAAAAAGGGAAATAGGAGATAGACAAGAGGATAACCAAGACGATCGGTTGGATATACAGCAGTTACAGTAGAAATGAGGGCACTGTTGAAAGTCCTGAAGGACATGACAGTTAAGACTGTCATGAAAAAATTGATGTACAGTATATGGTTGCTAAGAGTTGACTTGATGGCACATCATCAACCAATCAAATAATATGCATTTATTACATCATCAATAGTATCTATTGGGCACTTTTAGTGTCTAATAGTGGAAATAAGTAGCAATTCAGTATACAGGTAGTCCTTAACGTATGACCACCATTTGCCCAAAATTTCTGTTGCTAAATAAGACAGTGAGTTTTGCCCCATTTAACAACCTTTCTTGCCACAGTTGTTAAATGAATCACTGCAGTTGTTAACTTAGTAACACTGTTGTTACTAACTTGTTTTTGCTTGTCAGAAGGTCATAAAAATGTCACATGACCCCAGGACACTGCAACCGTCATAAATACGAGTCAGTTGCTAAGCAGCTGAATTTTGATCATGTGACCAGGGGGATGCTGCAATGGTCGTAAGTGTGAAAAACAGTCATAAGTCACTTTTTTCAGTGATGTTGTAACTTTGAACAGTCACTAAATAAACTATTATAGGCCAAGGACTACCTGTTCTTGGCTGCTTTGTGATGAATAAACATGCTGTAACGTGGTAAAAAATAGACATCATATGATCAAAATGCTTTACAAAAATGCATTCGTTAGATAAATCTAGAGGAACATATTTAGTTGATATATAATTCTGTGAATAAATAAATATTTTAAAATTCCCAAATAGGCCTGAGGATTTTTTTTAATGCAATTTCCTGTTTCAAAAATTGAAAGTATCTATTTTAACAGAGTAAATTAAACATTATAATTAACAATCCACTCAGCTGGAGACAACCTGAGTAGGGATGTTTCTTTGTTCATCTCTCCATTACTTTAAAAAAAAAAAAGTTACAATAACAACATGCCTTTAAAACAAATGAAAATGCTTTCCAAATGTTTATTGTCCTGAATCAATTTCCAAACCTTTTGGTGCTTGTAGAGAACTAAATGATAGCAGAAACTGCAATTTGGAAACAATATATAGTCTCACTGGAGATATCTGATAGTAACTTTATGGATGTGTTTAAGAGTTCAGGAGACTATTAACTATTATTTCTGTTTCTATATAAATCAGAGGTCAAAAGCAAAAGAAGAAAGAAAGAAAAAATGGAATATTTAAAGCATTATGTAAAATGTTCCTGCTGGAAAGCAATCAAATGAATGAACTCATTATAATCCAACTTGAGAAACTGATATGTAACCTAGTCAAAAAAGAAAAAAAGAAAAAGAAAACAACTTCATAGAAAATACTAAATATGCTCTGCTTAAATTATTTCAACTTCTTCCTGGTTAACTGTTCATGGAATTAATTAGAGCTTGAAATCGAGACTCACCAGCAAATTAGGTGACTTTTATTGTTCAAATGTTCTTAATGAACTAATATTACAACCAGCTAATGCTCACATTCATTTGTTGTTTGTCGAGTTCAGTTCGGCGTTTAACACAATCATTCCCTAGTAGACAAACTGGGTCTCTTAGGCTTAAACACTCCTTTGTGCGACTGGATTCTTGATTTTCTTACCAACAGGCCCCAATATGTGCGAGTTGGAACAAATACTTCTAATACCATTTTCTTGAGCACAGGTTCTCCTCAGGGCTGCATCTTAAGTCTGCTGCTGTTCACCCTGTTGATCCATGACTGTTGTGCTAGATTTGCCACAAATCATATTGTGAAGTTTGCAGATGATACAACAGTAGTGGGCCTTATTCATGATGACAAGGTGGAAGCTTACCGCAAGGAGGTTGAGGGGTTAGTGAACTGGTGTAAGGAAAACAGCCTAGTTTTAAATACCGGAAAAACCAAAGAGATCATTGTTGATTTCAGAAAAGGCAGGCACAGCCACACATCTCTGTGCATCAATGATTCACCTGTGGAGATGGTTACCAGCATCAAATTCCTGGGTGTGCAGCTAACGAGTAGGCTGGCTGGGTCACTCAACAGTGAGAAACTGGTAAAGCGGGCACAGCAGCGCCTGCATTTTCTGCGTCCCATGAGAAAAGCACATCTTCCTTCCCCTCTCCTGACCACTTTCTACAGGGGGACGATCAAGAGCATCCTGTCATACAGCATCACAGTCTGGTTTGGAAGCATCACTGCTTCAGATAGGAAGGCGGTGCAGAGAGTGGTGAGAATGGCCGAAAAGATCATTGGCAGTCCCCTCCCTCCCATCCAGGACATAGCACAGAAGTGCTGATTGAGCAGGGTCCGTAAGATTATCTGGGACACTACACATCCTCTTCACGACCTGTTTTCCTTGTTACCTTCTGGGAGAAGGCTTTGTGGTATCCACAGCAGAACATCCAGATTCAGCCATAGTTTCATTCCATACAGCATTAACCTTGTGAACTCTCAAGCTTCCTCCTTCCGTTATATATTCAAGATGGACATTATTTAATATTTATTTGTTATGTATATGTAGGGGTGTGGGTCTATACATATGTTGTATGTAGTATGTTTTAGGCGTGTGTCATGTATGTGTTTCACTTTGAGAGCGGGCAACTAAATTTCATTTTTGATGTGTGCCGTTGTGCCCACAGTACAAAAATGACAATAAAGGTTATCTTATCTTATCTTATCTTATCTTATCTTATCTTATCTTATCTTATCTTATCTTATCTTATCTTATCTTATCTTATCTTATCTTATCTTATCTAATACTATGTTCTTTGGAAAAATCAGAATATAAAGAAAAGAAGACTAGAATTTTTATCAATTCATGACTTTGTCATGGACAGAAATAAACATCAAGTAAAATGATTATATTATGAAAACTGCAACAATAATTCTGTTGTGTTAACTAAATCTTATTATCCGCTTGGGCTATTCCTTATTCTAATCCTATAGCACTATCTAAATTTCACTTTCTTTAAAATATAATCATTTTACTGCTTTTTCTTACTTTTTTTTTTCTTTTGCCAACAAGGGATTTATCTCAACTCATTTAATCAATGTCCCAAAGGTGCTTTTTCACGAGGCAACAGGACTTTCTTGGGGGGGGGGATTGGAAGACATTTCACTTTGGATGATTCCAAGAAGCTTCTTCAGCTCTGACTGGATGGTGGAGAATGGAAGGATTTATACTCCTTGCAGCCAGCTGGTCAGTTGGAGTTGAATGCAAATGACCAGATGTCTTCAAGGGGTATAAATCCTTCCATTCCCCACCATCCAATCAGAGCTGAAGAAGCTTCTTGGATGAGAAGTGAAATGTCTTCAAAGAAAAACAAGAAAGTCCAGTTGCCTCATGAAAAAGCATCTTTGGGACAACTATGACCTGGATGACTGAGAATCTCCATAGTCATTTAATCGATGCAATTACAAGTAGTCCTCATTGAGTAACTGCCTTGTTTAGTGACTCTTCGCAGTTAAGATGGGATGAAAAAGTAATTATTCAGCCAATCCTCACATTTACAACTTGTGCAGACCTATAAAGCAAAGGAAAGCTGAAGTAAGTTTGTAAACACAGTTTACAGAGAAACATCTTGGCTTAACAACCCAATTGCTGCTTCCATTTGTGGTCACTAAGCAAGAAGCACTTGTATTGATAATAATTATCATCACCCTTTTTTTGAACACACTTAATGGAATGAATAGAGACTCTTATGTTTTCTAAATATTTAGATATGTCAGACATACATCAAACATTTCACTAGATTTTAGATCACACTGGATTTGTGTAAAATAGGAATAAATTATTGTATTGTTCAATATGCAATTTAACTCTATTAAACTTTTTTTGAATGTTACAATCATTACATTCTTGGAAGAAGTGATATACTGTATATCAATTTGTCTTTGAGACAATAGTTAATAATAAAATGTTTTTTTATTTATTATTTGTTCACCTCCCATCTCGCTGAGAGGCTATAGAAAATGTTGTAGCCCTTGTAGAACTGTTGCTGATTTCCTCTTTTTTGTTGTTTTTTGTATGGCTTATTTTGCTTTTTAAATAATACTTTTCCGACTTTGAACTTTTAATAAATTCTAGTAATGTGGATAGTCTCTGCTGGTTATCTTCACTTGCCCAGTGGGTTGACTAATGAACCTTGTTTTCATCTGCTGCCAACAACTTCAAACTAAATTGCATTATGATATTTAAGTGTTTGCTCAGAAAGCAGAGAGAGAGAGAGAGAGAGAGAGAGAGAGAGAGAGAGAGAGAGAGAGAGAGAGAGAGAGAGAGAGAGAGAGAGAGAGAGAGAGAGAGAGGAATAAGACTGTAATTATCTCCACTAAGCTTTTTAGCCCTGCTTGCAATCTCGGTCGTTTTTGCTTGTTTGGCAAGCAAAAGCAATATCAGTATCCTCCATGCATCCGAGAATGCCAATCAAACAAGATTTCTGCTGACGTAGAGGGTTCTCTATAAATTCTGCCAAATGCTGAAGATTGTTCCAATAGATATTTCATTGCTGGCAGGCTGTGGAAAGAGGCCAACATATGGGAAAACATATGAAAACTTTATCTGCCTTTTAAAATATAATATGTACTCAATAAAGAGTGATGAGAAGAGATAGAGTCAAAAGTTTTAATGGAACATCATGCACAGAAACGTCACTTGTTAGAGAATTCATTTAACTTTTCTATAATTTCCTTGCGGCCAAAGAATATAAAGGAAGTCCTAAATTATGGGGTCCTATTTTAAAGGCATCATCACCATCACCATCTCACTGTAATTAATATAAAACAATATATGATTGCTAGTGTGATTTCAGAACAATAGTTGTAACATTTATGACCATCATAATGATCATGACTCCTGCAAAATAAGTTGTTATTATGTGGTGTTTTTTTTTTTTTAAAAAAAAGTTTCTTCAAAGGTTGCTAACAAAATATGGTCAACTGTGTCTTTGGACAATTTTTTGTTGACTTTTTAACCCAGGAGGCTTCTGATCAGCTTTCCTCAAAATTGTATTCTCAAAATGGTTTGCTGCCAGAATTCCTAAACCATAATTTCCAATCTATGGATGAAGGATTTTGTTTTTGTTTTACATGACGTGCGTCCCGTTTGGTTCTTAGAAATATGAAAGGATGTTTCTAACATAAGCTATCTTTTTACTTTAATACAGCAAAATCATCTCAAGAAATCTATAGTACATTGGGACAAGATCAAGCCCCTACAATATACCCAGATGAAAAGGATTTCATATTTCGATGCTGAAGTGGACTTTAGGTACACTCTGTATGATTGTAGCCTGGAAAATGCTTATTTGGCCTGTGTTCGAGTTAAACAGTTGGTTGACACTGCAATTTTGGATGCTAAGTATGTTAGACATGATTGAGTGGATGGTTAGCAGGTAATGTGAACTGTGAATGATAGAAAATTAGGTAAATATTAAGAAAGGTTTTACATAATTAATAATGTTGTAGGTGGGATATTTACAGTACCTAATAGAAGGGAACAGACATTTTCTTCAGATTTAGAGTACTCAACCTTCCTCCATGGCTTTCTGATTTCATGGATTTGAATGGTAAATTGAAAATGGATTCTATATGGAGCTGTAACTGATAGAAGAGACTATTTGTAGATCAGGGTTGAGCTAGGGAGTCCTTGGTAATCTCTGAGCTAGGTTATTAATATTTGTCAATGATATTACCTCGTTTGGTAACTAAATATCTGCAAGAAAACAACCAAGCTCAGAGAGCACCAAATGGGCTGTCTATGATTTTCCTTTGTTATTTGCAACTTATCCACGGACTTATCCATTATGAAAATATTCCACAATTTTGGAAGATACTGGTTTCTTAGATCTTTCAGGTAAATTGAAGTATTCCAGTTTTGTACAGTATATCAAAATACCACCATGCAGTACATAGGAAATAGACAACACATAGACAACTTTGACAGTAGAAACTGTCATTCAATTGTATATTTTATAGTCTTTTAATTGTTGCTGGATTTGATACTTTATAGAACCATAAAATCATGGAGCTTGAAAACACTTTGGAGGTCTTCTAATCCAACCCCCTGTCCAAGGCAGGAGACTTTATTCCATCCCAGATAAATGGTTGTTCAATCTATTCTTGAAAAACTCCAGTGATGGAGCATCCACAGGCAAGCTGTTCCATTGATTCATCATTCTCACTCTCCTTAGTTCAAGGTTGGATCTTTCTTTAACAGGTTTTCACACACTGCTTCTTTTCCTGCCCCCAGGTTCTTGGGAGAATAATTCAAATCTCTCTTCTCTATGGCAAACTTTCAAGTACTGGAAGAAAGTTATCATGTCCCCCCTAATTGTTATTTTCAATAGCCTAGACATAACTAATTCCCTCAATCATTCATCATATGATTCAGCTTCCAGACCCCTTATCATCTTTATTGATCTTCTCTGCACTTTTTTTAGGTCTCAGCATCTTTTTTTGGTATTGTGGTGACCAGAACTGGATGCCAAATATGACCTCACCACTGTAGTATGGATCAGTACTATCTGTTGTTGAGATCTTGGTGTCATCCCTCTGTTGATACAGCCTAGGACTACATTAGTGTTTTGCAGCTGCAACACCCTTCTGGCTCATACTGAAGCATTGGTCCACTAGAAACCCAGATTCGTTTAATAGTTACTACTCTTGAGCCAGGTACTACATGTTCTATACCTATGCATTTGATTTTTCCTGCCCAAGTACACGACCTTACTTTTCTTACTGCTGAATTGCATCTTGTTGATAGAGCCTAATACTCAAGATCTTTCTGAATTTTGAGTCTATCTTCTAGTGTTGGCAATTCCCTCAAGCATGATACTGTCTTCAAATTTGATGAGTGTCCCTTCAGTCCCCTCATCTAAGTCATTTATGAAGATGTTGAAGAACACAGGACTCTAGACAGAATTCTGAGGAATCCCAATGCATGCCATGTAGATGTAGTTTCATTGAGGACTATAGTTGTCCAAGGAACTATGAATCCACTTGGTAGTGATGTAGTCTATCCCACATCTTACCAAGAAGTAGGCTGTGGTCTACTTTGTCAAATGTTTTACTTGCTTACATGTTTGCAAAGAGTTTTCCCCCTTGATTCTTAAACAGAAAATATCAGGGTTGGGGTTGTTTTTTTTTTTTTGTATGTGTGTGTCTTCACAATCATTTTCAGTTATTTGATCATCATATGGCCACCATTTACTTTTCTCTAAAAAGATTGCTGCACTATTAGATCAGGAAATAATCATTTTGCTGCTCTATAATAGAAAAAGAAGGCAGCAGAAGAACAGGAAGAGGGGGGCCCAAAAGTGCTTTTTCAAGAGGAAACTAGACGTTTGTGTTTTTCTTTGAAGATGTTTCATTTCTCATGCAAGAAGCTTCTTCAGCTCATCCATCAGATGACTGAGAATCTCCATAGACACAGGATGAGGAGGGAAATCTTGTTTCAGAGAAATAAACATAATATTCATTCAAGAACCTTGTTGCATGTTTATTATCATGCACTATGTAATTTATGGACTTCTTTATAAATCATTGTGAAAAGCAATCCACACCTGCTCCAATATATAATGTATATTGATAAAAAAATATGTAATATGTAATAGAATTAAAACCCTGCATGTGGTTGGGTGGGAAGGTGCAACATGCTCTATAAGAAAGAATTCTTACCTAATTATCCTATGTCTAGTTAGATATGTTTAATCATAATTTGGTAGGGCCATTTGCTCAGTGCGTTATGTTGCTGCTTAAACCACATTTTGACTAAGTGGCAGTAATAGACTGCAGAACAATGAAAATGCCCTTTAGGAAGTGTAAAGGAGCTGAAAGAAGAGTAATTGGAAGGAAGAACTTTCAAGACAAAATTATGTCGTAATGTTATTTCTGTCCATGGTGCTGAATTTTAAAACTGGTGAAAGAAAACAAGCAAACAAAATTGCTGCAATAAGAAGTTCAGAGAATCTATCACACTAAAGGCAAAAGGTTTGTAGGTCTATCTGTCTGTCTGTCTGTCTCTCTCTCTCTGTGTGTGTGTGTGTGTGTGTGTGAGAGAGAGAGAGAGAGAGAGAGAGAGAGAATACACTATTTTATATATCATTGCTCTCATCTTCCCTCAATGTCACTTGTAGCTTCTAGATTGTGAAATTAACAGGACCTGTCAGCAATACTAGTTCTGCCTTTGTGCAATTTGTAAATTAAAAGATTAACATCTTCTGAGTTTATCCCATGTAGTCAGCTAAGACCAGGGTGACTTTGGGAAATTTTATTTCTCATAAACATGCATTTATTTCACAATAACTGTCCAAATCTCTCCCTTTCCCACACAGTAACTTAGAAAAACTTTGTTTAAAGGTATATTTTTTTAAAATATTTCACCCACGCTTCGTAAAAATTGGAAATTGGAAAATAAAGTATGCATATTACAATATGCAACATGTACTTACAACAGTTTACTTAGTGACCAATCAAAGTTACAATGGCAATGAAAAAAGTGACTTATGACTGCTTTTCACAGTTACAACTTTTGCAGCATCCCCATGATCATGTGATCAAACTTCAGATGCTTGTCAACTGGTTCATACTTATGACTGTTGCTGGGTTCCAGGGTCATGTGATCCCATTTTGGGACCTTCTGACAAGCAAAAGTCAATGGGGAAGCCAGATTCATTTTCACAACCAGGTTACTAACTTATCAACTGCAGTGATTCACTTAACAACTGTGGCAAGAAAGGTTGTAAAATGAGGCAAAACTCACTTAACAAATGTCTCATTTGACAACATAAATTTTGGGCTCAATTGTGGTCATAAGTCAAGGACTACCTGTACAATACATTTCCAGGTGCCTAAAATAGATAGGTAATAGGTAATTCTGAAAGAAATAAGAGACCATGCCTTCCATCATAGATGCTATTACAGCAAGAAGATAATGTTTAATAAATAATAACAACAACATTAGGAGCGTCAACTGAAAACCTTCAGCACTGACAAAATCATCACCAGTCATCTGCAAAAGGCAGATTTACTTGGAACAGCTTACATCCTATGATGTAACCGGTAATGTTATTAATTGACCTGCCTATCCCAGGTTCTTGGGAAGGACTTGGTAGGTGGATAAAAATGCCAAATCCAGACTAAATAACTATCTATGTGAGACCAACAATATTTTTTTCAAGAACAGAGCTTCCTATGCTTTTTTAGGATATCACTTGCTATACAAGGCTCAAGAGAATGTCCATTAATTTTCATAACTTGATGGGAAAATGCTTTTGAAGCAGGTCTTGTGGGGGGGGAAAACAACAACTGAAAAATGTTGATGGATATTAAATGCAGTAACTACCACTAGCAGCATCAAATCATCAAGATCTTACTGGAATGCTCCAACATTCCCACTTTGTTTATATGCACATTGCATTCTGAATAATAAAATATAAGTAAATTTATATTACTAAATGGTTAGAATTCCTTATAACCTCAAGCGTGTCTCCTTCTTTTGTAATTTGGTATTTCTTAGGCATTATTCCATTTTGCATTTTATAGTTCTCTGATTTCAAAATAACACATCTATAAGTGTATCTAATGGCCTCCCAAGTGTAAAAAGGGCTGCAATTTCCTGCTATATGTCTCACCTGATACATTACAGTAAGTCATTTAAATAGCTGGTTTCCAATGTAACAGAGTACTGGGTTTATTAGGATGTATCCCAAGTGAATTTTCTCTTACAGAGCTGATAGTCAATGATGTCATGATGTATCATTACATCATAATGGCATGATAAGAATGCTAAGACTCACTTATAAGAGCAGAACTTCAGAAAATTAATCGAGATTTTCATTTTTTTTTATTACTATTACTCCCTGTCAGGTTGCATTTTAAAAAATACAGAGAAAAAGCTGGAATCGGGCTGACAAATAAAATGCAGCAATCACAAATTGTATTGGCAGTTGTTTAAAGCCAGAATGTTCTAAACTGTTTTGTGCAGTGAAATGGAATAAAATTCATGGTAGAACATAACAACAAATACCTGCTGATCAAACATGCTAATAGTCTTTATTTCCCTTGTTAGTTATCATTACATGAAGATATAAAAACTGAAACACTGTCACAAAAGAAAGCCCCTAAACCATGGGTGTCAAACTCGCAACATCACAACATATCACAACTTTTTTTCCCATTGCCGGCAATGGGGTAGGCGCAGTTTTGGTGTGACGCATCTGGCCCGTGGGCCGGCAGTTTGACACCCCTGCTCTAAACTTTGTTTTATATTCAAGGCAGGGCAAAATTTTATTTTAACATCAGGTGGAGAGAATATTCCCATCAATGTCAATTAAATATCTAAGGGGGAAAGTGGTTTCTAGAGTTCATTCGAATCAAAGACCAGCACATATATTGTTTACTATGGTACTAGGGACAATCAAAACCTAAATGGATGGGAATACAAGCCCTCTATATAAAGTTATGCTAATTTAAATCAATTAAAAGGCACACCTGAATCTTTGATGCAGTTCGTTCAGAAAGCTAAGAGGGTTACGTTTTAGACCCTTAGGAATGCAGTTGTAAAGCCATAGGGCAGGGCTTTTCAACCTTTTCACCCATTGTACCACTTTTAGGATATGGCAACATCTGAGTACCACCAGTCGCCTAGCAAGGTGTCAAAAACTTGACCAAAAAAATAAAAGGAAAAAAGTGATAAAGTACAGGTAGTCCTCGACTTACAACAGTTCGCTTAGTGACTGTTCGAAGTTACAATGGCAATGAAAAAAGTGCCCCCCAAGCCACAGCTGAGCAAGACACCTGCCTGCCCACCCGGCGGCGCTCTTCCTCCTGTCCGACGTTTTCATTGTTGTGAGCATTTCTGTTGAGGATTGGCAGCGGGGGTGGGGTGGGGGGTGTTTGATTTTTATTCCCCCCTTCTGCTGGGTGGTTGCAGCAGGTTTTGGTCACTTCACATGGGACACTGTGACCGTCATAAATATGAATCAGTTGCCAAGCATCTGAATGTAAATCACAAGACCCTGGAGATGCTGCAACATTCCAGCTGATCGGCGCTTCTTCTGGGCTTAGCAGAAGCGCCAGGATCAGCGCCAGGCTCCAGCTGGAGCCCGGCGCTGATCCTGGTGCTTCCACTGAGCCCTGACAGTCCCGAAGAAGCGCTGATCCTGGCGTTTCTGCTGAGTCCTGACAGCCCTGCAGCTGCAGCCATCTCTCACTCAGGCTTGTGCGGTGCTGCCACCGGTTCAGCTCATTCCCCTCCCCTGCTAACCACTTTTCTAGGATGGTCGCGTACCACCTGCCAGGTACCAATGTACCACAGGTGGTACCCGTACCACTGGTTGAAAAGCCCTGCCATAGGGGACTTAACAATAATGGTAATCAGCAGTTAAGAACAAGTATCTGTGTTCACATTTCTGCTATTGAAAGCACTAGTGTACCTGTAATAAACATTAAGGTCAGCATGAATTAGAGATTCAGAAAGAAATTAACAGAAAAGTGGGAACAAGGAACTATAGCAGATGGCTGTTTCTCTTCTCAGCTATTTAGAATTCCAAATTCTTTCTGCTATGTATTGATTTGACAGATTGGAGGAAATATACATTGTTCTGGTCATTACAGAAGAAGACCAAAACAAAACAGAACAAAATCTTACTGCGGATGATCTTGGATTTCCTTGCCCTTGAGACAGGTAATTTATATTTCCTTTTTTTTTTTTTTGTAGACATGTAAAATATTGTAGACTGAAGTGCATTTCAGTATTCGAGGGAATATAAACATTATAACTGTAAAAGACATTAAAACGATTTAAAATTGTAGATTCTTTTTTCATATCAAATTCAAGGTCATGCTACCGCTGGATGTCTTTCAAGTGGATAGTCGTTTCTACTAATTTTGCCTTCCGTACAATAGTTGATCTATGTATCCTGCATGCATGCTGGTGATCGACAGACATGTAGGTTTATGAAGAGTGACCTGTCACCCATCTGGTATCATCTGTCTAATCAGCTGGAATACAAAATCTCATTTTGATCTCTTCCAAATGAAAATATCACTCATTATTTGCATTACAAGTTGTGTTTTTCATTATTTATTTATTTTTTGAGGGGCAGAGGTGAACAACAACAGGTAGAGCACAATAAAGATGAAAGAAATAATAAGCCAAAGAAATTACAGGCATTGGATAAGAGGAAAAAACATAGAAGAGAAATAATTGAGACTAGCTTACACCCACCAGTCATATTCCTTTTGTGTTCTTCTGATCAAACCACTCTTATTTCAGCACGCCTATATACCACTTCATGCATTGCCCATTGTTCTTTAAACTTAATATTTCTCTTTCTCATCAACTACATCCAACAATTATTTTCTTGGTCTTTCTTTGCTTCTGAACCTATGCATTATGGTATTTCTCTCTTCTATAAGGACTCACAGACTCAATTTATAACACCTAATAAAATATATGGGAAATACTGATCTTTTTTACATACAGCTGTTATCAGATCAGTATGAAGCAGTTTATCTGAATACGGCCAATTTCTGCTATGCTGTATGTAAAATTAGCCAAACTTCAACTGCCCACTGTTAATCCACCACCAATTGCATTACATTATTGTCTCTGTATTTCATTTTTATTTTTTTTTACTATTATTATTGTTTTAATGCTTTGATTTGCTGGTCTGTGACCATAAGATTGATTGATTACAATATTTCTTCATATATCTGTTTTGCAATGCATCCTTTGTTATTTCAGGTTTATATGATTCAATAACCTCAACATACTTCTTTTATAGTGGTCTATCATTTCTGAATTCAGTCCACATTCATTTAACACTGATTTATTCTTGACTCTTCAGCTGTATGCAAATGTTTAGGCATCTCTGGTCAAACTGGGAGTTTCACAACATACACAATCTCTACAGGTAATGGTGGGATTCAGATATGTGAACAACCGGTTCTCTGTGTGGATGCCGCTTCCGGAAGTCCATTCTGGGCCTGGTCAACAAAAAATTAGCTACCAGTTCTGCCGAAGTGGTGTGAACCGGCTGAATCCCACCACTGGATATACTGGATATTGCATACTGTTGTCTTAACCTAGCCCTTTCCCATTTTATTTTATGTATATATTTCTCCAACATAGCCAACTTTGACTTCCATTAAACAGGGGTGGGGAACTATGGCCCTTTTATGACCTGTGGACTTTCAAATCCCAGAATTCCTTAACCAGCATGACTTGCTCAGGAATTCTAGGAGTTGAAGTCCACAAGTCATAAAGGAGCCACAGTTCCCCACCTCTTCATTAAAACTAAGTGAGCAGATTTTTTTTTGTATATAGCATTTCTTTGCTTTTTTCAATGTACATTCATTGCCTTCAACAGGCCACATTCTACCTTTCTACCGGCATTTGCATATCTTAACAGAACAGAACATCTTAAAATTGCTCTATCTTTTCCCCATCTTTACTAAACACCTTCCCTAAGGTATGTACATTCAACTACCTATTTTAAGTGTTCTGCTGTATAATGCACAATTGTTCTACTTTTCCGTGTCAAGCCCAATTACCTTGGCCTTGATATATTAATGTTCAGATTCATACTCTTCATACAGCCTGTCTAAAAGTTGTTGAAAATCATTTATATTCTCTGCCAAAAGTACAGCATAATCAGTATACAGTAGTACACATGCATGTGTCCTCAGCCACAAATCTCTCTCAAGCATTCCTTATACATTTACCCCTTAATACATTAGAATAGAATAGAATAGAATAGAATAGAATAGAATAGAATAGAATAGAATAGAATAGAATAGAATAGAATAGAATAGAATAGAATAGAATAGAATAGAATAGAATAGAATTGGAAGGGACCTTGGAGATCTTCTAGTCCAGCCCCCCACTCAAGCAGGAGAACCTATACCATCTCAGACAAGTGACTGTCCAGTCTCTTCTTAAAAACCTCCAGTGATGGAGCACCTACAATTTCTTAGGGCAAGCTGTTCCACTGGTTAATTGTCCTTTAGGAACTTTCTTCTTAATTCCAGGTTTCTTGTCCTACCCTCTGGTGCTTTGAAGAATAATTTGACCCCCTCTTTTTTGTGGCAGCCTCTCAAATACTGGAATACTGCTATCATGTCACCCCTATTTCTTCTTTTCTTTAGACTAGCCAAACCCAAGTCTTGCAGCTGTTCTTCATATGTTTTAGTCTCCAGGCCTTGGATCATCTTAGTTGCTTTTCTCTGAACTTTTTCCAAGGTCTCAAAATCTTTTTTGCAGTATAATGACCAAAATTATTTGCAGTATTCCAGGTGTGGTCTCACTAGGGTTTTATAAAGCGGTACTAATACTTCACGTAATTTTGATTCTATGCTTCTGTTTATGTAACCCAGGATTGTATTAGCTTTTTTGGCTGATGCTGCACATTGCTAGCTCATAGTCAAATGATCGTCCACTAGGACTCCAAGGTCCCTCTCACAGTTACTGTTTTTGAGCCATTAAACCAGGGGTGTCAAACTGCCAGCCTATGGGCCATTTGCATCATGCGGAGGCCGCCCCTACCCCAGCTCCGGCAATGCAGAAAAAGTCACAACACATCATGACACATCACGTAACACAGCGAGTTTGACACCTGTGCATTAAACCAGGGCTTTTCAACCTTTTTACCGATTGTACCACTTTTAGGATATGGCAATATTCGAGTACCACCTGGCAAGGTGTCAAAAACTTGATGACCCAAAAAAAAACATGTTCAAAGTTGCAATTGCACTGAAATGACTTATGACCATTTTTCACACTTATGACCATTGCAGCAACAGGGTCATGTGATTTATATTTGGATGCTTGGCAACTGATTCATATTTATGATGGTCACAGTGTCCCAGGGTCATGTGATCCCCTTTTGCAGCCTTTTGACAAACAAAGTCAATGGCAGAGCTGCTGGTGGCCAAGTGCTAAGGCGGGACTTCCTTCCCTCCCTCCCTTCCCTGCCTCCCTTTTTCTCATTCCCATCTCCTTATGAAGGAAGAATTTGACAACCCCCCCCCCCATATTTTCCCTCTTCCATATATTGATCAAACAAGGAAAGGCCTCCAAAGACAGAAAAGACAAACTGCTGAGTGAACTAGCTTAAAAAGGCACATTCCCCTTTAAGAATTAGCTACTGGCTAGAAAAGAAAGTTAAGGAGTGCAGCCGGCACTTAAGGAAGAAAAAAAAATGTAAGTACTGGCTGCCGGCTATGGCAGCCTCCCCAAATGGCTCCATTCATAAGTAAAGGAATGGTATAGGCAAAATCCATTCAGGAGAAAAATACTTCAAAATCCCTTGCAGCAAAACTTACAGCTAACAACAGCAGAGCACTAGAAGCTAACACGAGACATCAGCCAAATAAAAATTGCCAAACACTCCTTAAGAACACAAAGCCCACATTGCACAAATCCCAGAACTTCAAAGTCACAAAAGCACATAAGAATCCTTCCACTCTCCATCTCCCTCCCTCCCTCCCTCCCTCCCCCATGCCTCATCTCCAGCCATTGCTGCCTTTTTTCATTCCTCATGGAGGGCGACCCCTTCCCCACTGCATTTCTTGCCTGTTTGCTGCTGCCAGCACAGGTGGCTGCCACAGCAGTTGTAGATTGGCTCATGGCCAGCCTGCTTGATCTCCTCTCCCTCCACCCTCCTCCTTTTTCTTCTTTCCCTTCGGTGCAGCTAGAGCTGACCCTGCCTTCTCCCAAGGCTGCTGCTTTTTCTCTCTTTCCCTCTCCCTCCCAAACTGCCTCCTTTTATAGCCTCTCCTGTCTCCACCCCCTCCTCCTTTCTCATGGGGGAGGGTGAGCCAGAAGTGAGCCTGGGGCCTTTGCAGCTCCACAGGACTCTCTCACTGTAAGTCCTTGCCTGCACTGGCTCTTTCCCTTCCCCACTACACTTGGCTAGGCAGGGCTGCGTACCACCTGCCACTCATTAATGTACCACAAGTGGTACGCGTACCACCGGTTGAAAAGCCCTGCATTAAACAACCAAAAGGACACCACAAATCCTTGACTCAGTGAAGGGAAGAAAGCTCTCTATTCTCTTTATGAATGGAGATCACAATCAGTTTTGAAGCAAAGTTTATCAGAATACTTCATAGGGGGAAAAAGTTCTGACCATCCCAGAGGTAGACCAGAAGTTTATATAATATTCTGGTTTACATCCTTTACATTGCACCTGCTCTTAGCAGCATCAGCATCAGCCCCTAACCATCCTTAACAATGTGGGTTCAGTTTTTATATTTAGCATTGGAAATTGTTCATTCAACATTCTTCAGCAAATTTTCAAAGTTTCACTTCCTTGTTTGAATAGCACTTCCTTGTTCCTTTAGGCAAGCTACTTCTGCAGTGCTGCATCAAGCAATTTTCTGATCATCCAAGCAATTCAGGCCTCATGGATTTGAGCCAAAGATCTGGAGCTATACAATGAAGGATCTAAAGTCTTTCTCCTGTTCAGTGTTGCATAATTTGTTAAGCATTCCATTTATAGTCATGCATGATTGACTTCAATTGCCTATACCTAGCAGCCTTTAACTCCATATTCAGGGAAAATACTCTGTAATTCAATCCTGTTCACTTTATAATACACTTTATTTAAGCTAACCACTGTGCAATAGCTTTCTTTCGCACTTTTTATAAATTTCTCAACAACTGGACAAATCCAAGCTCATGTCCATCTTCAATATGGAATCTCACTAAGTAATTTTGGGCAAATCACTTTTTCTCAACCCATCATCTGACCATTTGTTGTAGAGAAAACTTGGAGAAAGGAGTGCTATATACACAAATTCAATTCCTGAAGGAAAAGTGGGATATTAATCTAATGAATGAGATTGTGTAAGCTTGCACATTACAACATTAAGTAAAGACTGTTAGGTTGATATAAGACTTTAATACATACAATAATATGTTGGACTTTACTTATAGACTTACCACTAAAGCTTGTTTAAATTAATCACAACTGGTATTTTCTATCTATCTTTATACAGATATTTTGAGCCCTGTAAATTTTGAGCCCAAAATTTTCATTGCTAAACAAGGTAGTTATTAATTAAGTTTTGCCCCATTTTATGACCTTTCTTGCCACAGTTATTAAGTAAATCATTGCAGTTGTTAAATTAGTAACATGATTGTTAAGTGAATCTGGCTTTCCCATTGACTTTGCTTGTTATAAAGTCACAAAAGGTAATCTCAGGACCCTGGGACACTGCAATTGTCATAAATGCATGCCAGTTGCCAAACATTCACATTTGGATCACATGACTATGGGGATGCTGCAACAGTCATAAGTGTGAAAAATGGTCATAAGTCACTTTTTTCAGTGCCATTGTAACTTTGAATGACCACTAAATGAATTATTGTAAGTCAAAGACTCTGTAATTGTTTCTCCTATGAAAGTATTATACTAGTAAGTCCAATTAAATCTGGGAAAATCTCAGAATGCTTCAAATGACAGAAGGTTTATTGCTATTGGAATGTGCCCCCCCCAGTAGTTTAACTCAGAATAAGTGCTCTCTCTGTGTTAAAAAAAACCAAAAATAAATAACTCCAAACAATTGACCTTTCCTGGATTCCTATTGTCACTTGTAATGGTGGTAAAATTAACAAAGACACTTTAAATAACGAATAAGAAGTGACTACCTCCCCAAAGTTGACAAGTAGAGATGCCAAAAGGTCAAAAAGGGATGCGTCTTAATTATAATTTGTATCTTGGGAAATGCCATAGAATTAGTAAATCAGGAATCTGGACACCACTGGCTTATCAGCAGGACATAAATTGAAACAGACCAGAGATGGATGCCAGAATACATTACAGCGCTGTTGGTTCCCATCAGTCAGTATCTGCTATATTTCACAGTACCTGGAGCTTAATTATTCTATGTGAAAGGAGATTGAAAGTCAGTACATCACAAGGAGCTAAGCATGAGGAGCTGAGTTCAAAGGAGACAAGGTTGAGCTAAAGTCCAATTAAGCACCATGGCTACCTGAATTCAGAATGTCTGTAATAAAAATCTATTCATGTCAATGGAATTTATGTGAACACAATTAGGCGTGGAATTGTATGAAAAAGCAACAAACAAAGAAAAACAGGGGGTAGTACTGCATAGCTGAACTTTTAATGTTCTATTGGAACCTATCCTCCTTTCATCTGTAGAATATTTTAGAACAAAAACAATTCAGGATGGGCTGTGAGGTTTATGGCTAAGGAAGGATAAGTCTTTGAAGCATGTGGAAGTCAGTACTTTGCTCTCCTTCACTTCCCTTGAAGAACCTATGCTTTGCAATGTGTAGTTCAAGCATGAAAAAGCAATGCTTTCATGAATTTAACTCCCACTGAAGTGACAGAGTTTGATCAAAGTCTCTGGAGAACTTTTATGAATAGATCAAACAGATCCCATCTAGGCAATATTCTAAGAGTTTCCCCCCACACACACCTTTCTAGATTGATAAATATACCAAGCCAAAACAGTTGGTAAGACACCAATCCACCAGCAATACTGCCTAACCCTCATGACTTACTATACAATCCAACTAGTGGCAGCCCTAAGCTAATCATATCCAGCAGAACTAGATGTGATTAGTATATGATTGGAAGACCAGGGCATCACAGGTGTGTAGGTTGCAAAGGAAAACAAGCAGGGGGGGGGAGAAGCATTCCAGGAGAAAGCCATGACAAAACCATTTTCTTGGAACATGGACATATCCCTGAAGGCACAGGAGTTAAGGTTGACTCAAAGAAGTCTCTTTTTTATTGATGCATTGTGTACAAACATAAGCCTTGATTATACATTTCCAAGCATTGACACAACAAAATGAACCCATTGTAGCTATAGATGGCTTAATTGCTCTTATATTTGTTAAGAACCCACTCTATGAAATATATATGTGCTTTTTATTTATAAATACACTTTGAGGATTTGGATCATAAACCAGATGGGTTTAGTACATTACATGTATATAGTCAAGATTCCAAGACCACATTTGAAAAATTGCATCCGGTTCTGGTCACCATGATACAAAAAGATGTTGAAACTGTAGAAAGAGTGCAGAGAAGAGTAACAAGATGATTAAATGACTGAAGGCTAAAGCATATGATAAATGGTTGTGGGAGCTAGATGTATCTAGTCTAATGAAGAGAAGGACTAGGGGTGACATGATAGCATAGGGGTGTCACAGAGAAAAGGGGTACACAGATTCTCCAAAGAGAATCTCTCCAAAAAGAGAACCAACCTAGAATTAAGGAGAAATTTCCTGGCAGTGAAAACAATTAATCAGTGGAACAGTTGTGGGTGCTCCATCACTGTTGAAGTTAAGTGCATTATCAGTTTAGAGTCCATAAATTCCTACAAATATTCCTAGTCCAACCCCTTCTCAATTCTGTTGACCCTTATCTGGGGCTAATTTAGTGATGAATTTCAGTTATCCAAATTCTTTGTATAGACTTGAATAAATCTTCTGTGCTATAACCTTATGAATGGTCTTGATTTTTTGCACCTGACACTGAAGGTTTTCAAGTAGGGATTGGGCAACCATTGTCCAATTGTTTGTTCAGAATGGTACAGGGTCTCATGCTTGACCAGGGGGTTAAATTAGAAGACTTCCAAGGTCCCTATATATATATTCTACAGTACCAACTTCAGAAAGTAAGAATCAGATGGCTGATGGCTTTTAAAGAATTGGTTTGGCTCTTTGCCCCTGAAATCCATGCAGTAAAAATAACAGCAGAATAAGCAGAAAATTTCATTCCTTTGAAGACAAGTTTATTTCTTTATATCATCAACTTAGATTCGAAAACATGAATGAAATCCAGAACACATTATATATTTAGGTCTATTCATACACACAACTAAACTATGCTGTTTTTTGTGGGACCCCTTCATACTTCTCTGATTTCTAAGTCTAATGAGGTTTGGCACAATGAAGCTGCCTTTCCAAGCTATCTCTCATCTACCAGAGAATGAGAAAGAAATTTGGATAGAAAGACTGACCAATGACATGGACCTCATATAATTTCTGGAAACAGGCAGATGTCACAGTACATTCAATCTTGCCAAATGGAGTTTTTATACCACTATCAGTTTCTTTTATCTGACTGTTGCCTCAGCAGAGAACTTTTACAAAATGCTCAAATGAAGGACTGAATGTTAATTTGAGCTCCATCTTTTATTTTCAGTGATACTATTATGTCCAGCAAAGCTTGTATCAATGTGACTCCATTATCTAAGGTTGAGATGAACAAACATGAGTTTTAAACCAGATTCCAGTAAGTAGTTGCAGTCGTGTGAAGGCTCCAACTTTTTCATGGGGCAGAAGGGAAAATTAGCAGGTGTTGGGAAAAAAGTCCTGGTTCGAATCTCAAATGAGTCACAAATAAGCACACTAGGCAGCTGCTTGAAGAGGAAGATACTTTTATTCAACAGCTTAACGTGGAGTATAACAATCAAACATAAGCTATAAAATTAGAATGGTAAAAGTGGTAATATCTATAGTAATAATGGATTTTGATAATGACTTTGTGAAGTATGTCAGATGTGTAGATTGGGATGTTTCTGTCCTGGGGACCTGTGAAGTCTGGAGAAGAAGGTTGTTCTTTGCTTTGTGGGATGTGTTGATCTCAGATGTGTTGATCATTTCTTAGGTGTGGAATTTTATGAGAGGTCTAGTGTCAGAGTGCAATATTATGACAAAAGATTTCTCTTATCTTGAGGTGATTCCATTTTATGTTTGTTTTCTGATGCCGGCTGACCTCCTGGAGATATACACTCAGTCAATTGCAGCCCAAGTGTCAATGAGGGTGGAAAAGATTTAAGCAATTTCTTTGTATTTTTATTTGAGGTTGCCAGTAGATCAGAGGTGGTTGAGGATGATGTGTGACCTGGCTAAAAAGGGAGTTGTCATAGGGATTTTTTTTTTAACTTCCAACCCAAGTATATGATGGGAATATTAATGGGGTGGAATACGATTTATATATTTCTCTTCAGCTAAATATGAGTATAAATGAAATTAAAAACCAAAGTTAAAAAACTTGTCCCGATCCCACTAATTACCATTCAGAGTATAATCACAGCGTGCTATTCCAAAAGTGACTTTTGGCCCTCAAAATGAATTTCTTCCCACAGCTAGGAGATAGATATAGAATTCTTCTCTATTAGTCTATTTGACTTCTCTATAGAATAATATCAAAAGAAAAACACTGATTTGTTTAGATATTGAATGGCAAGCTTTGCTTCATTCTGAAGACTGTATGAACTGTAATATCCACAGGTAACTTCAGCACAGCTGAAATTTTCAGTAGGGTGCTTACCTTTTATATCAGTTGCCAATTTCATCCTGATTATTGGATTTTTCTGAAAAAAGGATGGTAACCACAAAAAGTGTAACAATTAAAATGTTTGATGTTCTAAGGTAGAGTTTGCAATTGCTAGCCACAGCAGATTTGAATAGTAAACTGATAGTTGATGCAACATCATTTATTCATTTGTTTCTTTGTTCATTCATATATTTTTTATTGTTGTTAAGAATCTATTCCAAAGCAATATATCAGACAGGAATGTGTGAATGCAAAGAAGATGGAAGATTAATGGACAACCATAAAGGATCACAATGAAATTTCTGGAAATACAGATGAACATAGGGAGCTCTAGATTCCCCTGAAGCTTAAGCCCCTTTGTGACTTACAAAGTCACATGGCCCCAATATGGTTTCCATTCTCAAAGAGAAGTAACCAGGATCTTTCTACCTAGCTAAACTAGACAGAATGCCTTATATGGTCTATAGCTGGCTGCCTAACAATGTGTCCAAACAACTAGATATTTATAGGAAAATACCAAAAACCTGTGTTCATGCTTGGCTACAGTACAATGTGTAGGGAAGGCATGTCTCAGGAGAAAAGCTTCAGGTTTGCCCAACTAATTGTCCTTGGTTACTTTCTTAAACTTTAGCAAGATTTTTAAATTACTTTAACTTTATCAATTTTAATTAACAGAATTACCTTGATTAAAAGGCTTTATAATTAAATTTTGTATAGGGAACAAAATCGTTGTCATACATATTTAATGAGGGCACTGTGTGATTCTTTTGGCTGTAAAACTGTGTTTCTGAAATCTTAAAGCTGTTGAATGAAATGAAGATGAAATGCATTTCTGATAGATGTGTCACGTACTCAATTCTGTAAAACAGTTACAGAGTAATTATTTGTTGTTGTTGTTATTATTATATACTCAACAATGTAAAATCACACTGACAGTTGTTTGTTTAGCTGGTTTTGGCCTTTATACACATCAAGTTCTTCCCAAGAACCAAGGATGTCATAATGTATCAGTATAATATATGTGCGGATCAAAGCAGTGTGACTTTTTGTAATTGACAGATGGAAATTTTGTCAATGCATGGATTTTCTAAATGTCATCCAAATTTTTTGGTATGGTTCCCAGTGTGCAGATAACCACTGGAACCACCACGGCTGGTTTATGCCATAATCTTTCAATTTCAGTTTTCAGATCTTGATACTTTGTGATCTCCAATTCTATTCTAATCTCCCCTGACATTGCCACATCAATTATCCACACTTTTGTTTTGTTTTTTAATCACCATTAAATCTGGTGTGTTATGAGCTGACACTTTATAAGTTTATATTCAGAAATCCCACAATATTTTAACTTTTTCCAAATATATGTTCCCACCATTTTTTTCTTTACTAATAGATGATAATTTACAGTGAATCATTTTTGTGACTAGGTTATGTCATTGTTTATAATCAGTTTGTGCAATCTTCTTGAATGAAGTGAGTATATATAATCTACTGTCTCTTCTACTTCCTTGCACAGTCTTCACTTTGAATCATTTGATGATTTTGGTGACTTTGGGCCAGTCACTCTCTCTCAGTCCAATATACCTGATAGGGTTGTTCTTGTGGGGAACATAGGGGGAGGAAGATGTGTTGCATATGTTTGCTGCCTTGAGTTATTTGTGAAAATAATAACAGCAGGAGTACAAATAAATAATCATTTTCCCCAATTCTGGCCTAGACTATATTAGTTCAAATAGCTTGTTCTTGAGGAGCCAAAATCAAGCCTTCAGATTCACGTATATGCATGCTGTTCTTTTTCAACAGTTTCTTTCACCTGAAGTAAACTTCTGCCTCCATTTATGTGAGACAAGTATAATCTATCAATATCCCTATAGGGCTGTAATGCATATTGAGTTAGTCATGAGTATTCTTTTCTTTTTTCTTTTTGGTCCAAATTGTCCAGTTCAATTTGTGTCCAGTTAATAAGAAGTATATGATATGCTATGGCCCAGGCATTGATGACTTTGATGGTGTTTCTGCTGTTCAATTTTATCTTTAGCAATTTTGTACTCTTTGCATGTATTCTTTGTTAATCACATTTTTAACTTGTCCCGCCTGATGTTACCCATTTATATTATTATTTTATTTAAATTTGTTATAGCCAACAGGAGGCATGCTACTGTAGAGAAGGCATGTATCCTTGATCACAAAAATGTGATTCCAAAAATATAATCACACACACACAAAAACATTGAATAGAGGAACCAGGACCATGCCCACTCTTCAGGAACATGCTACATAGACAGAAATTGGTGGATTTAAAGGTCCTACAGGCATCCAGGACCTACATTATTGAGAGCTTTATAGGTAGCAACTATCATTTTGAATTGCATCTGCAAGTTTAATAGCATTGAATGTAGTGGTAACAAGAAGCATCCATTACTGGCCATGGTGCTGCATTTATAAAGTGTAACTTCTGGATGGTCTTCAAGGTAACCCTCATTTACAACAACCTACAATCCTGGAACCAAAGGCGTGATCTCTCCTCCTCCCTTTTGTTAGCTTGTGGCTTTGTGGTTGATAGAAATGATAAAAAGGCAACCTATGGAACTCCCCCCCAAATAAGTGTATCAAATAACTGGTCCAGCCCAAATGTTTATGACTGTAATTATGTACTGTACTTATTTACTGTACTTTTATTCATTTATTGTACTCAGATAAGAACAAACAGAAACAATCACATTTTTGACTGGTGGTCTTTAGAAATTCAAGTCCCAGTTAGGAACCTTAATAAGATGTAAGATATAAAATATGCCAAGCAAAGAGATTTTTTTTTTGCAATTGATATAACAAATACTTAATTCAGCTAATGTGCAGTAGAAAGTGATGGCTTTGTAATATCACTTCTATAATCTAAATATTTCAAATATTAAAGTTCTCTCTCTCTCACTGTTTCTTCCTTTCTCTAATTCTTTCCTCAATTCTGCTCACCACAGGTATTGTTATATCTACAAAAATTACCTTTCCTGGGGTAATTATATCTGTAGTAATATCTCTGCTCTTCTAAATGGTGATCAGTGTATATTTGAAAATTCCATTTTCAACATCTGTCTTAATTTTATGGTCCTACCACATTTGGGAAATTTGGAAATTATAGTTTTTACACACATGTCAATGGATAGCAGTGGTTGTTTTGCCATGACATAGTTTATAGTCAGTCTGAGCAATTTCATTACCTCCATTAATTATGTTATTCATGATTTTATGATCTCCTGTGCAAAGACTTGATTTTGCTTCTGTTTGAATCCTTGAGTTCATATTATTGTTGTTGGCCACATAGTCACCCAAATATTTAGATTGGATTTGACATTATTATTACTATTCAATTTTTATTAAAGACATTTAGATACAAAGGCAATTTGATTAAATCTCTAAAGTGAAGCCACTTTTGGAATCAAACTCCATGTTAATTCTATATTTCAAGTGGCACATTTCCTATTTAGAATTTTATTCAGAATTTTTCACATGAATAAATCTACTTTTCCTATATTGATTCTAATGCATATAATGAATCAGTTTTGGATGTTGAAACAATTCAAAAGCACAAATCTAATCAGTGCAATTTTACAGACAGAATCAATTCCTTTCTGTCAATGTGAATTAAAGTAAGAAGAGAAAATTAATAAGAAATCTGTGGTATAGCACTGGAATAAAACTCTAATTATTAGATTCTGAAAGCTTTTCACAAAAGTAAGAAAGCTTGTTCATGCTTCTCTTATTTTTCCCCTTATTTGTCTTTTTTCTTTAAAATCCTGCTAATGTTTCTTATTTCTCCTCCTCCAGATGGTGATAGTGATGATGTCATACTGAATCAATCCACTGCAGGAAGAATGTCACCTCACTGAAGACATTTTATTTATTTATTTAAATATGTAGGTCTCTGCTTTCAATTGCCTACCTGCTCATCAACTCAAACAAGTGAGCCTGTAGTAAAATCCCCCAAAACATCTCTTAAAATTACTGAATTTGCAGGTCAGTTGGTAACAATTATCTCTCAGCAGCTATTAAATTAGTTAAAGACAAAGTTCTGAGTATGATGCTATATGGCACTCAGCAATGTGTTCATAAGATTCTCCTAGTTTAGAAACAATCCAAATTATAGGTTCCTTATTCAACTTTCAATGCCCTAACATGACTAGAATTAGGCTACACTTCCTCTGAGACCCAATTAAGTCTTTGGTATCTTAGATACTGGCTGAAGCAAGTCTATGGGGAACTTCTTTAATTCATCTCAGATTGCTAGATAGGTTCTCTTCCAACCTAAGAAGGCAAACTAATGACAATTTGGCATACTACATAGTGTGGTCTTACCTTGTTAGCAGTGCCTGCTTGGGACTGGATAAAATCATGGCTGAACTGAAGTAAAGGTTTTAGAAGGTATCCAAAATGATAGGTCCAAGGTCTCACATCACTTTTATAAGACAATTGCTGCTTTTTCCTACTCTTGTCCCTATATATTTCTATAACATATTATAGCTTCCACAAGAGAGACTGTTTTCTTTGGTTCCAGTTGTGGTGCTACCTATTAGGGCAACAGCTGGTGGATATATAAGCTTTCCATATAAAAGCCAGAGTAACGTTTGTTCATACTCAGAGGCAGAATTTGTCTTGCATGTTCTGTTAAAATGTCCACTTTACAGCCAGTGGTGATCAGGTTTAATATTTTCAATTGTTAATAATTCAAATTGTTATTGTGAGCTGGAGGCTGCTACCCTCCGCCTGGGTGAAAAGTCTTCAGAAACCTCTAAGAAGGTTGCAAAATTCGTATCAATAGCTATAGCTGTTAGAAATTGTCTGATTTCCCCTTCATGCTATTAATTATTAGCTGCTCATTGTTTTAAGATTTTCTCACAATTTCTTTTTATATTGTTGTATTCTGGTATTTTATTGTATTTGGTCTTGGTCTTTGGACCATAAATCGATTTTGATTGATTGATTGATTGATTGATTGATTGATTGATTGATTCATTCATTCATTCATTCATTCATTCATTCATTCATTCATTCATTCATTCATTCATTCATTCATTCATTCATTCATTCATTCATTCAATGTTCATAGCTTATAATATCACATACCTGACACTATAAACCATGATGTAGGAGATGACCAGGGAAAGGTCAAGCATGTCTTCAGTCTCAAGTTCCTTTGTACCCACAAGAGTTCTAAGTTCAACCCATCTTGAATTCCATTGACTCTTATCTACCACCAATTTGCTTTGATCATTAGTAGTTCATATTGTTGTAGAGAGTGTTAGCATGTAATAAACCTGTATTCTGAGGGTGAAGGTTCATTCTCCGAACTTGTGGGTTGGTTTCCAGATGTTTCATTACCAGGCTAGGTAACATCTTCAGTGGAGTTTAGGGGATATCAGTTTCAGTGTTCTGTTTGTAAGGGCTTCGTGAGGTCAGTAAGTCTTGTGATGGGTCATGTGTGGGTATGTCAAATGAGGGTCTTAAGATGGCTCTTGTGATGGGGGGATTACATATTCGCCATTATTGCAAACCTGTATTCATTTGAACCAGCTTGACTCCTGATTTCCTGTGCTTGACACATAATCTAGTTAAAAAAAACAACCAACACTACTCAAAGTCTCTGAGAGAGTAACTGACACAAAGTCAACCAGCCAGCTTCAGGTTTGGTGCCTAAAGCCAGCACCTTGAGCACTGTGTGAATTGGATCTTATGATATGAATATATTCACAGTTAAATTGCTAATAGGGGAAATCAAACTTCTCTGAATTTTACATTTTTCCATATGAGGATAGAGAGAAAGCTTAAAGGAAAATATCAATGTGTATTTTAAAATGTGTATTTCAATAGAAATATATTTCTGTGAACCAGTACTGTATTTGCCCCTTCCCAAAGGGCTAATTTTTCAAATGTATGCTTAAAATGAAGCATTTCTTCCAGAAACATGTTTTTATTCCTTTTGTGGTGGTGTCAAGGTAAAATAATTATATGGGAGGTGGTCAAAAGTAAAAAAAAAAACCTTGAAAAATAAACAAAAATGGTATGTGCATAAATATCTGAAGTTGTACAGCAAGCGCTTCAACGAATGGAATACATAATTGTAAATTAGTGACATTTTGGGGGGGGGGTTAACTAAGATGAAGCACAGTGGAATTTATTTATTTGTTTGTTTGTTTGTTTATTTATTTATTTTCCTAACTAGAGAGCTGTCAATTCACATAAGTAGTGTTTGTTTTTTTACATCTACTGCTTATGAAGCATTCCTGATTTTGTTGCGGATCAATATTGTAAATCTAAATAATGAAATACACACATCCTTGTACTAAGTTTGACATGCCATTTTTTAAAATTTCCCTGTGATTTGGGTGCGTTAATACTTTGAAAGCACTTGATGGCTGAGTGTGAACAGCTGAGGCTGAACACTTCTGGGTCTCACGAATGAAGGCAACATTCCTGGTTGGTCTGTTCAATGCCTAGATGAGAGACTCCCTGAGTGAGTTTAGGAGGGGACAGCATTTAACAGCACATGTTTGTATAGTGGTTTGGTTTGAGTGAGGATATGGCCTTAATTTCAACCAGCAGTACAGATAGTCCTCAACTCACGACCACAATTGAGCCCAAAATTTCTGTTGCTAAGTGAGACATTTGTTAAGTGAGTTTTGCCCCAATTTATGACCTTTCTTTCCACAGTTGTTAACTGAATCACTGCAGTTGTAAAGTTACAGTAAGTAACACACTTGTTAAGTGAATCTGGCTTCCCCATTGACTTTGCTTGTCAGAAGGTTGGAAAAGGTGATCACATGATCCCGGAACACTGCAACCGTCATAAATATGACTCACTTGCCAATTTTGATCATGTGACCACGGGGATGCTGCAACAGTCATACGTGTGAAAAACAGTCAAGAGTCATTTTTTTCAGCGCTGTTGTAAATTTTAATGGCCACTACAAGAATGGTTCTATGTCAAGGACTACTTGTAGAAGAAACCAGCAGTCTAAATCATGTGTTAAAGCCTCCACATATGCAAAAAGCACATGTCCATTTTCATCACAATCCTTGAGGAGCAAGACTAAATTATACCCTTGATGTTTCTGTAATATCATTGGAATGGATATTAATGAACAACCTTCTTTTTTTCCTTCCATTTTGTAAATGAATATCTTAAGCCTCAGTAAGGAATGTTCATGTAAGCCTTTTTATACAGACTTAGTTAAGAATTTAAAGATCTTGGAGAAAGTGATTTATTTAGCCGGAGTGAACCCAAACACAACTATGATTACCCATTCAAAGATAGGGAAAAAAAAGTTACAGGCTCAGAGGAATACTGGGGTTGAAAAAATGGCTTATTTTGATATTAAACCTCTCCAGTTACAGCTTTCCAAGTGACTGTTAACTGATATTTCATATGTGTGCTCACCATTCCTATGCATATACAATATATAAGCATATTAGTCTGTAGGGAAGTAAGGAAAAAAGAAGATCAAAGAAAGTTAAGACAAGTAAAACAGAAAAGTAGTTTGATAAAATGTAGCACATTGAAAGAAAGCAGAATCTTTTTGCTTAATTTTGAGGGGTTTTCCCCCTTTATGAGACAATGATGTATTTTAATTATAGATAACTTAGCACTAATTTGATCATCTCCCCCCATGACGGAAATGCAAATTCAATTGTATGATATTAACTTCCCACCTTACATATGACAGGCAAAAAAAAAAAAAAGACTGTAGGAGAGATCAGAACTTATTTGATATATAAATCAAATCAAATATTTATTACAGTCACAGACTTGCATAAGGTGGATTACAGTCGTTATAAATATATGTAAGTACAATTTTGATTTGATTTGTGTGGGAAATCAGAACTGATTTGATATACAAAGCAGAGAAGGCCATACCGGAGAGATCTCAGGTCTGTTCTGCCTGTGGATCATTTTTCTTTCTTGGCTGTAAAACCAATTTTCCCTGCAAATCTAGAGATAGAGAGATCTTTATTATATACATTTCTTTAACCATAAAACACATTGTGTATATAGGACTAATATTAATTGATTAACAAAGCATCTTGATCAAACTGTTTTACATATATTACATGACCAAATTTGTCCATACTTAAAGAAATAGAATCACTTGAGACTGAAAGCAAAAACTGTAAAACAGAAACTGATCAGAGTGACTGGAGAACTTGGTCAACTTATGAAAGATGTCCGTATAATGAACACTATATTACATCTCTGACAGTTTCAGTGGCTGTTTGTCTGCATGGGCATGGTATAGATTTGTATGGAATGCTCTTCCTCTTCAACCACAAACCATGTCAGGGTTAGCCCTTTCCTTAGTTTGGAGGCAGTGATATGACTTACTGTAAGTATTGTATGTAGCAATCTGGAAGTGGAGTGAGACAATTTAAAAAAAAAAAATCTTTAGGGAGGGAATATCAGATCTGATCAAATATTGACATCCAAAAATCATTGCTTGAGTGTCTCTGCTATGCACTTAAAGCCTACATGGACAGTTGAATTAAGAAAAAAGTTAAGAATTCCAGTTTCTAATTTATTCTCTTGGCCCAAAATGAAACAAAATTATCAGAAGAACTTGGAAGACACAGTAAGCATAAACCTGATGAGATAAATACACTTCAATCCAACATGTAAAAATGTGAGTGCAGGTGCTGGATTAAGTCTTGTGATGTAGGGTTGCATTTGAAATACAACATGGGATTTGAAATATGGTCCTAAGGAGCCTATTTTGAACTCTTTCTAAGGGGGCAAAAAAAGGTATATGGAACTGCTAATTGTATGCAAACCTGGGCTGAATGTGTTTGTGGGGCAGGAGGAATATGCAATGGTCAATTAGCATACAAAAACTGTAGGTCCACATCAAACTATAGATCACATTATGACTGGCTGTAACCTGAGGGCATATACCAGTCCAGAATCTGATTTTTTTAAAATATAAATGATGCTGTGTTTCAATGGCTAAATGGCATAGACCAGTGGTGGTGAACCTATGGCACGTGTGCCAGAGGCAGCACTCAGAGCCCTCTCTGTGGGCATCTGTGCCATCACCCCAGCCCCACCTCCCCCCGTGCCCTCTCCTCACCAGCAGCCCCCCCAGAGGAGAGTCGCCCCCGAGCGTGGCCTGCATGGATCAGCACAGCCATGGCAGCCAGGCAGCAGGGACAAGACTCCACCCTCACACCCCATTATGTGCAGTTGATGCTGTGGGGCATGGGCAGAAGGCGTGGCTGCCATGGCGCTGCTGGGCCGCTTGGGCGATCTGCAGTGGGCTGTGGAGGCAGTGACTGGCCCTGCAGGTGGGCGGGGTGGGCTGTGGGTGGGCTGGGGTGGGCAGGGCAGGGGTAGAGTGGCCGAGAGGGGGGCAGAGCAGGGACAGGCAGAGTGGGGGTGGCACCGGGGTTTGGGCACTCAGTCTCTAAAAGGTTCGCCATCACTGGCTTAGACATTGGTATTTGAACATAGATCTTTTTAACATTTATATTGTATTGTGTTCTAGTAATCCAGATAAAATGTTAATATATATGGCTAGTTCGTGTATGGTATGCCATATGCTAAATAAATAAATAAGTAGATCTGTGGCAGATCTCTGGGGGTTTTGGAGTAGTGTACGTATTCCCCTTGAATTCTATGAGTGGTTATATAGTAGCATGAAATATAATACTGAGATAGTGAAATAACATAATCTATTCAAGACACTGAAATGTGATGGTCTTGCACATATTTTTAAGTAGGAAGTAGCTGAAAGGAATTTTTGAGTGTCCCATTTTTCACTCTATAATCATCCTCCTGAGGTCATATTAGTTCAGTTAAATCCTGTGGGAGTCACTATGAAGAAACTTGTAATGTGACTTCATAGTGAGAGAACAAAATTTCAGAAAGCTGAAAAACAAATTATGGCACAGAATTTGTTTTAGTTCCTTAAAACCCTCAGCATAAAGCTATCAGAATTAGTCTACATGTTCCACTTCTGTTTTATCATTTGAGCCTTATTTTGTCAGTTGTAGCGAAGATGGATTCATGATGAACTCTTGCTGGGGGAAAGAGAGTGGGACTTAGAAAGAGTGACTCCTATGACTTTATTAGGGGAAAAAATGTATGCCAGGAGAATAACAAAATAAAAGAGTTGGAAGGGAACTTTGAAGTCTTGTAGTCCAACCCCTGCTCAATCAGGAGACCCTATATCGTTTCAGACAATTGGTTGTCCAATCTCTTCATACAAGCCTCCAGTGATGGAGCACCCACAACATCTGAAGTCAAGCCATTCCACTGATTACTTGTTCTAACTGTCAGAAAATGTCTCCTTATTTCTAGGTTGGTTCTCTCCTTGATTCATTTTCATCCATTGCTTCTTGTTCTGCCTTCAGGTGCATTGGAGAATAGGTTGAGCCCCTCTTCTTTGTGAAAACCCCTTAGATATTGGTTCCCTGTTATAATCTTGCCAGTGCCAAAAAAGTCCACAATTACAGGCCTCAATGATTACCGTCCGGTTGCACTGACATCCACCATCATGAAATGCTTTGAGAAGCTGATAAAAGACACTATTGTATCTAGCCTCCCGCCAGCATTTGACCCACTTCAGTTTGCCTACCGACCAAATCGCTCTACGGAGGATGCTATTTCTTCCGTTCTCCATCTGAGCCTGAAGCACTTGGAGGAAAGAAATACTCATGTGCGTTTGCTGTTTGTCGACTTCAGTTCGGTGTTTAACACAATCATTCCCCAGCATCTAGTAGACAAACTGGGCCTTTTAGGCTTAAACACTCCTTTGTGCAACTGGATTCTGGATTTTCTTACCAACAGGCCCCAATATGTGCGAGTTGGAACAAATACCTCAAATACCATTTTCTTGAGCACAGGTTCTCCTCAGGGCTGCGTCTTAGGTCCGCTGCTGTTCACCCTGTTGACCCATGACTGCTGTGCTAGGTTTGCCACCAACCATATTGTGAAGTTCGCAGATGATACAACAGTAGTGGGCCTTATTCAGGATGACAAGGTGGAAGCTTACTGCAAGGAGGTTGAGGGGTTGGTGAACTGGTGCAAGGAAAACAGCCTAGTTTTAAATACAAGAAAAACCAAAGAGATCATTGTTGATTTCAGAAAAGGCAGGCACAGCCACACTTCTCTGTGCATTAATGATTCACCTGTGGAGATGGTTACCAGCATCAAATTCCTGGGTGTGCAGCTAACGAGTAGGCTGACTTGGTCACTCAACAGTGAGAAACTGGTGAAGCGGGCACAGCAGCGCCTGCATTTTCTGCGCTGCATGAGAAAAGCACATCTTCCTTCCCCTGTCCTGCCCACTTTCTACAGAGGGACAATCGAGAGCATTCTGTCATACAGCATCACAGTCTGGTTTGGAGGCATCACTGCTTCAGACAGGAAGACGGTGCAGAGAGTGGTGAGGATGGCCGAAAAGATCATTGGCAGTTCCCTCCCTACCATCCAGGACATAGCACAGAAGCGTTGCTTGAGCAGGGCCCGCAAGATTTTCTGGGACACTACACATCCTCTTCACAACCTGTTTTCCTTGTTACCTTCTGGGAGGAGGCTTCGTGGTATCCGTAGCAGAACATCCAGATTCAGCCATAGTTTCATTCCATACAGCATTAACCTTGCGAACTCTCAAACTTCCTCCTTGCATTATATATTCAAGATGGACAGTATTTAATATTTATTTGCTATGTATATGTAGGGATGTGGGTCTATATATATGTTGTACATAGTATGTTTTAGGTGTGTGTCATGTATATGTTTCACTTTGAGAGCGGGCAACTAAATTTCATTTTTATGTGTGCCATTGTGCCCACAATATAAAAATGACAATAAAGGTTATTTATCTTTATTTATCTTTATCTTTATGCAGAACCTTAAAAATTCTCTGCACGTGAAAACAAAGTATCAAGCTTTTATTCTATTCAGTATTCATCTTCATTTTTAACCACAGATTAAAATCACAAAAAGGGGGGCTACAGAAGATACTGAGAGGGATATTTTGAATTGCTAAAACAACCTCTACCTTTAAACTATTACTTCATTTCAGATCTCATTCAAAGTATGGCAGCTTCTGTGAAGATCAAAGAGAAATAACAATACATTCTCCAAAAGACAAGAGCTCTCATTTATGTGCATAGAAAATAGACCAACCAGACCACTATTGATCTAGCACTGTTCTGGGGATATCCTCTGTAGAGACCACATTGACTAAAGGAGTAGGCCAGGGCTTCTTGTCTGATGTCTGCTATTCCAAAACAAAGTTGTTAATATGAACTGTAGAAAATATGCTATTTGGTTGTCTGAAAATATTTATGAAAAATACGCATAATCTGTCAAGACAGAAGCCCCGGGAACTCTGAAGAATAAATTATAGGTACAGGCATTATTAAAATCCACATAATTTTAGGAGTGCATAAAGATACTTAAAAATGTTGTGTTCCTCTCTGATATCATGCACGCCTAAGGATTGCAATGAACAAGGCCAAGTACTTGCAAAAGCTTTGTTACAATTTTAGGATTTGGCAATGTAGTTTCATGTAGAGCTGGCACAGTACTTGAGGGTTTCACAGTACAGTATCACCTTGCTTTCCTCTTACCTGGCAGCAGATAAGACCATAAATGGGCATAGGTACAAATCACCATCCTTACCTTCACAGAAGTTAGTGTACCAATAATTTAGAATCCAGAAGTGATGAAAAAGAATTCAGCATTCCTTCTTCCTTTTTCTATATGCTGTTAGCACAGTTTATTCACTGCTGAATCTTGAAAAACAGGAACTGGCTTTTATTAGAGAATAGGCAGATTCTCTAATTCGATAATCAGGACATTAGGGATTATTGGGGGTTATTTCCTTGATCTTTGTGTAGAAATTTTTATATGGTATCATATCATGCAAAATTCATGTTAATCTTTGCACAGAAAGAAATGTATCCGGTTTTGCTGCCCTGAAAATAAATAAGTGTAACCCAGCATTTCATGAATTATACAAAAAAAACTGTTCGTTTCTTAGGAATCATTAATATAAGTAGAATTCTGAGGAAACAGAGTGTCTTTAGAGATATTCCTCAAGGACATCTCTATGAAGGATTTGAGGAAATTGAAGGTCTGCCTGTACATCTTCCAGATCCAGTAATACTGTATATCAGTCTCCCAGTCTAAGCTAACATTCCTTTACAATTCAGAATTTATCTAAATGCCATGAGTCTCCCAAAATCAAAACTGAACATGTCCTGATTTCTTGCTAATGCCACTGACCTGGTTATCACATATTCATAAGAAATGGTAGATGAGAAATTCTACTGTTGTCTTCACCACTATCTTTTGCCAAAAAAACAAAAAAAAAAAGTATTGTATTTGTTGGTTGGAACATTTCTAAGAAAATTTTAATGCTCAAAGCTAGTATATAAAGTTTCTTTACTCTATACACTAGAATTTGATAATTTTCTTAATTACTCAGATTTATTTCAAAAAATATTTCATTTAGAAATATATATACATACACATGTATATGTACATGCCAATTGTGGTGCATTTTTCCAGGAATCAACAAATATTCTTTCCAGAGTATAATAAAAAGTTCCTAGCACAGTTTTCTCAAAATTAAATCCAACTGAATCTTTTTTTTTCTTTCTTTCTTTCTTTCTTTCTTTCTTTCTTTCTTTCTTTCTTTCTTTCTTTCTTTCTTTCTTTCTTTCTTTCTTTCTTTCTTTCTTTCTTTCATTCTTTCTTTCTTTCTTTCTTTCTTTCTTTCTTTCTTTTCCTTCCTTCCTTCCTTCCTTCCTTTCCTCCTTCTCCTCCTTCTCCTCCTCCTCTGTAGAATTTGTAGAATTTGCATCTATGATAACAGTGTTTTGGCTTTGCTATGTTTACCTGAAAGTGAATTGCAGTCTCCAGTAGAATACAGAGTCATATGAAAGTTTAATCAGTTGTTACTCTGAATCTGCATAAAAATTAAACAAAAATAAACTTTTCCTTGTATATTTGCTTTTTGATTCTTGAAGAAAATGCTGTAGCATGATAAACAAAAGGATTATATACAATCTTTAGGTGGGAAGATCAGTCTCGTTCATTTGTTTCCCTTAGATTATATTCCTATTTAAACCTGGCACTTATCTGAATTAATAATCAGCCTAAGTTACTTTGTTGCTGTGCTCAGGTCTAGTCAAAGCTCATAATTTTTCCATTCTTTTGGGCTTGAAATACAAATCCCTCAAGCACCATCTTTTATTTGCTGCTGAAAATACCTCTTTAGTAAGCTTTATATTAAAGGTTAAAAAATATAAACAAACCCTGAAGTCAAAATAACGATGACATAGTTATTATACAGGTATATTCCTAAGTATTTAGGAATATTTAGGATCCAGAACATCCAAAGAGTATGCAAACGTGTGACCCATCAAGGTTCTAAAAATTTACACACAATAAAATTGTTACAAAATGTTGTTTTGTTGAATAAAAGCTCATGGCCACAAATGGTCTTGCATGTGGAAGGCAACTTTGAGTTAAGATATGTAGAAAAGCTTGGAACTCCAAGTCAAAATGATCTACTACTTGGCCTGAGAATAGCAACAAGATATGCTGTTTCACCTCTTACAGTAAGAGTCCAGAGGAAGCTGTTGGAGTCTATCCTTACATTATCAACAAGCATAAATTTTGAATAGTCATTCCCAATTATCTTGGCATGTGGTGTTTCCCTAAGAATTTGGACTCCCATCAGGTTTTCTTTTCAAAGTAGAATTCCAAAGTTTTGCATATTTCCAAGAAATGGTAAAAACTGATTCATAAATATCCTGCAAATTTCCTGAAGGTTACTGAAAATGTTCATATCTATGAAGGAGACCATAACTACTGTAGTAACTTCTCTGGTTGATCTGAATCTCTTGCACGCTGCTTATTTGAAAGGATAGAGGTAAAAGCTGGGCTGAATATGCATCTCTACATGGAGGAGTCCTTGAAAATACCCATTAAAGGCCATCCATCCAAACTTCAGCATGGGTGGTTCCACCTTAGGTTGCATTAGGAAATAAATGAGTAATGATTACTCCAAATAAGTGTTTAATAAGTAATAAATTGAATATTTTTCTGCTACAAGTGGCAGTATGAAGAATAGCCTGGATTTTGGCCTGCCTTTTTTTTCTCAGTGCAAGAAAGCATGGAAACTTAGACATGATTAAAAAAGAAAAAAACTTGTTGAGACCTTGGAAAGTGTACAGAGAAGAACAACAAAGATGATAAAGGTTCTGGAGGCTAAATTGTATGACAACAATTGAAGAAGCTAGGTATGTCTAACTTACTGAAGAGGAGGATTGGGGGGAACATGATAGTTACCTTGCAGTATTTAAAGGAGCTGTCACCAAGAACAGGGGATTGACTTATTCTCCAAAGTATCAGAGGGCAAGACAAGAAGTAATGGGTGGAAGCATGTTAAAGTGAGATCCAATCTAGAACTAAGGAGAAATTTTCTGACAGTGAAAGCAATTAATCAGTGGAGTATTGCCTCCAGTGTCATGATAACAGGCCTTTGCCAGTTACATAACAGAAGGATCCTGGGCCACGAACACCCCAGAAGAACCCAACTAGAACAACATGGACTTCTTGAGTAAACTGGCCAACTATGAGAGGAACAAATCTGCCCATGAACATAAAGTTTAAAGGAAAGCAGCATCTGTGATATCCAATAATCCTAGTAAGATTAAAAATGGAATTGAAACAGAGAAAAGGGACACTGTGGGAGCTAAAATTATTGAAAGGATGTATGAGTATTTATAAAAAAAAATGCATAAACTGGAAAATGTTCAACAATATGACACAAACTCTTCTATCAATTTCCAGAGTTTGTGGCATTTATCATACTGCTTCTGGGAAACTTGTGCATAAAAGTATTACTACATTGGAATATATAAGGAACGAAATGAACATAAATTGATCCAACATTGTCAAGTTAGTTCTGAACATTTCAATAACTCAGAATAGGAAAGAAGATGCTTGAGCTGCAAGAAATCATATTAACCTCAGACACCAAATACATTACTATTGTCTGAAGCAGTTTTCACTGAGGTGAAGAATCAAATGGATCTATAAAAGTCAATTTTTGCATTAAGTTGTGGAACAGTTGGAAAACATCAACTTCTTTACAGATACATTGTATAAGATAGAAATCCAATACATGGCAGTCTGTCAACTCTCAAAGATGGAACTGTGTATCCTTATAGAATTGATAGGCTGCAAAATTCAGCACATTTTTAGTTGAATTTAAAACTTTGTTCACTCAGGATTAAAAGAAACTTACCCAGTGCTACAAAATTTGTCAATCCAAATAGCTGAAAAGCAGTTACAAGCAATTTCTGAAAGTGATTAGAAAAATAAGTATGCAAATTCAGTGTCCCGTTGAAGGTACCAATCACAGTTTAAACAAAAATATATCTGTTATCTGTCTCCCAGAGCTCTAATCACTCTCTTGCAGTCTCTTAGTAAGATGCAATTGTATGGAGCATGTGTGGGTGATCTCAAGTCCTCTCCTTGTCTGGAGATGAAATATGAAGAACTGGTCTACTCACCAGCTTTTCATTCCACTGCAATTCTTGGCTCCATTTCTAGCAGAGCCATCTTCAGTTCACAATTTCTTCCATGGAAGTTGAAAATGTCACTTCCTTCAAATTACATTGGCTATTGAAGCTATTCTTTCTTGCACGAGAAACTAACTTTCTAGTTGGAGGACTAGAGGATTCTCTAGTTGGAGAATCTTCCTTTCACAATCCTTCCAGTGATTCCACTCTCATCTTCCTCTTTTTCTGCTCAATTCCTACAATTATTCAAAGGTTACCTCTTTTCTCTTAATATTCATCATAACACAGTAGAAAAATTGGAATTAGAAGTATGCATCTATTTAAATTAGATTACACATACATCAGACTGCACTAAAATTCTCCTTATAGTTTAAGGAAAGTTTTTGATTATGTACCATCAGGTCAATGGCAATACTTAGCAACCACATAGATCGTCTTTGTCCAGGATGATGTGATCCCATTCTGTCTCCCAAGAATACATATTTACCTTTTCAGTTAAGTCCATCCATCTTTCTGCTCTTAATCCTCTTCTCTTTCCTTTCACCTTTCTCAATGGTCTTCTCAAAGGACCTGGGAGAGTCTTAACATTTATGCCTTGACTGAGAATTCTGAATTGATTTATTCTATGAACCATTTGTTGCTTTCTTGGATGTCCATGGTATTCTCAGGAGTTTTCTCCAGCAACCAAAGTTCAAAAGTGTCAATATTCTTTTTATCCCCTTCTTCAAACTCCAGTTTTTGCTTTTAGAGAAAACCAGTGCCCGCACAATTCTGGTCTTTGTAGAGCATTCCACTATCTGAATGTCTCTTCCAATACTTCCATTGCTGCTTATGAAGGTTTTTACTCCATGATTCCTTTGTTGTTAATAGTTCTAAAAGGGAGAAACACCTACCATTTCAATATATTCACTGAAGCTTCTTAATGTATTTTTTTTTAATTGATATTTCTATTAACTTCTGTCCTTTCTAGTCACTTGATTATACAAGTATGTGGCAGGGAATTAAATGCATTCTTAAAATTAATCCAAGCTTCATTCAAGTTGGTGTTCCTTCTCTTGCAATTTTTCATAATCATCTTGTCAATTAGGAGTTGATCTTTTGTTCCTTGGCAGTTTCCCTTCTGCTCACAGCTTGTTTTCAACTAGATGCTGTTTGACTGTATCAGCTACCACACCAATTAGCAATATGAAAGTTGTTGTTAGGCAGGCAGTTGGCCTGTAATTGTCTGGTGCTGCCCCTTTATCTGTGGCTTCTAACTACACATTTTTCCTTTAAAAAAAATAATTCTAACTTATAAGTTATAAAAAAAACATTATACAATTATTTTGAAAATCTCTCTCTATATGTATGTGTGTATATATATAAAAATATACATTTGAAAACACAATCCTGTCCTTCACAGTCCACCTACTCCAGAGTAATAGAGATTTTCCAACTCTATTACTTAGGGTTTGTAAGTGAATAACTTGCACTAAATTCTGCAGTACATTTTCCACTGTACACTGTACACATTATACTCAATTATACTATTTATCAAAGTCCTTGAAGTAAGATAAGACCTAATTTCATGTAATAAAACTTCCTAGGAAGAGGATATCATAATTCCCTGGGTCATGCACTAATTCATGTACGTGGTTTTGCTCTGAGGTTTCTCTATATTTAGAGAGCAGTTGAACTTGGAAATCACAAAGTGAGGTATCTACAAAACCCAGAACCAAGCTATTCACATATTTATGATAAAACTTGCATTATTTGTCAGCCTCGTTGTATTTACACAGTAGGTTTTAAACAAACAAGGCTGGAAACGTAAACATTATCTAGCATTCTGCAATTTTGTTTTGCTGAAATAGTTCCCTTCAGACACATAATTAAATGAAGCAAAACTGAATTACTTTTTTCAGCAGAATTGGGAGTTACACATGGTCACACACAAATACTGGTATATACAAACCAGTCTTGTCCCCTTTCAAATTTCAGAGATAGGGAAAATGAAGCACCCTCATGGCTCAAAATTATTACTTCCCTATTACTATCCCTTCTTCAGGATGGGTTACTATTATATCTGACTTAAAATTATTGTAAGAATATATAGGATTTTAACTTTGAAACAATTCTGAAAATTGTCATCATCCACTTATTACATGTATGTATAAATACATTAAAATCTGCAATTTCAAAATCATCTTGAAAATGAATTTTATACTCATGGAATTTAAATTATTGGGAATCGAATTTGTTAAATTGGGCTGAGGACCTCATCAAGGTGGAAATTCATCATGTTCCATTGAATTCAGTGGTGCTTAGAAACGCACAGTAATTAGGACCGAGGGGTAAGGATGCTTCTACATTTATTTATTCAAGGAGAAAACATGTTATTCTCTAAAAGAGAGCCAAAGCTGCTTATAATAAATAATATCATGCTATAAAAAGAGTATTCTTGCAGCTAAGAATGAATACTTGAAGATGATTCATATTCTTCTACAGTATGACAGCTACTTATATTTTCTTTTGGTGCTAATACTGTTTTCCTGTCTTTCTTGGCAGCTTCATTTGCTACTGTTCAAGTGGCTCTAGAAATTTAAATTGCAGCACTGACAAATGCATCTGAATATGAGGGTTTATTGAGAACACAAATGCTGGGTGAAATTTCATCACTATTATTCACAGCTCCTGGAGCTGAACATTCTACTCATAATTTGTCTTACTACTGAGCTCCATTTAAAACAAAAGGAAGGTGGCACTTGCACACTGAACTTCTATCAGGGGACTTTTCAAAAGCTTTATTTTTCCAGGGAATACGAGTATCTTCTTGGATTTACCACTGTTGTCAAATCAGAACCATTGCTACTCCACCATTAGAGAGAATCGGATAGTTGCCAAAGACAGCAGATTGGCCAAGCCTTGAATATTATTAGGATTTGTTTTTCTGCCTAAGGCAAGAAAATATTCTATCCTGGTCCTGCAGATGCTTATAAGACACAAGAACTGCAACATATAAAAAAAGTGAAACTGATAATATAGTGCTAGGAAAGCAAAGTTCTCTCTGTGTTATAAAGCTGACACATTTATGTAGACTTTACATAAACTTTAAACTTTAAATTTACATTAATTTTATTAGTTCTGGGAACAAATTTCATAACAAAAATGCTTCTAAGAAATCATATGACCCATCTTTCAAGTGTCCTTTAATTCTGAAATCATTTGTTCCCATAGCTACAGTAGGTAGTCAATACATTGCAGAATATCATCAATGGTTCTGTATTTTTTAAAAAATACAGATACATACAGAAACTATTTGTAATTATTTAAATTGCATGTTCAAGGCAAATATATAATCTGCTTGGCATGATGGCTATCATGAAGAATCTAATGCACAGTAGAAATCAGATGAAACTAATAGGATGCCCTACCATGGTCTAAATAAGTATTGAAAAAAAAAATCTTAGTATGAATGCTAGTAGAAATATATGCAAAAGTAAAGGGCTGAGTTTTGCTATACCTACAGTTTTTTTAAAGTTGATATTAATGAGCAAAACTGACAGGTGAATGGAATCATGCTCCACTCCCATTTTACCAATCTTTTCAGCAGTAGACAAAATTATTGCCCATGTTATAATTGACAGACTAAAATTGTGTTTATGGTTCAAAGATTTGTCATGTCAGAAGCAAAACCAAATGGATGAAATAAATAAATAATGAATTCTTTATAAGAGCTGGATTGCATCAACAGGTCTATTTTTTATTTTTACTGTATCTCCATAATATCCTATGCCACCACTAGTTATTAAAAATAGGGGAAGAAATAGATGGTTAGAAGTGAGATTTCAGATGAATTGACCCTTAGCAGCTCATAATCATTTGACCACAAGAAACAGTGGAGTGTAAGTAGAGAGTTGGGATAATCTCTCTGTTTCTCTGTTCCTACCTTTCAACAAACTTAGAGAGAGCTTCGGAAGGATTCCATGGATGAGAATCCTCAAGGGGAAAACAACTCAAGAAGCTTGGGAAATTTTGAAAAGTGAGATAATAAAAGCCCAGTCTAGCACAATACCAACGAAGAAGAAAAATAACAGCTCTCAAAAGAAACCAGCATGGCTGCATAAAGAACTCTCTGATGAATTGAAAGACAAAAAGGACAAATATAAAAAATGGAAAGAGGGGCACATATCTAAGGCAGAATATCAGCAAATAGCCTGAGCCTGCAAAGATGGAGTGAGGAAAGCTAAGGCTCAAAATGAACTAAGACTTGCAACAAAAGTCAAAAATAACAACAAAAAAAGCTTCTTTCAACATGTAAAGAACAAGAAAAAAGTTAAGGAAATGATTGGCCCATTAGAGGGAGAAAGTGGCAAGAAGGTGACAAGCAACAGGGAGAAAGCAGAACTACTCAACTCGTTTTTTTGCATCCGTATTTACACAAAGGGAAAAAACAGTCCAACCTATCAAAAACAGTACTGTAAAAAACAGATTAGAAACACAAGTTAAGATAGGCAAGAAAGTGATAAGTGAGCACCTATCCACCCTAGATGAATTCAGATCACCAGGACCAGATGGATTACACCCCAAGGTTCTGAAGGAACTGGCAGATGTGATCTCAGAACCACTGAACTATATCTTTCAAAGATCCTGGAGCACTGGGGAACTACCAGAGGACTGGAAAAGAGCTGATGTAGTTCTCATCTTCAAAAAAGGGAAAAAAATGGATCCAGGAAATTACAGATCTATCAGCCTGACCTCAATACCTGGGAAGATCTTGGAAAAGTTAATCAAGCAATGAATCAGTAAATAACTAGAGGCAAAGAAAGTCATTACCAAAAGCCAACATGGGTTTGTCAAAAACAGATCATGCCAGGCAAATCTTATTGCATTCTTTGACCAGGTGACAAAATTAGTGGACCAAAGGAATGCTGTGGATATAATTTACTTGGACTTCAGCAAGGCATTTGATAAAGTAGACCACAACCTACTACTTGATAAGATAGAAAAATGTGGGTTAAACAGCATCACCACCAGATGGATTCATAGCTGGCTGACCAGCTGCACTCAGCATGTGGTCCTCAATGGAACTGCATCTACATAGAGGGAAGTGTGTAGTGGGGTGCCCTAGGGCTCTGTTCTGGGCCCAGTGCTCTTCAACATCTTCATCAATGATTTGGATGAGGGGATAGATGGGGAATTCATCAAATTTGCAGACGACACCAAACTGGCAGGAATAGCCAACACTCCAGAAGGTAGGCTTAAGATACAGAAGGATCTTGACAGACTTGAACATTGGGCGCTATCTAACAAAATGAAATTCAATGGTGAAAAAAGTAAGGTTCTACATTTAGGCAAGAAAAACCAAATGCACAGGTATAGTATAGGTCAGTGGTGGCATCACCCCAGCCCCGCCTCCCCCCACAGCCCCCTCCTCACCAGCAGCCCTCTGGAGGAGAGTCGCCCCCGAGCATGGCCCGCACAGTGTAGCCAAGGACATGGCAGCTGGGCAGTAGGGACATGACTCCACCCTCGTGCCCTGTCATGCGCAGTTGATGCTGCAGGGCGTAGGTGGAAGACATGGCTGCCGTAGTGCTGCTGGGCCACCTGGGTGATCTGCAGCAGGCCATAGAGGTGGTGGGTGGCCCTGCAGGCAGAGGCGGAGCGGGGGCAGAGCGGGCAGGGGCGGGGGGTGGAGCGGGGGCAGGCTGGGTGGGGAGGGGCCGGTTTTTGGGCACTCGGTCTCTAAAAGGTTCGCCATCACTGGTATAGGTGGTACCTTGCTCAATAGTAGCAACTGTGAGAGGGATCTTGGAGTCCTAGTGGACAATCACTTAAATATGAGCCAGAAGTGTGCTGCAGCTGCCAAAAAAGCCAATACAATGCTAGCTTGCATTCACAGAGGGAGAGAATCAAGGTCACATGAAGTGTTAATACCACTTTACAATGCCTTGGTAAGGTCACACTTGGAATACTGCATCCAGTTTTGGTCACCACGATGTAAAAAGATGTTGAGACTCTAGAAAGAGTACAGAGAAGAGTAACAAAGATGATTAGGGGACTGTAGGCTAAAACATATAAGGAATGGTTGCTGGAATTGGGTATGTCTAGTTTAACGAAGAGAAGGACGAGGGGGGACATGATAGCAGTGTTCCAATATCTCAGGGGCTGCCACAAAGAAGAGGGAGTCAAGCTATTCTCCAAAGCACCTGAAGGACAAGAAGCAATGGATGGAAACTAAGAACTAAGGAGAAATTTTTTGACAGTTAGAACAATTAATCAGTGGAACAACCTGCCTCTAGAAGTTGTGAATGCTCCAACACTGGAAGTTTTTAAGAAGAGACTGGACAGCCATTTGTCTGAAATGGTATAGGGTTTCCTGCCTGAGCAGGGGGTTGGACTAGATGACCTCCAAGATACCTTCCACCTTCCAACTTTTTATTATTATTATTATTATTATTATTATTATTATTATTATTATTATTATTATTATTATTATTATTATTATTATTATTATTATTATTATTATTATTATTATTATTATTATTATTATTATTATTATTATTATTATTATTATTGTTATTGTTGTTGTTGTTGTTGTTGTTGTTGTTGTTGTTGTTGTTGTTGTTGTTGTTACCACCTCTTCTCTCATTTGCTTGTTTTTTGTTTGTTAAACTCAAGGTACTTCCTTCATTGTTAAATCCTGGGCCCCACAATAGCCCGTATCTTGATCCAGGAGAATTGTCTGTTCTAACTCATTCAGTAGGGCCATTGAGTTTTTATTATGTACTGGTCTTTGACCACAATTTTTTTTCCTCTCTTAATAAAGTTAACATGGGTTGAGAAATTGAAGACATTATTTTAATGTCATATCAGCACTTGTAAAAAAACCTAAATTATTGAATAAATATTTTGTCAGATACATAAATTTTAGATATAGCCCAGATCAGGGGTAGGCAACCTTGGCTCTTTTATGACTCATGGACTTCAACTCCCAGAATTCCTGAGCCAGCCATGCTGAGGGGAAAGGGAGAGGTTTCCAAGCTGAGCCATGCTGGCTCAGGAATTCTGGGAGTTGAAGTCCACGAGTCATAAAAGAGCCAAGGTTGCCTACCCCTGGCCCAGATAAAACTACAATTGGAAAAAAAAAACTTTAAGAAATAGAAATAGAAAAAGTTGGTTAAAAGGAAGACTTTTTCCCTCCTTACTAAAGAAATCAATAAAGTTTATACATTCCTTATATTCCTCCTACCAGCAGGAAATTTCCAGATCTACATTAGATCATAGTTGAAGTTTTCATTTATAATATGTTTTTAATACATGGCAGGTATGGAGAACTTGTGTTGAGATTCCTAGTCTGCTGAATTGTGCAAGTCACAATCTTCGCCCTAATTGACAACATAGGGTTGTTGGGGGGGGGGAGTGAAGTCTTCCATGCCTGAAAGCCCCACAGCTACTTGTGTGTATTTCAGGATGGTATGCAGGTAAAAAAAATAACAAACCCACAAATGACCATTGCCTGTTAAGTTAGTTGACTGTGCAGTCCCAGCTGAGATGGGACTGGAGGTAAGAGACTTAATGCATAATATACTGTAATGCACAAATGTAATACTGATATAATTCTTCATCTACAATAAGTTTAATCTCTTTAATTTGGGAGTGATAGTCTACCAACTTCCAGGGACTAATGTGGTGAAAACGTAGGAAATAAGGGCTACTCTCAATATCATATAATTGAACAAAATACGACAATATATTGCAGGGTGTATCAGTAGCTGGGATTTTATTTTAAGATGACTGTGTGTCTTCTTTTCTTCATGGGCATTTCCTTTCCTACTTTTCTCTTATGCCGTGCATTTTTTTAAAAAATAAAACCTTTTCCAGTTTCAAAATCTGATACCAGACAGCATCAAGAGAGTGAGAGAGTTTACTTCTAGAAATGGAAGCTCAATCACCTCCTCTTTTTTTTGTCTGACTCCTGACCGTTATTTGTTACCCTTTTCTTGTTTTCATCTGCCATTTTTAGTTGGCTTTTGCTTGCTCCTGCCACATTTTATTTCAAAGACAAAATAGGGTTCAAGCTTATTTAAACAGGATTTAGTCATTTATCCCAAGTGGTTTTTTTTTTAAGCTAATGGAATAGACGCATACAATAATTATTGTTAATGGACTAAATTGTACACATGATACAAGGTGTGTTTTCCACTTCAGAAATTGCTTTGATGAAGATAATGGAGCCACTTGCAGAATGAGCTGCTTTTTAGCCTAACAATTATATTAGTAGTACTACCTTGCTACAGTATTTATGTAAGGTTTTGCTCTTATTATATTAGCAAATGATAGTGATTAGTAAAGGTCTTTAGGCGCTGTTTTGAAACAGAATTCAAATCGGGTTAGGCATATATTTCTCCATTTCAAAATATTTTAAAAGAATAGATTCCTTCAAGGAAAGAAAGATATATAAGACGGAAACTAGTTTTCTCTTATTTGGATCTATATGTATCTTGAGCAAGTTAAGCAACTCTTTGAATATTAATGTAATAAATAAATAGGTATGAAATAGTTTGCTTCTGGTGGGTTGAATAATAAAATAAAATTAATATATGTACACCGGCAAGTACATTTTGGCCAATAAGGATTCTCAGTTGACTGAATAGAATACTGAATAATAGAATTCGAAGGAACTTTGGCGTCTTCTAGCCTGACCCCCTGCCAAATAGGAGACCTATACTATTCTGGACAAATGGCTGTCCAACCTATTCTTAAAAAACTTCTAGAGATGGAGCATTTACAACTTCTTGAAGCAAGTCATTTCACTAATTAATTGTTTTCTCTGTTGGGAAATTTCTCCTTAGTTCCAGGTTGAATCTCTCTTTAATAAGTTTCCATCCATTACTTTTTGTCTTGTCCTCAGGTGCTTTGAAGAATAGGTTGTCCCCTCTTCATTGTAACAGCCTCTCAAATACCAGAAGACTGTTATATCACTCCTAGTCCTTCCCTTCTCTTCATTATCCAGTTCCTGCAATCGTTCATCATACCTTTTAGCTTCCAGACCCCCCAATCATCTTTGTTGCTCTTCTTTGCACTCTTTCTAGAGTCTCAATATCTTTTTTGCATCCTGGAGACCAGAACTCGATGCAGTATTCCAAGTGTAGTCTTACCAAGTCAATATATACAGTAGCAGTACTAATAGTTTGCATGACCTTGATATTATTCCTCTGTTGATGCAGCCTAGAAATGCATTGGCTTTTTTGTCAGCTGGCTCATATTTAAGTGGTTGTCCATTAGCACTCCAAGATCCCTCTCACATTTACTGCTTTTGAGCCATGCATCACATATTCTTTATCTGTGAATTTAGTTTTTCTTGCCTCAGTGTAAAACCTTACTTTTCTTGCCCCTGAATTGTATTTTATTGGATTTATTTATATACTTTTAAATTTATTTATTTTTAAAATACTTTTATTTATTTACTTTTTACTAGCACAATTCTCTCCACTCTGGGCTATTGTTAAATAATGATCATTCATAACAAATTGAGCCAGGTGGTAAATATAACCTGTGAGGCATATGTATGAATGTGTGTTTGGGGAATGGGGAACATTTTATTCATATGCTGTATTAATATTGACAAAATCATTATCATTCATGACAATCATCTCTAAATAACAAAAGGAAAAAAAAATCAGGTTTCAGAATAGCGCTCACAAACTGAAGAAGTTCAGTCATGTAGAGGTAAGGCTGCAAGGGCTTGTTTAAATATTCACCAGGTATGGTGACTCTTTTTTAGCTTTTGTACAAGTGCCACAATACTGATTGCAAAATCAGAGATCTACAGAAAATCTTCAAATATCAGTGAGCTTATATCACTGACAGAAATCCACTCTTCCCTCTTTTACAAACAATTGGCTATGGGTTTTAGTGGCTTGGCATAAGCCAGCCATTTGATTGAATAAAAGGGGAGAAACAGCTCAGTTCTAGCCTTGAAGGGCAGCTGCACGGTCACAAGGGCTGATGAACTGACCTGGCTGCTAGCCAGGGCTGTTTGAGGAGATATCAAGATACAGTTTCCGTGGTCCAGACTGGTACATAGGTGTTGGGGGGCTAGAGCTCAGGAGGACACCCACCTCTTCATTTGCTGGGGGACATGTTGCTGGTCTGACTAAAAAATGAAGAGCAAAAGAGAATAGAGAAGAAAGCCAGTATAAGATGGAGTGTACAGAGTGGCTGGAGAAAAAAGTTAAGCATGTAAAGAACTTGTTGGTTCTTGGTCATGAAGGAAGAAGAAACATCCATGCATGGCTTCCCTGGAAGAAGGGAAGTGAAGATCCAGAGGGATGAGAGCCCCTCCCAAAACCCAAGGAAGGAAGGAGAGGATTGGCTGTCAGTAGGGAAGCCTTGGTTTCTGGGGAAGGAGAGGGCAAAGAACCCTGGGGGATGTTCTTTTTCCAACTGAAAAATGGTAAACATCAGTAGCAAGAGATCCAGGAGAAGGATCTACTGAGCACACAATAGAGACCTGAACAGGCACTGTGCACAGTGGAAATGAGAATGGTCAGATAGTCATTGGGGGTCATGCAGTTGGATCATATTATGAACAAAGACATCTGAAAGGCCTTCAGAGTCGCCCCCAATTCCAGACAAAATTAGAGAAGTGAGGAAGCGGTGGTAGGTGCAATGTGGTCAGAGCTGATGTGGAATCCATCATGAGGCAGGCACTTGCACTCAGTCCCAATGGCTGGCAGCCCCAAGGACAACTGGAAAAGCAATTAAGGGAGTGCCTGCATGAAGATCGCCATAGGTGTATGTCCCACCAATCCTGCAGACCAGACGAAATGACAGGCAAAATGCAAAACTGCAGGAATATGGCGGGAATAATGCAAAGAAGAAGGTCTTACTATGAATGGTCAAAAAGGATAAAAACATGACACCATCTCATTTTCTGTGTCAGGGGACACCCTTGCAAAACAAAGTACACGTCCAGTTCAAAAGCAACCTTGTCACACTGTGTGAACCTTCCCAGCTAAATCAGACAAGAAACACAGAAGAATGTCTGTCTGATTTACCTGAGAAATCTGGTAAGTCTGAAAGTACAAATCTCCCACCACCACTTTTAACTCCTGATCAATTAGAGTGGGACCTTCCTAAATATCTTCCTCTGACTGTTAAACTGCTGGAGACTCCCCCATCTCTTGTCTGATCATTTCCTAGGCAGCATCTCTTCCCTTTGCTTCTCAAGGTCAGTTTCATTACCATTACATATTATGACATTGGCACTGACCATGTTGAAGAGCTCCCTATTAATTTAGGCAGATTTTATAGCAAAGCCTGGTTTTGCCATCTTGGGATTTTGGAAGAGTTGTCTGAAGAAATATGAAGAAGAAATGAAGGAACACACCCATGAGCAAAAGGAGAAGGCATTAAAGCAGTTGTCTTTCATCTTAATATTGTATTTACAATACTTCATACAAGTTAAAGAAGTTCAGGGTTTTGTTTTGTTTTTTTGTTTTGCTTCACAAGCTTGGAGATTTATCTATTTACCTATTGCACTTCAAGTTTATATATCTGTCCACATATACAACCTAATGTTTTAAGAGGATGACTTACTAGTCCAAACGCTAATATTCCATCACTTCTCACTTAAGACTAAAATCAATAACATTTCTCATTTTATATCTTTAATACACATATGACTCACCTCCAGAGTCACACGTAACACTGAGACTGAAAAGATGGATACATTTTGTTGTGTTATGAATTGGCCATTCAATATGTAATCAATCCAATGCACTTAGTTGATAATAAAAAAAAAACTAATCCTAAAATAAATATTTGTATCATCTAGTAGGAAGATCCATAGTATTCAGTCTTGGTCTAGCTAGGAAGGTCATTGCAATAGTTAATCATTGTAGCAAATAACTGCCTAGACATGATATTATGCATGATAGCAATGGCAATAGCACTTAGACTTATATACCTCTCCATAGTGCTTTAGAGCACTCACTGGGCAGTTTACAATTTCAGCATCTGGCCCCCCAAAATCTGGGTCCTCATTTTATTGACATTGGAAGGATGGAAGGCTGAGTCAACCATAAGCTGGTCAGGACTGAACTCAGGCTATGGGCAGAGTCAGCCTGCAATACTGAATTCTAACCACTGCGCCACCAGGGCTCCATTCTAATGCCAGAATGTCAACCCTATTCCATTTTCTTGATACCAATGATGCCATTGTATTATTTAAAAAAATAAATAAGAAATCAACATTGTCTCGATATTTCTATTATTTGCATTCATTAAGGCTTTTTATTGTTTTCTGATAAGCCACTCTGAGCTCCTCTAGGAGGAATAAGCTTCTAGAAATATTACAAGTTAAGCATTATTTGAATTGAGCTTACTCCTAGCAATATATTGGGTGGTTGGGCACAATGGAAATGATTTGACATGGTGTTCTTCCATGTTATTGTTTTGCTTTGTTGCTTTTCAACTTCTTTGTCAAGCACACAGCTCTGTGATTTACTGATAATCAGTCATCAAATTAAAAATGTATCGAATTTTGCTTTAGCTCTCAAAATCAGCCAAAGTAGGCTAGTTACTGTCACCTAAGCTAAGCTAAGCTAAGCTAACAAATAAAACCAAAATAAATTCTGAAAAGTCGTAAGGGCTACAATGTATAGGCCACTATACTCTACCTGCAATATTACTTGCAATTCCTATTCAGATTCATAGCTTCCTTTTTTACCCATCTAGGAAACAAATTTGCAGTTGCCACAACAGAAAAACATACAAATACTGTGAATTATGATATAGCATAGCCACGTCAGATCTTCGTTTCATGTATTCTTTCAAGGACTTAATATAATTCCCTTGAAGCCCCCCCCACAAATATTTATATAGATTTTATACATGCAATATGGCAAAATCCATGTCTGTGGTTGCTAAGAACTGACAATGACATAATGACCCATCATCAATCAAAACTATAAATACATATCACCTATGGAGAATGACAGGTCCATTTGGGGAAGATTTATTATCAATTATTGATCAACAGAAGGAAATGAGAAGACACAAGATTAAACATGTTCACTGTCTGTTTATATATTAAATCATTCTGAGAAACATAAGATTAGATTTGCAATTTAGGAACTAAATAAATTCTTCAACTGGCTATCTATGTTTGAAATGATGTAATCTCTCCCTTAATTTTCCTGACATTTTTTTTAAATTTCAAATTACCCTGCATTCATTCTTTGACACATACATTTTTCCACTGGCAGGTTTTTGAAGAAAATGAATTAGACTGGCTAATTTATATTACAGTTAATATAATTTTAATTTGTATGCCACTATCTAAAAGCAACCTTCAGTAGGCTACCTTTTTCCAGGCATACTATTTTATCGATGCAAGATGGATGCTAATGGATGTCATTGCTGCTAACACCTGTGCCATTTTGAAATTTGTAGTCCTATGATAATATTTTATTATTACTATATCACAAATATAATATCACAAATGATATAATAAATATTGTTCTTCACTATCTATCCATGTTCATGGTAACTTACAAAATACAATAGAACAGAATAGGTTAAAAATAGTAAAAATTGGGTGAGTTTTTGTAAAAACTGTAGTTCTTTAGTTGGAGGTGAAAGAATGAACTGAAGTGAGGTAGATAATTCAGAATAAGCAACTCTTAAAATTTATGCATTTTGAAAAGCCCAAATACAGTATGATGCTGCAAATATGAAGCTAAATATAATTCATCTGAAAATAAAATGACAACAGAAGTCTGAGCACATGGGACTATGCCACAATATTATCCTCAAATTGATTATTTAGAATGCAGATCTTTTTTTGTATAAATGCTGCTGGAATAATATGACATTCTAAAGGAAATACAAATCAATATAGACATTAGAGAATGAAAAATGCAGAGAGAACTAATGCTCAACTCTGAGTAGTTCTTAGAAAGAACATTTTAGTGCAATATTACTTAAAGAAGTTAAGTATGTAGAGAATCTTTTGGTTCTTGGTCATTAAGGAAGAAGAAACATCCATGGGTGATACTGAACAGAGAAAAACGAATTTGGTAGAAAACATTTTGTTTCTATATTTCCTTTCATTGTTGTTTCCAAATTACCTCCTGTGAACTACAGTGTGTTGTAGCTTTGAAATTACTGGTTGAAAATTATCAAGGTTTAAAATAGTTAATTTAGTACTCATCTAAAGTCAATCTAGCTCAGGATATTCAGTGACAGTTTTCTCATTCAATGTATCAACAGCATCTTTTATAAAAGAAAAGGTTGAAGTAGCATCCCATTAACTTACTGCTCAGGAGAGCTATAAGCATTTTCTCTTCTTTACTTTTCTTCTTTTTTTGAGGGGTGGGAAATTGCATGTTTTAGGACTTTTGTTCCTAACATCCTCCACATCTGACTATTTCAAGGATTTTATATTCCTTTGAAATATTGTTAAAAGGAGTTCCTTGAATTCCTGAGAACAATCACTCAACACATCATGTTGACTTGGCACCAGATAATTGAGTTCCACAGATGGCTGCTTCTTTTCAGACGTGGCTCTTCTATGGAACTTCCCAGGGATTCCTAAAGGTGGTGCTTTCCCCTCATTGTTATGGATTGGGAAAAAAAAGAGTGGTACTAGATGCTAAATTCAAGGTGATGAAGTTGAAAACCAAACGTTTTTGACAAATATGAGCTGATAGTTAGTTGGAGCTGATGAATAGGGAATATAGTTGCTAACAATAGGCAGAATCAAGTCATTACAGTTGATTGGAACAAAAATTGCAGCATATAAATTAACCTCTCTGTCATGAATTCAAAGCAGAGAATCGGGCAAAAGAGGAATATCTAATTGTACTTACTGAAAAAGCTGAGCCTATATTAAAAAAATATATATCAGCCACCTTGTGCACAAAAGAAAATGTAAGTTAATCAAGTTAACTTAAAAGAAACCTTTAGGTTTTGGGGAGGATATCTCTGAAATAGTCACAGCATGCAACTTCTCCTTTGAACACACTGAATAGAGATGACTAGGGAAAGCATAAACATTAAGATGCAAAGTAGAAACCAGAGGGTGTGTTTCTGTTCTGCAAATGTACAGCTGTGCAGAGTCCACTGTCCTGCCTATTTAAATTGATGGACCATCATGTTTTTTTAATTCTTAAAGATAATTATCATCTATCTCATTTATCTGCCATCTTCTACACAAGTTAACAGCAGAAACATAGACAGAGAAATAATCACTATATATCTGTTCTATAGTGTCTGACAAGCAAGTGTCTACTGGAAATTGATTGAAAAGCTCTTATTCAATTTCAGTGTTAACTTAAAAACAGTAAATCAGAGATAGAATGTCTCTAAACATCCTACCTTCAATTAACCAGATATCCTGAAACTGCAAAATTTCTATTTTTATGACTAGAGTCCTATCTTGTTTTTTCAAAGTTTCACAATCTCATATAGGATTTCCACCTCTGCAGCCTTAAAACACTGGAAAGATATACACTGAATTGATACCTATTATCAGTTCATTGGAGTATCCCTGTCCTCCAAGTGTTCAAATGTCAACTGTTCCTTCCTTGAAGTGGGAGAGATAAATTGTAATTGTCTACTCTCAGAACACCAGCATCAAGGTCACTGAAGCTGAGAGCAAAACTGTGATAAACTAACAAAATAGCCTGTCTTTTCAGAATGATTTTTACCCTTGGCATCTTTGTTGGGGCATTCAGTAGATGTACGTCATATTACTGTGAAATGAAAATTATTCTTTACTTGTTTGGCAAAAGTACTGTGAATTCACTTACAGTCCAGGGTCAGATTGTCTTGTGTTGAAATCAACAGAATCCAAACTACTAATCATGAAGAAAGTGAATCTTAGAAACATAAGCAAAATAAACTAAAAACTTGATCCAGAAAATGTTGCTCATTTAGATCCCTCAATAGTCCTTCGGCTATTCAACATTCATATCAATTTAGATTCTAACCATGATACATTGAAAATGAATGTTTTCCATTTCCTTGGATGACCCACAATTAGCAGTATAATGAGAGAGAAAAAATCTCAGTTTCAGATTAACTTAAAAAGACCTTTCTGAAATGATAGCATTTGCAGACTCAGAGAAGGAGCTAGATCCCATCCAAAGCAGGACTAGATAGCTTTTCACATGTAAACATCTGCTGAGTTTGTTCTGCAAATTAAATCATAAGCTGTGATTTGCAAATTCCATTGGTTGGGTGTGTGTTTCATTGAAAGCCAAAGCTAAACAAATCTATTGTTTTGTATGATGCGTGAATCTAATTGTTGTGCATATCAAGAAAACCGAGCAAGTACAGTATGTGCAGAAATACAACCAACATACAACCAACATAGTAAACATGATTAATAGTAGTTTCAAAGCTATGTCTCCTTAATTGCTGATCATCCCATTAAAAAAAGCATAGCCCTTTCAATTCTTACAGTGCTACAGAAATATTAACAGGCTAAACTATTTTAAAAAGTGCTTCAGAGGACTGAGCTGTGAAGTTCAGGTTTTCTTATTTAGAGAGTTTGAGAAGATGAACTCATATTATCATTATTATTGCTAATATTGCTAATATTATGTCTGTCACTTAAGACATTTTTTACTGTAGCAATTTACTGCCTTCATTCTAGTCTAACAGAAGAAGAATTGGTCCTATGTCTATGATTAAAATGGTGGTCCATCCTGGTAGGGTTAAGATCCTGGGGACAATGAAAGACTGTGTAGTGTAAGCCTCAGAACAAATATGAATGACTGATCTAGGCCTTTTGCGGCACAGTTGCATAGAAGAACTGCCTTTATAGGATGGGGACAAGACAAGACGCTGTGCCCAAAAGGCATCCCACTCAAGTTTACTGAATTGTTATGGCATAGAATGTTATTTGTGGCCTAATGTAACAATAAAATAGCCATAATGTTAGACATCCACATAAAAGGAATGGAAGGATACTCATCTCAAGTATGTTTTATTTCAATTTAGAAAAGCTACAGCCTGACTCTAGCAGCTAGTTAAGTGATAAGTAAGCAATAAAACCTGCAAAGTGACTCAGCCCATGGAAGGCTGCTTCAAACATAAAATAAATGTTATCATTGTCATGATTTATACATGCTTCGCCTGGCATAAGGTCACTGAAAGTTGGGCAGATATATTAATGATTCAGAAGGACCAAAGCATATGAGTGAAAGGGAAAAAAACTAGAACATAGAATAATAGTGTTGGAAGTGACCTTGGAGGTCTTCTAGGCCAACCCCCTGCTCAAGCAGGAGACTCTATACCATTCCAGACAAGTGGCTGTCCAGTCTCTTCTTAAAAGTCTCCAGTGATGGAGCACCCACAACTTCTGAAGGCAAGCCGTTCAACTGGTTAATTAGCCTCACTATTAGGACATTTCTCCTTAGTTCTAGTTGCTTCTCATCTTGATTAGTTTCCATCCATTGCTTCATGCCCTGCCTTCAGGTGCTTTGGAAAATAGGTTGATCCCCTCTTCTTTGTGGTAGTCCCTCAAATATTGAAACACTGCTATAATGTGGCCCCTAGTCCTTTTTTTCACTAGACTAGACATACCCAATTCCTGCAAATAAATAGCAATTAGTCCACCAACATTCATGGTTTTGATTTTGTATTTGGTCTGATAAATGCATGCCTCCCTGAAGGTCATTAGTGGAAGAATTCAAAAGAAAAGAATGCAATCAATTACAACCCCCCTTTAGGTAGATACTGATTTATTTTGTACTGCTAGTTAGCAAAACCTAATTGACTTTGCTGACTTCGAAAGATTGAGCAGGATTAGGACTTGAACAGGAGACCACTAGAAAATCCCAGGTTTGTAGACTGCATTAGAAAACAAATATATATATCCTGGAAGAATATCAATGGCAAGCCAGTTACTTTTTACTGCCAATAAAATTGTCTGGACTCCTTATTTATTTATGGGATTTATTTATTTATGGGATTTATCTATTGCCTATACAGCAGGATGTGTTCATGAACTGACTTTACTTTTGCTGAAATTAGAAGAAACAGAAATAGTTTTTTAAAAAACTATTAAACTTTCCATTACAACTTTCCCACACTTTTGATTCACATAAATAATAAAAGTATGGTGATTTTCTTTTCCTTGGTGTTTGTATTTTAATGTTTTGAATAAAATAAAAATTGATTATTAAAAAATATACCATCAGAGGAAGAAGTGATAAGGAAAATCTTAGACTGTGCGGAGATGGACAAATTAACAAAAGAGATAAAAGAAAAGGAAGACACAGAGTACTATGTAATATGGAATAAGTGGTATGATTGGTTGGAGATTAGAAATAATAAATGAAAATAAATGTGGAAAGGTCAAGAAAGGGAAAATGTGTGTATAATAATGTATAGTAATAATATGTATTATTCTTAGTATGAAGTATAGTATGAAGGAAGAAAATGGAAATAAGAAACAATGGGACAACAAGGACAAATATTTTTTAAAGAAGAATAAGGGGGGGAAATGTAAATAATAGAAGATTACCGTTACGAAATTGCTGTTTAAAAAAAAAAAGGAGTATACACTGTGTGTTTATGTGTGTTATGTTTTGTTGTTTTTTAAAAATAAAAATATTAATATATATATATAGTGATTTCCATTAAAAAAAGAACAATTAGACACTGGAATGGCTTGCCTCCAGAAGTTGTAGGTGCTGCATCACTGGAGGAGAAGAAGAGAAGAGACTGGATAGCCATTTGTCTCAAATGGTATAGGTTTTCCTGTTTGAGCAGTGGGATGGACTAGAAGATCTCCAAGGTCCCTTCCAACTCTGTTATTCTGTATTATTTTTTCCTAGATTCTTGGACATCTTATATTAATAATGATATAGATTATCAACAGAAGTGTGAATACAATTTGGTAAACTGGGAAAGAGGTGGTCCAAATCCTTATGGAAATCAATGGATGACTTTTAACCATTTATGTTGTCTTAGATAATCCTAACTTCTACTGTGAGCAAAATGAAGGGTGACCAGGTAACGTTCCTCTTCCTCCTCAAAGGATTAAAATGAGGGGGGGAAAGGTAAGGCCCTACTGATTTTGAACAGAAAAGTCGGAAGGATTTTAAAGAACTTGCCTATCCCTATGTTAAGGCAAAAAATGAAGATGATGGCATTAAGTAATAGCTTGAATACGATGTCCTGATTTTGTGAGAATAACAGTGACCAACAGTAGCAGGAACTTTGGAAAGCAGACTGCATTTAGTAGAGCTTTCTCTTTATCAAGGGTGCAGCTTACATGTAAGAGAAAATGATAACAACCATAATAGCTCCTTTCCCTCTGCATATGGGAAGGTGATTGGAGGCCCCAGTATCACCCGGTGCACCTAAGAGAGGGGTAGGGCAGATGCCTTGTGAAAACTTTGGCGGCCTTTGGTTATCCCTTTGCAGTCATTTATAGAGCATCACAGTGACATCTCCTCTACTTATGGCTGATAAGAGCTCCCCTGGAATGCATGCCTGCTACAAACAACAAGCTGGGCACAGATGCCTGCGGCTAAAATCCAAATGATGTATCATAAATTGTTAATGCTGGTTTTCAAAGTGCTAGATTATCTACCTCCTGCTTTTTGCTGGTTTGGAGCTTGGGGAAAGCAGGAAAGAGATGGAAAATCATTAGCAACATTTGCCAGCTCTCGGCAGTAAAATATCTGATTTAATTTTGTCTCCAGGTGTCACTATAAATGTCTCTCAGTTACCATCAGAACAGAAACGTGCAGATGTTATTTACTTTTGACACAGAAAAATCATTTTGCACACAAGGGCCTTTGAGCGTATGCAGGAATTTTTAATAGATTATCAACAAGAACTCAAACCTTTAATCTGTCACTCAGCAAAATTAGTAAGGCACATTTAGCAGCAGAAAATGCCCTGAGGCAGTCAAACACGTTGAAATTAATTGCTGCAGGAAAAGATACACACATTTAGAAATGTTTTCGGTTCAGTCATCTGTTAACTAAAAGTGCAGAGGCAAAGTATTAAACCGTAGTTTTCAAAGACCCTTCTCTAGTAACAGAGGAAAATGCCCTGCCTTTATAGGGTCACATAAATCTAAGACACAGTACATTGAGAAGGAGACATGATGGTGGTGTAGATAGTCTTGATGGATCTAGGACAGGAGTAGGCAACCTTGGCTCTTTTATGACTTGTGGACTTCAACTCCCAGAATTCCTGAGCCAGCATGGCTGGCTCAGGAATTCTGGGAGTTGAAGTCCACAAGTCATAAAAGAGCCAAGGTTGCCTACCCTGGATCAAGGATAACTCTGTAATGGAAGACTATCAGGTGACTGATGGACAAAAAAAATGAAATTTACTTCATCGTGTGGTGTCTTTTTACAGGAGGACTGAAAAATTCATGGAAGGTTAAATACTGAGTTCAGAAATTTAGGAATTAGGGCAGAAAAAGGCTCTTGTGAAGGTCAGTGTTTCAGGCTATGAATCTGGAAAATAAAGAGAGTGACAGGCTTACCAAAGATTTTGCTATCTTTCTTACTGTCAGAAAGAAAAGGTGTAAATAAGGGGAAAAGGAAGTTTGAACTGAAATTTCAGCACTATTGCAAAAGGGAATAGATAAAAGCCATCTCTGGATTCAAACTAAAGGAAGGAGTGGAAAGGGAAAACAGCTTTATTGAATAATTATTAGAACTGCTGCAGTCTTCAGAAACACTCCACAGTATTATTAAAAAAACAAAACACTGAAGTTACATGCAGCATGTCCCCAATTTAAAAGGGCAGAATTGAATATTTTAAAATATTTTAATAAGCAGTCTAGCAAGGACCTTGTGTTAATGTACTGCATTTAGAGCAGAATGGTCTAAAATGAAGGCCCTAATTAATAAGAGATTCCCAGCACGGCTGCTCGTCTTAACCTTTTAAATCCCAGCACTGAACCATTTGCCCAGTTTAGGCTTATATTGGAAGAAAAGCCTTCGAAGCATGGCAGATCTTAGAATAGGCAGGAGGATGGAAATCTTTTGCTCAGGTTTAATGCCAGGGATTACAGGAATATATAGCTTCTGTTTCGGGAGATCAAGTTCCCAGGTAGTCTGTTGAAAGGCTGATTGGATTACAAAGCTCACTGATGCTGATTACTTTGAATGCAGGCATAGCAAATGTTTAAGTCAATCAGAACTAGAAAAGTGGTGGGGGGTTTTGTCTGTCAGAGAGAGAGAGAGAGAGAGAGAGAGAGAGAGAGAAAGAGAAAGAGAGAGAGAATGAGAATTTGGTTCTGGATGAATAGACACAGCATAAGTCTCCTGACTATTTGGCCTTAAATTATACTTGATTTCTCCTCTCATTTCTTCTGTAATAAAGTCACTCAAGAGGAAACTGCAGAATTGCACTCCCAGCTCAGGACTCTCTCCTTCTTGCAAGCCTCAGAAGGGAAAAAAATATCTTTGAATTGTCTGATGCCAGTCTCCTTAACTAACTGGATTTGAATCCACTGGTGTGATCATGAAACCAGCTGTGGAGAGCTATTGAGTTGGATTGGCAGTTACTGTTCCTAGGAGATTGGGCCTTCCAAAGGTTAAAGTTGTCCCTCTAGGACAGGGGTCTTCAAACTTGGCCCTTTTATGACTTGTAGACTTCAACTCCCAGAATTCCTCAGCCAGGCACACTGTGAAGTCCACAAGTCATAAAAGGGCCAAGTTTGAAGACCCCTGCTCTAGGATCGTATCTTCTTGAATCTCATAAGCATAGATTACCTGGTCTTGGAAATAGTTACTGCAGAATTGGGTTTCATGGCCTAGAAGTGCCAAACAGTGACATTCCTTTTCCCCATGCCCTACATATTGGTCAGAATCCCCACTTCCTGAACAACCACTTTAGGAATTGTGACGTAGGCAAGAATTTATTTATTTATTTAAAATTACTGGCTGTCCATCTCCAGTGGACTGTTCAAATTTTAAAATAATAAGAATTGTAAATTTCAAAATTCAAAATTCAAGATAATAGGCATTGCAAACGTGACAGGACCCAGTTGATCTTGATTTATTAAAAAAAGTTAACCAGACTTGGTTAATATTTGATTTTAGACAGACTGGGATTCCTATAAACAAACAAACATACATACATTCTAGAAGACGGCAATGGTATGTCAGTTCTGTAACACTTCCATGAAAATTGCCCAGATTCATCCATGAAGTCATTAGAATTGAGCTCAACTTGAAAGAGACATTCTTTTTAAAATAGTTCAGATTTCAAAAGCAGTATGTGATTTGGAACTTTGGACTGACAGAATGTACCTACTGAATTTTAATTGTCTACATAATGCAACATCTTGTATTTCAGACAAGGCACAGACATATACATATACAAATCTAAGCCTTCTTTCCTCAAGTGAGATCTTCAGACTTTGTTATTTGAAGTATTTGGCATTCATTTACCTCATTCAGCACATTCCCTCTTGGTTTTTTTATTGTTGTTGTTTTTGGCCACTTCATAATAAAAATTACATTTTAATCATGTTTTTGTTAACAAATCTGATTTTTTATTTTCTGGGCCTGCAGATTATGATAAAGCACTACCCTATAGCTGAATGGAAACAGATGCATGTGACAAAACAGCCACAGATGGTGTGTCGCGTGCCCAACTTCTTAATTTATCCCGTTTTGTGCAGCATAATGATCTTTGCCAATAGATTGCATTCATCATTTGTGCATTTCCTTAGGGAATCTTTCCCTCCCCATCTCTTTAAAACCTGCTGTATGTTGTTATGAAAGTGCATAAAACCACTTGGTATAGTATTTTGGCAGTCAATTTCACCTTTTCTCCATAAAAAAGAATGTGATAGCAGACTCCTACTTGTGAATTATGTGCTACTTAGAATGGGAATGCTCTGTCTTGTTCTCCCAGATTGTCTTTGTGTCTTTGTGGGCAATATTTATAAAAACTCGCTTTCAACTTGACATTCATATCTTCTTTGAAATTTGTAAAAGAAATTCAGGATGCTCTGTCATTTTGGATGGGGGGACAGTCATGTACCTCTTGTAGAATACTAAAACACATAGCTGTGTCCCCTTCAAAAAGAAAACCATACCTCATAGTCCACTGTGAAATTTCAGAGCTACAGGTTTCCATGCTTGAGTGCATGTTGTGCAGAAAATCCAATAAGAAAACAAAATAAAACAGGAAAGGGAAAAAAATTAAAATTTATTATCCTGTGCCTTTTTGTTTTTGTTTTAATTATGGCATTACATTTGAACTACAGCACTCTCTGAAAGTGCTTCCTGCACCAGCTGCAGACACAGAAGGTATATATAAAAACATCTGATTCAGTTTCATCACTCTTGGTTTCTCTCAATGGAGTTTTGTTTCCAGATTTCGACTGAACAGAGAAATGCTTCACTACAATGTGTGTATTCTGTGTTTCACCCACCTCGCCAGGGCCCTCAGGCTAATGTTCTCTCTTTTCTAATTTAACGAGTCTCCACTCTTATAGATTCAAAGTGACAAATAATTAAAAAGTTATCATGGCATTTGTGCTTCTTTGTGTTAAGTGTTTAAGAGAAAGTAGAACAACGCAGTACATTATCAGTGAATGTTTGATTAAAGAAGGAAAACAGACTCATTCCATTAAACAAGGTTTTGGCTCTTCACTCCCTTGCGTGCTTTCCTTCAGCCATCAGCCATTGCAGTTAATAATACCAAATACATGCATACAAAAACTAAAGAGGTGCTGTTAAACAATTAAAAATGACAAGAAAAATAGTCATAGTGGACCATGCTACAGGTAGTTCTCAACCTACAATCACAATTAAGGCCCAAAATTTATGTTGCTAAGTGAGAAATTTGTAAAGTGAGTTTTGCTCCACTCTATGACTTTTCTGGCCAGGTTTGTTAAGTGAATCACTGCAGTTGTTAACTTAGTAACACAGTTGTTAAGTGAATCTGGCTTCCCCCATTGACTTTGCTTTGTCAGAAGGTCTCAAAAGGCGATCACGTGACCCAGGGACACTGCAACTGTCATAAATATGAGTCAGTTGCCAAGCATCTGAATGTAAATCACATGACCATGAGGATGCTGCAATGGTCATAAGTCTGAAAAATGGTCATAAGTCACTTTTTTCAGTACCATTGTAACTTTGAACTGTCACTAAGTGACAGTTCATCATGACCTGGAAATTTGAAACAGAAGCAGAAGTGAAAGAATTAATGATAACGTGGGCTAATGATTTTTATATAATATACGTCACCAGAGAAATTATCTAGAAAGTATAAAAACACCTCAAATTTATGTTGGAAACATGAACAACAAGAAGGGGCATTTAACCATGTTTGGTGAATGTCTAAAAAAGCCAGAAAGTTTTGGATGAAAATACTTACATTGACTCAGAAGATTTTAAAGATTTACAATTGAAAGCAGAGCCTTTTCTTTCATGATTGATGAATCAGTTGGGAAAATAAAATCATTTTACATTGTCTTTATACATGACAACTTCAGCAAGATTATTATATTCACAAAGATGAAAAGATTTGGTATTACTCACAATGGAGTTATGGTTGGTGAAGATGATGGAACTTGCTGAAATTACCAAATTGACTTTTTTGATTAAAAAAAAAAGACAATATCTACATTTATAAATGCGTAAGAATGTTCATATGACTCACAGGTGCAAATGATGAGCATTGCTTTAGAACGTATGAAGATTTTACATATATATTTTTTTTTCCATAGCAGAAGGATGTGCACATTTCTTGAGGTAAAAACTGTATGCACAGCAGGACTTTGGATAGAAAAGATCTTCTCATGAGCAGGGAGTGCCCTATTCATTTTCATCCAAGCAACAAGTATACTGCAAAGACTGAAAAACTGAAAACATAAAAAAACAATTGAGTCACTGTGTTTACCAGCTAATCTATAGGATTGCTTTTTTGGTGAGATTTTGACCAGTTAAGTCCATTGATTAGATTGTACAAATTATTTTGATGTGCCAATATATTAAAATATTAAAAGTATTTTATGTAATTCCTTATATAGTACCAATATATCAAAATATTAAAATTATTTTATACAATTCCTTTCCCCAAGTGACTTGGCCAGCACCCACATTAGCTTCATTCTGTGACAGGAGAAGACCTTTCTATTATCCCAGATTTTTTAATAAAGCTTTTAACCACATTCTAATTTTAGATGTTGAATGACTGCCTTATTGCTTCCTAGTTGTTATGGTGTTTTCATTATATTTTATGTTATAGGAGAGCTTCAGCTATTCAGCAGTTTTTAAATGTTCATAAATAAATAGCATTAAAGCTCTAATTACTCGTAAATTAAATACTTTTATTTTCAAGTCAATCCAGTTTATTCGCTGTATACACCAGTTTATTTATTTTATATACATTAATGCAGAAGGGTATTGGATATTTTTTGGATGATTCCTACCAACCTCCCTGGTATTAATTTCTATATAAGCTCATTTAATCTTGTATTCTAGCAGTTAGAATGTGTATTTTTTTAAATTATGTATCATTTGATTATACAACCACAACATAAATACCTCTCTTGTTTATTTTCTTTTTGCTTCATTGTCTCGAGAAACCACAATAGGCATCATCAGCTAAATTAAAGTAAAGCCAAGATAATGTTATTCAGTTTGTCGTGGAAGAAAAATTACTAGATACTTGTACATTTGAAGTTTATAATCCTATTATTGTGCTATGTGAATGGAAAAAAACATTTCTGCTGATCCAGCTTTTATTTCCTCCCTGTTCCTTGTTTATTCAATCCTGCTTTTTTATGAAGTTCTTTAGGGTCATCCAATCAATGACTTTAAAAAATAATGTGAATATTTTAGAACAGCATCACCATAAATCATTTTGTGAAAGTCCTGAAAACATCAGATAGCTGAGTTACTGAATATCATATAGAAAACCGTTGTATGATTAAGTTCATTTTTGGAAATGGCTATTAGAAAAAGTATTGCAGACAGCAGTACAAAAAGAAGAATAAGAATGAAATAATTGCTCAATCGCTGGAGGTTTTCAAGAAAAGATTGGATATTCATTTGTTCTGGATGGTGTAAGGATTCCTGTCTTGGGCAGGGGGAAGGACTAGAAGACCTCCAAGGTCCCTTCCAGCTCTATTATTCTATGATTGAATAAAGAACACCTTTTCTGGAGAAGGAATATGAAATACATATTGGTAGCAATATGTGGGTAGCAGTAACACATATTAATAATAACCACAAAGATTGTGATTGCTACTAAAAAAAAAAAAAAGTCTGTATGTTGTGTGGTTTCAATGTAAGGAAAAACAACATTTTTGGCCCAGGGACCAAAATACAAAAAGTAGATAACCCAAAAGAAACAGTAGGAGAGGGCATTAATTTAATCTTAATTAAAATGAAATACAGTAAATGTGACCTCTCATATGTATGCATTTCCCTTTCTGCCACATTGATTTTTATTATTTTTAAAAAGCAGGAACTTTCAGGGTTTCCTGAAAGCCAAACTGAACATCAGAGCAACAGGGTTGGGGAGGCATAAGGTTTCAGTATGTTTCTTTTCTCTAAAGGGAAACAACTTTCTATTCCATCTCTTTCAGGCCATTTTATTTTCTTGTTTTGTAAATGGATTTAGTAGCACTTCTTTGAGTTTCATTTTATCAACGTGCTGTACGGATTTTTCAGTAATTTGGATGCAAAAGGGGAAAAGTGCTTTGGGGCACAGAAGGATGTAAACATCGTTCTTTGCTGCAATTCCTAAAGCCAAATCCATCCTTTGCCCAGAATCCCATGGCAGCTGCAGAGGCATCCACTGCCTCTGAGGAAAAGCACAGCTGCTTTAAGGAATTGCAGACAAGCACCGTATTTGCATAGCTGCATACTCCGATGTACTTTTTTGCCTTTGAATTGTAAAACTGTGAAGCCCTATTAATGTTTCATTCAGAGAGACATTTGTGAGACGTGATTTAAAATCATAAAGGTAACTTTTGCTTCAGACCAAAATAAATTGCAATTTTTCCCAGTGCTTTTGTCCCATGCTTTTTCCTATGTGGAAACTACCGTCTTACCAGCAATAGGGCCTATAGAAGCAATCTTGGGTGCCACTTCTGGACTGGACATGGAGCCACATGCACAACTAGGGACTGTGCATTTGATTCTTCTTTCCCACCTGCTTCTGGAGATTTAATTTTATAAATATAATGTCTGTTCAGAGAATGGACTTTCCTGTTTTCCCCAAACACCCGTCATACACAGAAACTCAGACAGACACATCCTTTACTATCAAAAAGCCATGTGATTTAGTGACTGTGTGTATTTAAACAGTGGAAAAAATGGGTGCACACACTGAGGATATTGTTACACACTAATTTGCAGCCATTGAGTTAGCAGAAAAAAATGGCAGCCCATACTGTTTCAGTTATAAGGTTGTTAATTGGTACTGGTTCCTATAGTTTTAAACAAACAGAAAGATGGAGGAAGAAAGGAGGATGACCAGTTGGTTCCCATGCCTTTGTTGACATTTATAAACACTTCTTCTAACACATATAAATTAAGGAAAGTTATAGGTAGGTAGGTAATAATAATAATAATAATAATAATAATAATAATAATAATAATAATAATAATAATAATAATAATAATAATAATAATAATAATAATAATAATAATAATAATAATAATAATAATAATAATAATAATAATAATAATAATAATAATAATAATAATAATAATAAAGTTGGAAGGTGGAAGGTATCTTGGAGGTCATCTAGTCCAACCCCCTGCTCAGGCAGGAAACCCTATACCATTTCAGACAAATGGCTGTCCAGTCTTTTCTTAAAAACTTCCAGGGTTGGAGCATTCACCACTTCTGGAGGCAAGTTGTTCCACTGATTAATTGTTCTAACTGTCAGGAAATTTCTTCTTAGTTCTAGGTTGCTTCTCTCCTTGATTGGTTTCCATCCATTGCTTCTTGTCCTGCTTTCAGGCGCTTTGGAGAATAGCTTGACTCCCTCTTCTTTGTGGCAACCCCTGAGATATTAGAACACTGCTATCATGTCCCCCCTCGTCCTTCTCTTCATTAAACTAGACATACCCAATTCCAGCAACTGTTTCTTATATGTTTTAGCCTCCAGTCCCCTAATCATCTTTGTTGCTCTTTTCTGTACTCTTTCTAGAGTCTCAACATCTTTTTTACATCGTGGTGACCAAAACTGGATGTAGTATTCCAAGTGTGGCCTTACCAAGGCATTGTAGAGTGGTATTAATACTTCGTGTGATCTTGATTCTATCCCTCTGTTAATGCAGCCTAGCACTGTGTTGGCTTTTTTGGCAGCTGCAGCACACTGCTGGCTCATATTTAAATGATTGTCCACTAGGACTCCGAGATCCCTCTCACAGTTACTACTATTGAGCAAGGTACCCTCTATACTATACCTGTACATTTGGTTTTTCTTGCCTAAATGTAGAATGTTACTTTTTTCACCATTGAATTTCATTTTGTTAGATAGCACCCAGTGTTCAAGTCTGTCCAGATCCTCCTGTATCTTAAGCCTATCTTCTGGAGTGTTGGCTATTCCTGCCAGCTTGATGTCATCTGCAAATTTGATGAGTTCCCCATCTATCCCCTCGTCCAAATCAACTGGACTTTCTTGTTTCTCTTTGAAGATGTTTCGCTTCTCATCCAAGAAGCTTATATGAATCTAAGATGCTTCCATATGATGAGATGAAGGCAGCAGCATGAAGACATGGTCTTTCAAAGTGATTGGTGGGTCATCTTCATAATGCAGCTAGGGGTATTGGAGGATGAACCAATAGGTTTTCTGCTGGATTGTAGCTGTCATTTCACTTACTTTTTTTCCCTTTCATATACTGTAACAGTATGCCAGTTCTATAATGTTCAGTTACTCTGTATTTGTATTTGAAGTTAATCAATTTGCATAATATAAAGCACAACTGATTTATGTATATTTATTTAATCTTGCTTGAGAACATCATTAAAGAGTGAAATCAACATTTATCATACATAAATAAATGAAGCATATTTTCCCCAAAGTTAGTCTCCATTGGCACATATTAAATTATTACTGTGTGAATATAATGTACACCTCATGAACTTCATCTGCATGAATTAAAATTAAGAAGTTGAATCTAAACATAGATTATTCATGAGTTAAATGATATATAATTTGCATATGATGCTGTTCCATTCCTATATTTTATCTTACTGAAAGGGTACAGAAAGTCTAAGCCTATCTCTTATCCCCTTTCTTTGCAGTAAAAAAAAAAAAAAAACATCCCGATCCTTACCTACATTTCTTCTATACCTCATTGAATCTTTTTAAACAAAATGCTGGGAAATAATTACATTTTTTCCCCACACAGTGGATGGTGGCCCCTATTCAGACTGGGCCATGAAACAGAATAAATAACTGCAGAAGTGGAACTGAAAGATAATTTTCATGAGTCATACATGGAGTATACTGTAGAGGCATACTTTTATAATTACAAATCTGTTGCTAACAGAGGACTACTAGAAAATCAATGCTAGTCCTTTCACACCAGGACTTCACAGCAATCTCTGTTGTGAAATGACATTGAATGAATCTTGTCGGAACCTATGATGGTGCTGTTGGTATAGTTGTGGGGGCAAAGTAGGTTTGTTGCAAGGTCTCCACGTTAACATTTTTGTTCTGTTTTTGTGGTTGTGGTTTTCTTTTTTGCTTCTTTTGCTTCAGGTTGGATGGTTGTCTGTACAGAAATATGGGCCAACGCCTGAGTGTCATTTACTGGTGGAGTTATAACATATTAATTTTGTTGTTGAGTGACCTGAGCTGTGAGCTAAGAGTGATGGCCACTGGTGTCCTGTTGTACTATTCTGACCATTTTCCAGAGCTTTACCACATGCAGAAGCCATCAGGGAGGATATGATTTTAACCTCCTACTTGATAATATCTGCTGCACTCGATGGGACTTGCCATTTATAGCGCTGAACTGCAAATCTTTTTAGACATACAGTTATTCCAGTTTTTGAACTGGTAGCCAATAGTAACTGAAGTTACTATACTATAAACATTTAGGTGGAAATGTATAATGTAACAGAACAAGAAAACAAACAAACCTTGCTGGCTTCGTGGCTATAGAAATTCCCCGTGCTCTGTTGAGTACTATTTACATTGCTAAGTTGAAAAAAAGGAAAGCAATTGCTCTCTGTTTTATGTTGTTAATTCCAATGAAATTGTCACAAGCAATCCTGCAGCTCACCTAAAACTGCTGGATGCAAGGCATTAACTTACAAGCATATAAAAAAATTCTTTCTGGGACAAAAAATCAGGTATCAGTCTGTCAATGTTTAGCTATTTTGCTGAAACTTATGGATAGAAAGTTAATGGCAAATCTGTCACAGAGAAAAAAACACACAATCTGTTTTATTTAATTTCAGATAAGGATGAACAGATAGCTCTAAATAATGCATACAGATTTCTTGATATGGCTCTGGAGAATTATTTAGCTCCCAATACCTTTTTGCAGTTTGTGCAGTGAACTTCTTAAGCATTCAAATCAGCAAACATATTAGAGGTTGCAAGACAGATGACATGTGACTGCTCCTCATAAACTGTTTGAGAATCTATTAATACTATAAAGATCTTTTTCTACTTTCCACATTCTGTTCGGGGTGTCTGGTGTCACTTTGGCATTTAGTAAAACTACCAGATTGGGCTGCAAAATTCCAAATGAGCAGCCGTGGGGAAGGAAGTTGAAATTTTCTGAATGTTGTTGTTGCTATCAAATGATTATTTGGATTTTGGAATGAGCTGAGAAGCCAAGGTTCATAAGTATTATTTGTTGTTGTGTAGTTTGTATATTATGTTTGCTATGATATTGATTAATGTGGTCTTTTCCATTACACCTTTTTCATTCTCTTTTGGGTTTTATTAAGAGAAAGAGAGGGGGGAGGGAGGGAGGGAGGGAGAGAGGGAGAGAGAGAGGGGAGAGAGAGAGAGAGAGAGAGAGAGAGAGAGAGACGAGAGAGAGAGAGAGAGAGAGAGAGAGAGAGAGAGAGAGATCAAATGAAATCCTGGCTGAATAATGCTTGCTCAACATGCTAAAATAGAATCAGTTAATCAGGTAAACAAGAATCTAACATCCAATTATATTTTAGAAAATCTTAAAAGCCATTATGAAAGAATTCTATCAATGCTTAGCTCTACATACATTTCAGTTTTAATGCTTATTTACCCTACCTGAATATGCAATGGGTGGATTGCCCTCCCATTGCTTGATTCCCATGTGTGTCTCTTTCTTCTGATAATTGCTAGCCCCCAACTGGGCATCCCCCGAGCAACAGTGATGTCACTGGCAAATCCTTTCACTATGGAAATACTTTGGTGCAGGATCCCATCTGGGTCGGTTACTGGGACCAGAGATTTTGTCGTCCAAGCTTTCGGACAGGTGCTAGAGCCCATCTTCAGGGAACTTCTCTCTAACAGCACTTTGGTGCTTCTAGTACTTCAGTGCTTCCAACATGGAATTATTAGTATTGCTAGCTCTGATATCAGGTTACATTCTTTAGTCTGTTTGAAATCTAAATCTCACAATAATTCTTATGAACTAGTTCTGCTGCTTACCCATACCATTACCTTAATTGACATCCCTGTTGAAACATAAATGAACTAACACTAGCACGGTGATATAATTCATTTTTAATTGTCTTCCCACAACAAAATCATTTACTCTAGATCCTTCAACCTCATATTGCGATGAGCATCAGAGATGTACACTAAATTCACATATTTCTTGAACTCTGGGTACAGAATGCAGAATACAGAGTTGGAAGGGACCTTAGAGATCTTCTAGTCCAACCCCCTGCTTAGGCAGGAAGGCCTATACCATTTCGGACAAATGGTTGTCTAATCTCTTCTTAAAAACTTTCAGTGTTGAAGCATTCACAACTTCTGGAGACAAGTTGTTCCACTGATTAATTGTTCTAACTGTCAGGAAATAGAACAGAACAGAACAGAACAGAACAGAATAGAATAGAATAGAATAGAATAGAATAGAATAGAATAGAATAGAATAGAATAGAATAGAATAGAATAGAATAGAAGCTGGAAGGGACCTTAGAGGTCTTCTAGTCCACCCCCCTGCTCGAGCAGGAGAACCTATACCATTTCAGACAAGTGACTGTCTAGTCTCTTCTTAAAAGTCTCCAGGGATGGAGCGCCCATGACTTCTGAAGGCAAGCTGTTCCACTGGATAATTGTCCTCACTGTCAGGAAGTTTCTCCTTAATTCCAGGTTGCTTCTCTCTTTCGTCAGTTTCCAACCATTGTTTGTTGTCTTGCCCTCTGGTGCTTTGGAGAATAATTTGACCCCCTCTTCTTTGTGGCAGCCCCTCAACTGCTATCATTTCAACCCTGTTTCTTCTTTTCTTTTGACTAGCCAAACCCAAGTCCTGCAGCCATTCTTCATATGTTTTAATCTCCAGGCCTTTGATCATTTTAGTTGCTCTTCTCTGAACTTTTTCCAAAGTCTCAACATCTTTTTTGTAGTACGGTGACCAAAATTGGTTGCAGTATTCCAGGTGTGGTCTTACTAGGGTTTTATAAAGTGGTATTAATACTTCACATGATCTTGATTCTATGCTTCTGTTTATACAACCCAGGATTGTATTAGCTTTTTTTGCTGCTGCTGCACACTGCTGGCTCATAATCAAGTGATTGTCCACTAGGACTCCAAGGTCCCTCTCACAGTTGCTGTTTTTGAGCCAGGTGTCACCTAATCTGTACTTGTACCTTTGATTTTCCCTGTGAAACTTTGCTTTTCTCCACATTAAAACTCATTTTGTTGGATAGGGCCCATTGTTCAAATTTGTCAAGATCTTTTTGGATCCTGAGCTTGTCTTCTGGGATGATGGTTATTTCTGCCAGTTTGGTGTCATCTGCAAATTTGATGAGTTCCCCTTCTATTCCTTCATCTAAGTCATTAATGAAGATATTGAAGAGTACTGGGACTAAGATAAAGCCTTGTGGTACCCCATTACTTCTCTCCATGTGAATGTAGTACCACTGAGGACTACTCGCTGAGTACGGTTTGTCAGCCAGCTACAGATCCATCTAATGGTGTTGTTGTCTATCCCATCTTTTTCTAACTTACTAAGCAGCAGGCTGTGGTCTACTTTATCAAATGCCTTACTGAAGTCTAAGTATACTAAGTATAGTTCTAGGTTGTTTCTCTCCTTGATCAGTTTCCATCCATTGCTTCTTGTCCTGCCTTCAAGTGCTTTGGAGAAAAGCTTGACTCTCTCTTCTTTGTGGCAGCCCTTTAGATATTGGAACACTGCTATCCTGTCACCCCTAGTCCTTCTTTTCATTAAACTAGACATATTCTATTCCAGCAACTGTTCCTTATATGTTTTAGCCTCCAGCTCCTTAATCGTCTTTGTTACTCTTCTCTGCACTCTTTCTATAATCTCAATATCTTTTTTACATTGTGGTGACCAAAACTGGATGTAGTATTCCAAGTGTGGCCTTACCAAGGCATATCAAGTGGTATCAGCACAAAAATTAGCATATACTCTAGGGGTATCACTATATCCAGAGATACCTTTTCTGACTGATGAAGGACTCTTGCATTTTTGTTCCCCCATCCCATGTAATATACTGTTGTGGCCTTTAGCAAATTACCAATTTCCAGATGTCCTCTTTATTTCTATCAATTTCACTGGTACTCTGTTTTGTTTTTTTTACAAATTAAAAACGATGGGTGGCTGCAATCCAGTTACAGGAAGTGACACCATAGGATTAAATGTGCCTACCTGGTTCCAAAAAGGACAAAGGTAAGCAACTATACATCTTGGAGGGTAAGACATTGGGGCTGGCAGGTAGAGTTATTGCAGTCATTTTATGAACACCTATCAAATACTCTTCAGGTTTAAGTGCAAAAGCTGCAAAAGCCTGTGACATAATTGGTTGATTGGTTTTGGCTTAGTGTGCCATCTGAACCCAACTATTTCCATTCGAAAAATCATAGTTTATCACTGTGCATGCCTCAGGGAACAATGGATTTTTCAATAAAACATTTTAAAAAGAAATCCTGGTTTACTGCAAACATTATAAGTAGAAAGCCATGCTGTGTGAGTCAGGTCATTAATCCTATCCAGCTGAATATTATCTACAGTGACTGACGACAGTTTTCTAGCATTTCATCTTTACTAGCTTCACTTGGAGGATTGAATCCTTAATGTACTATATGTGGAATATATATTTTCAACCAAGCAATGGGGTTTTTTTCCCCAACAACTAAGATTCTTTTCATGCTCTGTCTTTGTGCATAAGAATTCTGCAAGTCTATTTCTTTCCTTTGATCTTAAAAAGTTGTGTGAGAATTCTGCACCTGATATCTCTGTGAATTCTGATATCTCTCCTTCCAAGGCCAGAATTCACTGGTCAACCAACCGTTCTTTGTTTATGAAATTTAATAACATCAGATACCAATATTATATTAGTAAATACAGATACAGGAAACGCAGAGTTCATTTTGAAATGCACCAGCTTAAAATTTCTACCAAAACTAAATTTGAACCATCGTTCTGACTTGACTATTCCAAGAGAACAAGCACTGAATCAAATAAGTGGAGCCAAGCAGATATTTCAAAGAGTCACAAACACGGGAACAGCACACAGCTACATGAAATGAGATATTGTGCTGAAGACACCGAAACACCAACCAACATGACCAAAGTTAAATTGAATTGACTCTATGTCCTGTCCTTTACAAGTTAATCTCTAGGTTACAGAACAAGACGGCTTTGGCTGCTAAGACTTTTCTGCTCTCTGCTGTAGAAAACTGTTATATGAACAGAGATGGCAGGAGTTAAATGGTAGATAGTTATCTTTTTTCTTAGGAGTTATCACTGGATGAAAATTCTATTGCTCTTTACTAATTCATATTTCAATTCTATTGTCCTTCATATGACATGGATCTAGAATTCTGGCTATCCCAGACAGCATGAAATATGCTGGGAACAATAGTTCAGAGGGACATGGAAATCCATGCCTAGTTAAAAAAAGATGTAACAGAATGCTATTAAATAGGAAGCAGGGGGAAAAAACACCACCCATAATTTTGTAGCAGAATATATGCTTTTAACACTTTTAGTGAATTTACACAGACTATACGAAACCTTTGATGGAAAGAAAGCACTGGGAATCAAATTTCAACAAACAGATTCAGCTGAAGGAAAGCTCATCCTATCTACAAATATGACAGATATTTAAAGAGGTAAAATAGAAGGTTGGAAAATAAAAATGTTCCAAGCCCATTGTGAGCATGTACATTCTATCAACAGCAGCCCTTGTGGGCTATATTTTAGGTAGAAGGGGAAAAAAAGAAAATTTGGAACCAAGTGCTGTATTTTTTTACTATGCCATCTCAATATTATAGCATTTCCGAGTATTATAGCATTTCCCTGTATATAGGCACAGTGAGTATAAATAAAACTTTTGTGCAAAGAGAGACTTTTAAAGGGATCATGAAGTGAATTGCTGCATTAAGAATGTAGGCTGAAATATAGGAATGTCAAAGCAAAAGCAGAAAAACTAGGACTCAGTTAAAAAAAATCCTTGATCTTATAATAGGTCACAAATGCATTGAAAAGACATAGGCCCTTGCTTTTAGAATTATGGGGTCTGTAGATTCTATACTGCTAGAGGCATCATTTTGGAGAAAATTGAAATATAAATACAGACTGAATCAAGGGTTTTTTATCATTATGACGATGATTTCAAATAGAAAACTGTCATCTGTAAAATAGGACACATGGCTACCTAATCCAATGCTTTTGAAACAGCTTTTTAAAAATAACCATCCACCCCCTAGGCTTATAGAAATGCAAATTGCTCCTCAACTTACAGCCACAATTGGAATGGGAATTTTAGTTGTAGCTCATGACAATCATAAGTCAAGACATCCACAGGACAGGACATGATTTTAGGATTATTTTTACAGCAGTAGTTAAACAAATCATTGGTTGTAAGTGGCATCAGAAAAAAGCCAGAAACTGGCAAAAAATATTACAAATCACAGTCACATGATGGAGAACAGCCAGACCCACACATGCAGAATTTCAATCTAATTCAAACATGTCAAACTCAAGGCCTGCGGACCAGTTCCAGCCTGTGATGTGTTTAGATCTGGCCTGCAAGCAGACTAGTAGGAGGAGGTGATTGACTATGTAATGGGGGGTGGGTGGGTGAGCTGAACTGGCAGTACCAGAGAGGCCTGGGGGAGAATCAGCTGGAGCTGCAGTATCGGCGTGCATAGCTGCAGCCGATCCAGCTTCCAGCAGCCTTGGGAGTGGCTGGCAGCCACACACCGTCTTTGGGGGAAGAGTCAGCTGGAGCTATGGGGCTGCCAGGGCTTGGTGGGGACCCCAGAATCAGCACATGAAGCTCCAGCTGATGAGCGCTGCATGAAAAGGCCAGCTGGGCAGTGAGTGAATGCCTGGGAGAGGAGAAGAGAGGATATAAAAGGAGGGTTTTTTCTGGAAAGGAGGAGGAGTGAGGGGGAGAGAAGGTGATAGGGAGGAGAGGAGAGATATCAGTGGGGCAAGCCTGAGGGAGAAAAGGGGATAGAAGATGAGAGGCTCCCTTCTGAGGGAGAGAAGGGGATACAACTGGCCCTTTGAAGGCAACCATAATGCTGATGCGGCCCTCAATGATCTAACTACTTTATTGTTTTATGCCTATTTCCCAGAATCTCCCCAGACTGGTAGCTTTCACCTGGAAAAGACTTGATAAAACTCAAAGGCATGGAGGATGGGGGTGTCATACCCTGCACTTGTGTTTATGTAGTGAGTCAAACTAATTCCTCACTTGCTCTGTAGCAAGAACACTGCAACCAGTTGTAAATTTGTTCATGTGTCTAGAGGAGAGAGAATCCAATTGTAATCATGTGTCTGGGCAGAGCACCAATTTACCGAGGCTGTCGTAATTTTGAATGATCATTAAACAAGTCATAAGTCAATGATTTCCTGTAGTTCTTAACTGAAAAGGAGAGAGTTTGTATTTAGGACATATTGGGGAGCTATAGTTGATGCTTGATATTTATTCTTATTTAATAAGAACATTTAATATGTTTACATATATGATTTTTTCTCCCTATAAGGAAACTCAAGGGGAAGTGAAGAGGAAGTTGGAAGTTACTCTTCCTCCCACTGATTTTCCCCCCTACCTGTGATTATTATGTTTCTCTGTTTAGGTAAGAAAATAACTCTGAAATAATGACCCAACAGGTCATGGGTTATCTAGTTTCTGATAAGAAGCACCATTTTAGAAATTATAAATAGAAGAACTATTTCTGAATTACATGCTATTGATACTTTACATCTGTCTCTTCTGGCAATGAGATTTTGAATTAAACAAAATCTTTTTTTTTCTTTCCAAAGCAATATTAAGATAATAAAAATAATAATGAGTTGAGAACTACGCTGGGAGTAATTTATTCTACCAGAAGAGTCACACATGCCAAACAGGTCTTAATGGAAAAGCCAGACCAAATGTACCCACCAACACATTTAATATGTTGAGAAAACATCAAAAGAGTCCTCTACTGCAGAAGTTCCCAACCTTTTGGGCACCAGGGACCAGTTCTGTGGAGAAAGGTTTTTCCACGGACCGAAGAGTGCGTGGTTTTGTGTGCTGCCGGAATTCCACGGATGGGGCTTTGCTTGTTTGTGCAGACCGGTTGCTGGCATGCCATGGCCCGGTACTGGTCCATGAACTGGGGGTTGGGGAACCCTGCTCTACTGGACCAGTTGTCACTGCAATCAACAAGGACCATATCAGATGTTAGAGTTATTGGGAATCTATTGACAAAGGACTCAGAAGCTATGACTGGGCAACCAGGGTTTAACCCTGTAAGATTAGTGGAAGAACAACAATCCCAGACAAGACAAAAGTATACTGTGTTTGAAAACCACATCATTATGGCCTGAGATTATGAATTGGAATGAACAAATCAGGGCTATTTAAAGCAAATGTTTGAACTGTGGAAAAGAATTTATCCAGATTCAAATGTCACTGAACAACGATTAGCAGATCAAAGTAGATCCATTACCATAAATAATATATTCAAGGATGCAGAATTGGATGAGGTTCAAAAATATTGTGAAAATGGAAGACCTGAAACAATAGTAGAAAAATAGAAGAAACTCAGATAATAAGTGGAAATATAAAGGAAACAACTGATATGAATTACATAAATGATAACTTAGAAGGAGTGATAACAACAGGACCAATACAGACCAGCACTGAAAAAACTAATGAACTAACCCCTGAACAAGAATAATTAATTTAAATTAATTTAATTTTTTCCTTTTATTATACTTAAAAGGAAAAAAAAACTGCCAGCACTGAAAGTAATGACCAAGAAAGACCTGGCACCTATAATGAAGGATGTAATTAAGGTGCTTGCAGAGATAAAAATAACATCTATCTAACAGACCAATCAGCTTGCCTACAATACAGCAGTGGTTGTTACAGAAGAATTGGATATTGAAATTAGAAATCCCAAAGCAAAATCATAATATTCAGTCTCAAAGTCAAGAAAAAGAAATTAATCAAAGCAGTCAGTAACTGACTGCTTTGATTAAGAACAAAAATGCAACTATTGTTTCTACTTGGAAGTGGCTTCTGGGCTTTGTGCTGGAGGTGGAAAAAACGAAACCTTGATTTTGGGTTTTACCGATTAGATAGGTTTGTTGCTATAGAAATGGCTAGTTTATACTATTATTTAAAAGTAAAAAGTTGAGGTTTGATGTTATTATCTTACTTTACTGCAACTAAAGAGAGTTGGAAGTCAACGCCTTTTCTTTCTTTTTCTCCTTTTTCTTATACTTTTCCCTTCCCTTTTCCCTCCCTTATCTTTCCTACTATTTTCTTTTATATTTTTGTATCTTATAGTATTAATAAATAAATAAACTGGGGGAAAAATAAAAAAGAAAAGGAATTAATATCAGATCCAAGTTATTTGAAGAATACAAAAGAACAAAAATTGAAACAAACATAAGACAAGATAAATAAAAAAAAAATATTGACTTAGGGCTGTTGGTTTGACCTCCGAGCTTGGCGATTTGGCTGCAAACGTTTCATCTCCATTTGGGGGGGGGGCAAATCGCCAAGCTCGGAAGTCAAATCAACAGCCCAACTACCCTCCCAACCTACTAATATATTCAAACACATTTCAATATTGACTTAGCTTAGAAAAATTGAATAAGCTTTGGAAATCATAAAGGAATGAATAACAGCAATTGCTGGAAAAACTGAATGCTATGAGGCAAACATTATCAATCTGAAGCAAAATCAGATATTTCAATCAGACCTGAGGAGATTCTGCTAAAGTATAAATGGCAGTGGAAATTCTGAAAATGGAAAAATAAAAGAAAAGGGAACAAGACTGCCTTATACTGTCTGTTCCATGCAGTATTATATGCAAAAGCAAAAAAATAAAAATAATGACATATGGTTTGGATTGATTATAAAAAAGCATTTGATTCATTACCATATAGATGGATCATCAAATCGTTGGAAACAACTTAGGTGAGTAAAAAACATTACAATGCTCATTTTTTTAAAAAAACGAAGCAGTAGAAGATGGAATTGGTGGTTGGAAAGGAAAAAAAAATGTGTTTGTCAACATTAGGAGAGGCATGTTCCAGTATAATTCATTGTCAACTTTGTTATTTGTCATCCCATTTTCAGTGATTTTGAAGAAAACAAATCTTGGCTAACAACAAAAAATGCTAATAAAATTTCACATTTGCTTTATATGGATAATATGAAGCTTTTTTTGACAAATCAGAAATTGAAACATTTTTTTAGCAAAGATATAGCTATGGAATTTGGCTTAAAGAAATGTGTTACTATAGCAATAAATTGGAGTAAAATCACAAAAAGTTATTGGAATTGAAATTCTGAGTGGTCAAAATATTAGTTGTCACCAGGATGAATCCCACAAGATTCTAGGCATAGTTGGGTAATATCAAGCATGAAGAAGCTGAAAATAAGGAATACATCCAGAGAGTGAGAAAGTTTCTAAATACAAAATTGAACAGTGGAAACACCATCAAAGTCATCAATATGTGGGGCATGCTTGTGATATAACACACTGCAGGTATTACTAACTAGACACAAGCAGAACTGGACAGTCTGGATTGAAAACAAGCAAACTGATAATTATTCACTAAGCATTCTATCTCCATAGGGATATTGATAGATTGTATCTACCCCACCAAAATGGAGGCAGAGGTTACTTGAAGTCAAACTGTCACAGAATAAACATATGCATTGGCTAATTATGTCAAAAACAAGATGGATATAGGTTAATTTTTACAAAAATCAAAGGGAAAGTTGTCAAAACTTGGTAACGACTTACAAGTACATTAAAAAAAAAGAAAGAAAGAAACTGAAGGCTTGATTTTGGCTCCTCTTGAGCTAGCTATTCAAATTAATGTAATCATGGCCAGAATTGGAAAAAAAAATATCAAATGATTCAAAGTGCAGATTGTGCAAAGAAGTGGAAGAAACAATAGCTCGTATACTCAGCTTGTGCAAGAAGATCACACAGATTATACAGAACAACATAACAGAGTCACTAAAATGATTCACTGTAAAATCTGTAAAAAATTATCATGTGCCAATAATAAATATTTGATGGGAGCATATAGTTGAAAAAGTTTCAAAAATATTGTAGGATTTCCCAATAGAAACTAATAAAATCTCGGCTCATAACACACAAGATTTGGTGGTTGAAAAGAAGAAGGTGTGGATAATTGATTTGGCAATACCAGTGGATAGTGCAATAGAAGAATTGGAGAAGATCACAAAGTATCAAGATCTGAAAATCAAAATTGAAAGATTATGGTATAAACCAACCATGGTGGTCCCAATAATAATCAGCACATACCAAAAGCTACCAGAAAATCTTGAATGGCACAAAGAAAAATTTGTGTGTTGACAAAATTTCCACCTATCAATTTCAAAAGATCACATTGCTTGATTTGCACATATACTATATCATTATATTATGACATCCTAGATTATTGGGAATAACTTAATGTATATGAAAGCCAACACCAGCTAAAGAACTGGGAGCGGTAATTTCACATTGTTGTGCATATTATAATAATAATGTTTAATTTATGTTTGGGGTATATTTCTAGTTAAATTAATTGTGTTATAGAATAAGATGCTACATTTACAGCATAACATATTCTGTGTGCATCTCTCTAACTTACAATGTGCTTATCTTCCATGTTGCTGTTGCTGGAATGATAACAAGCTTTCATTCTCTCCTCCGCATGCAGAGGTTTTTGAGCAATGATAAACAAGCAACATAAACAATTCTCCTTTGAAACTTTTTTTATCATGGTACAAATAACTTATTCCTAAACTTATTTATTTCAAGCCACACTGTTTTCTAATAGTGCACACTTGAGAACAGTTATACCCTTTGGAAATAAAGTGTTTACTTGTAAATAAATGGCACTGGCATCATTGGGAACCAAGGATGAAATCATACGGAAATTTGGTCAAGGAGTATTCCATATAAGAATCAGAAAGATCTATATTTGTGCAAACATGCTAAAAGCACATTGAAAGGGTGTAATGTACTGAGGATGTTTCAGGTTAAATTTACTGATGGAAATTGCAGGATAGATTAACCAATATGTGTTAGGATAAATTTCCCTGAGTATTTCAGTTTTGTTCAGTGAGCATATTATTGTAATAGATACACATTTGGGGCTTATACACACTACCTGGTTGCTGCATCCTCAGAATAGACCATTTCTGGTAAGCAGGAATGGACAATGCAACTTTATACTCATGTGTTTTTATTTATTTGTTTTGTATTGTCCACCATCTTACCAAGCGACTCTGGACTGCAAACATTTTTTTTAAAAAAAATAAGAATAATTAACAATAAAAAAATAAAATACCTAACACCCAAGAATAAATCAGCCATCATAATCATTAACTTATGATTATAAAGACTTCCTTCAACAGTTTTAAATTACTTTTTTTCTCCTTTCATTATCTTTATGGCTCCTAGTTGTTTCGATGGTGACTTTTACTTCATTGTAAGTTAACCCAGGACTTCATTGACCTGAGCACTATACTTTTCAAAGGTAGGAATGTTAAACAGCATGACAATAGCAATAGTAATAGCACTTAGACTTATATACCGTTACATCAGGGGTGTCAAACTGGCAGCCCATGGGTCGGATGCATCACATGCAGGACACGCCCACCCCAGCTCTGCAAAGACAAAAAACATCACAGTACATCACGTGATGTGATCAGGCTTGACACCCATGTGCTACATAGTGCTTTATAGCCCTCTCTAAGCAGCTTACAGAATCAGCGTATTGCCCCCAAGAAGTTGGGTCCTCATTTTACCAACCTTGGAAGGATGGAAGCTGAATCAACCTTGAGCCAATCAAGATCGAACTCCTGGTAGTTGGCAGAATTAGCCTGCAATACAGCATTCTAACCACTGCACCACCACAATATCATAGTGGCTATGCTTGGCTCTTGATATGCACTGATAATGTTACCTAGTTCGGGTAATTTAGGCAATGAAACCTCTGCAAGAAAATAACCAAGCTCAGACAGCACCAAGGACCCCTCACATATACAAATAAAATATGTTTTAAACATATTGTTATAATGTATATATGCCTCTGACAAAAGTTAGGGCAGGGCAGTTCTTCAATTCTGAAAGCAAAAGTAGGCACTGGATAGTCCAGAATCTCCTTAAAGCAGGGGTGTCAAACTGCCGGCCCATGGGCCGGACGCATCATGCTGAAACCGCGCCCACCCCATTGCCAGCAATGGAAAAAAAAGTCACGATACGTCACAACATGTCACGTGATGTTAAAGGAACTAGGCCTTCTGCTTTTGTTTATTGTTTATTTTTGGAAGGGTGAGTTGTGTGATAGCTGCAAAGGGCAACCAAGCAATTTCAGGTAGAGATGCAGCTGCATTAAAAAGCACATAAACTCCCTTGAATCACAGAAGAGGTCACACAGCATCTGTCTGCAACTCTTTAAAGCAATTGCAGACTGATGTTATGTTATACTTTGTGGAATTCAAAGCACCTTTTTAACCTTTGAATCAGAACTGTTGAATAGTCCTAATACACTTTTCAGAAACGCTCTCAGTGCACTTGTAGTTTGTACATAGCTTTTGAAAGCAGGGTCATTCTTCAACATTTCTAGCAGATTTATAAGGCTACTCAATCCCACAGATCTCAGAGATTTACAAAGGGTAAAAGCATTTTTCACAAAGAGTTGAAATGTATATTTCACCAAGGAAAATGCGTATATGTGGGTCTTGGAACATTTTAACTAGAAAAGGCTTGGTCCAAGTTAGTTTATTTGATTAATTTCCAATCAGAGACCACATGAATTGTCCAGGCCATAAGAGAGTCCAGGTCTTAGAAATCAGTTCTCTTAGTACTCCCAGTGATTAATGCTTTTAAGAGACTGGGTACATTTAGTAGTAGATCACAGAGGCTGCTGAATGAATTTGGAAGTATGCAAGGTGTCATGGTTCTGACAGACAGAGACAAATAAAACAGAACTCCGAGGCTTGCAAATTGGTCAAAGAACATGTTTATTAGTTATTAGGCACGTCAAAAGTGAAACCCAGTCTTATGGTCATAGACTAGCATATCCAGAATAGAGTAACTTTAAAAAAGGAAAATAAAAATTAGCACAAGTGTTTGTCAATAATAGTTCTTGGACATTTGTGGGCAGAATTTAAATAACCAAATGTTGATACTTTTAAAGAGATAGTCAACCAACAGATAGAAATTATTGGAATGCCTTAAAAATTTAGGAGTAATCAGCTGATGACAAATGTCCCTATAAAACTACTATAAAGAAGAGCTTTATATTCTCCCCATGCTGCAGGACAATATCATGCTTCAAATAGAATTATCTTCCAAAACATCTGTGGAAAAGGTAGTGAAATAGGATTCAGATGGAACTCTGAACCTAGGAGTTGAAATTAAGATACAGGTATCAGACTGGTTTGGGAGCTAAAATTCACTCAACCGTATATATAAATATATCTCATGAAAGGGCCACAGGTTTTATTTGCACTTCTATGTCTAAATCCTTTGTCTTAAAGTGTCATTTAGCCCAATCTGGCCCTACTGGTAAATAGCATTACTGGAAAAGCCATAATAGCTCAATTTCCTTTGGATCCCTTTTTGAAATTATTGGTTAGGTGGGCCAGTCCAACAAGGTTGTGAAGGTTCAGACAGTAAATATATTTATCCAAAGACTAATAATAATAATAATAAAGTTGGAAGGGACCTTGGAGGTCATCGAGTCCAACCCCCTGCTCAGGCAGGAAACCCTATACCATTTCAGACAAATGGCTGTCCAGTCTCTTCTTAAAAACTTCCAGTGTTGGAGCATTCACCGCTTCTGGAGGCAGGCTGTTCCACTGGTAAATTATTCTAACTGTCAGGAAGTTTCTCCTTAGTTCTAGGTTGCTTCTCTCCTTGATTCGTTTCCATCCGTTGCTTCTTGTCCTGCCTTCAGGCACCTTGGAAAATAGCTTCACTCCCTCTTCTTTGTGGCAGCCCCTGAGATATTGGAATACTGCTATCATGTCCCCCCTCGTCCTTCTCTTCATTAAACTAGACATACCCAATTCCAGCAACCATTCCTTGTATGTTTTAGCCTCCAGTCCTCTAATCATCTTTGTTGCTCTTCTCTGCACTCTTTCTAGAGTCTCAACATCTTTTTTACATCGTGGTGACCAAAACTGGATGCAGTATTCCAAGTGTGGCCTTACCAAGGCATTGTAGAGTGGTATTAATACTTCACGTGATCTTGATTCTATCCCTCTAGATTCAGATTTACTATCTTTGCTTTCCACTAAAGTAGAACACAATGAGTAATCTGAGAGACGTTTCTTAAGAATTAAGTTTGGATTTTCTCTAGGGTTGCCATGTTGTTATATAGTCTAGTGTGCCTGGACTTAAGCTGCAAACAACTTAATTGCTGCTGGTATAAATTGTGCTTCTTGGATGAAATAATTAGTTTGGATGGCTGAGATATATAACCTAAGTTAGCATTTCAGCTTTGGAATTTTTTTTTAAAAAAAACTACTCCTACATATTTAAAGCTCTTAACCTGCCCAATGGTGTGACTAGCTAACTTCTAGATTAGGACCTTGATTTGAGTAAAGTTTATTGTTAATGTCTAATATATGAGCAAGCTGGGTTTCCTGAATATAGGGACTAGTCCCATTATTTTGTTGGCACGTGTTCAACAAACATGTTTTGTATTTCTAATGGGCTGCATTAATGTGACTTTGCTCACCTTTGGTTTATGCCATTAATCATCTCGCTGCATTGGTTTCATCTAAATTAATTAACACTTCTGTTGAATGAAGACATTCAAATCTACCTGAACATTTCTCCCTTATGAATATTTCATACATCATTAAAATGTTGTTGTTCAGTTTATTTATCAGTTAAGGTTTTGTCACTCTTGACTGAGAATCTGAACTGAGAATTGATTTTTTAAAGGTAGCCTTTATTCCAGAGGTGGGGAACTATGGCCCTTATATGACTTGTGGACTTCAACTTCCTGAGCCAGGAATTCTGGGAGTTGAAGTCCACAAGTCATAAAAGGGCCAAGTTTGAAGACCCCTGCTCTAAAGGTTTTAAGGTGGCAAATAGCTCTCTCTCTCCCTCTTTTTCTTCCTCTCCCTCCCTCTCTCTCTTTCTCAGTGTATGTGGGGATGTGGATCTTTGTAACATTCAACAGAAACCCTTGACTAATCTGGTAAGATGCTTCCCTCAAAGGAGAAACACACACAAGGAAAAGATTCCACTAGTTAATGTTTCTTGCATGTATGGAAAAAATAGATCTTGATATTTTAAAGGGTTAGAAAGAAAGAAACAGGTATGCCTAAGACCTGGAAAGTGTCTATGTCTATGTGCGGGAAGGTTTGTATGTGGGACTAGATATATTTTTAGATCTGAGGGGGGGAAAAGGGACTTCAACTGAGAGTTATCTTAATAAATAATAAACTCTTGACTAGTGGCTATTCTGATTACTGAAACTTTAATTAGACACAAACATATCTCAAAAGATCTGTGTGTTCACCAATGTCTGGGAAGTACAGCACTATTTTATTCTGTAGTTCAGATGGAGAATATAACCTATATCAATATCAGAATAAAAAAAGCAATATAAAAAGGATCACTTTCAAAGAGTTATTTTCAATCAGTAGCAGGTAATACATTTTGCATGAGATATACACACTGAATAAATAAATAAACAAACAAATAAATATTAAATAAGGGCAGAGATGACTCATCAAAAAGAAGACAAATCAGGGGGAAAAACTATTATTCTTCATTTCCACCCAGACAAAAAAGAAAGACCATTTTTGTCCTTCTCCATCTGAATCCTATGGATTTCAGTGGAAAGACATTATTGTTATCCTCTCAGACCCCAAGCAGATGAACAAAAAAGAGAATGTCTGATATATATACATAGATAGATAGAGAGAGAGAGAGAGAGATGGATAGATATAGATAGATATAGATATAGATATAGATATAGATATAGATATAGATATAGATATAGATATAGATATAGATATAGATATAGATATAGATATAGATATAGATATTAAAAAAATCAACTGAATTGCCCTCTGGTGGGCAATTCTGTGTGGGCCTATTTAATCCAGCTCATGTGTGCTGACAACATTGCTGCCTCAGGCAGAGATTGGTGTGAGAAAGAAAGAAATGAGCTCCAGGATGAATCTGATAATATGCCAATACTTAGATACTTTCAGTTTCTCTTAGGATTTGCTTACAGAGCCACTAATGCTGTTAAATGACAATGAGGGTGCTTACCACAAGGAGATAGAGGGTTTGGTGAACTAGTGTAATAAAAACAGCCTAGTTTTAAACATTGTAAAACCAAAGAGATAATTGTCGATACACACTCCTCTGTGTATTAATGATTCACCTGTGGAGATGGTTTCCAATATCAAATTTCTGGGTGTGCAATTAACAAGTAGGCTGACTTGGTCGCTCAACAGCGAGACACTGGTGAAGCAGGCACAGCAGCGCCTGCATTTTCTGTCACAGAGGGACAATACACATGAAAGCAGAACAGCATCACAGTCTGGTTTCAGGATCGCTGCTTCTCTCTTCTATCCCTTCTATCCAGGACATAGCATATCTGCTACACAGTCCGCAAGAGTTATGAGGATTCATGGATGGCATCCAGACACAGATTCCATCACTGTATTCCTACAGTATTAACTATGTATTCTAAACAGCAAGATACAGCAAGTTTAAATTTAGGTTACATATGTGTATATTTAGATAAATGAGAAAATTTCATTTTTAATGTGTGCCAATGTGCCCACAATAAAAAATGACAATAAAAGTTATCTATTTAAATAATCAATGGCTGCACTCTGATCGTTCTGAAGAATTTTGGCAAATATCCTGTCACAAGTAGTGCTGATCCAGACCATATTTCTGTAATCTCACAGTATGAATGTTTTGCATACCTTTGAACAGACTATAAATATGTTTAGTATTTAGTGTGTATGTGTGTGCATGGTTACACACACACTCAGAAGAGCTGGGGAAAAAGAACATTTTTCATAGTTTTTGCCTAATAAATACAAAGTTGTTTTCTCATTTAGAAGGGGTGATTAACTTTTCCTTTCTCTGGAATACCATATGCTTACATTTGTATTATGCAAATTCTTTGCTTGATGCAGCACTTTTAATCAGGTTCACAAAAGGGATGGAATAGTCCTAGAAGACATTGTAACAACATCACACAGCAAAAAGCAGTTAATGAATATTAATAAAGAATGCATCTGACTTATAGGTGTGATTCACAGGCAAATTGTGTAGCACCATTTTCTTTCCCTCTCCAAACCATTCTATCCTTTATTTATTTAGCCTTTTCATCTATAGTAAATTTGTGTAGCTAAATTGCACCCTGCAGTTTTTTAATTAAATGTTAGGCATAGAAGTAGCTGTTCTGGCAATATGAGTTTATACTCATTCAAACTATACTCTTATGCTCATTTACCAGAAAGTAAATTCTACTGAATTCAGTAAGCCTTACTGTTAAGCATCCATGCTGAGGATTGTGCTCGTAGCATATAAAATGAAATGTTATGCTCCAGAAAATGCCATTTTGTTTTTAACTCTCTTTAAAAGAGCATCAGAAATAGGTGATGAACAACTAGCTTCAGCAGAATATGAAATATATTTCAGGGATCAATCTTGCAGGAAGAAATCTGTTGGAAAGTGAGATCGGCTCTCATCCTTTTGGCCTTCCGAAAGGCCCTGAAAACCTGGCTCTGCCAACTGGCTTGGGCCTCAATGAGGGCATCCCACTTTGGAGGTGGATAGCAGATTAAGAGAAGGTTCCACCTCTACTCTGTGTTGATCCCTTTTTATCTAGTTCTTGATTGATTTAAATGTTTTAATTCTTAATGTTGAATGTTTTTAATGTTCTTATTGTTATACATTATGCTTTTATATTCTTGTGAGCCACCCAGAGTTGCTTGACACTGAGATGGGCAGCATATGAATTTAAAAAATAAATAGATAAATAGGTGAGAAAGAAAGAAAGAAAGAGAGAGGGAGGGAGGGAGGAGGGAGAGAGAGGGAGAGAGAGAGAGAGAGAGAGAGAGAGAGTTAGTTAGTTAGTTAGTTAGTTAGTTAGTTAGTTAGTTAGTTAGTTAGTTAGTTAGTTAGTTAGTTAGTTAGTTAGTTAGTTAGTTCTCTGGCAAGACCTTTCAGCCCAGATATAAGACAACCAGCTTTCAGGCACACTTGCTTCTTTTAAGTGCCTTCCAAACATAGGATTGTTGGATGGGGGAGAACTTCAGCAAATTAATATTTCTTTTGTTGTTTATGAGCAAGCAGTTTCCCCTGATTGAAGGTCTTTTTTTCAATTTCTTGGTTCTATAATTTCCTCCTTCTGCTGATGGAAAAACACCATTGCACATTGTCATCATTCCCTGAAGAGGGTATAAATGGCACCGCAACCCACTACCCCCCTTTTTTTTAATCCTCTAGTTCACAAGAAAATAAGACTATGCAATGAAGATGAGGTAGCAGGAAGTGCAAAATAAGTGACAACTGTAAGAATGAAGGCAATGGAACACCAAATTTGGTTCATCCTTGTTGACCAGTGAATGCTGGTCAATTTTGTGGCAGTAGTAGGAGATATTCATGGGGAAAAGATCTGATGGCTCTGATGACTGGAAAGTTTAAACTGACAACAAGGCAACACCTTTACTTAAAAAATACAACAGGCAGACTTTATATTTTATAGTGTGACTGATGTAGTTCTTCTAGAAATGTGATATTGACCCTTTTGACATCATTTTTATGAAATTCTGTGAACTGAATATAGTAGGAATTGAATTTGGGAGAGTTAGCAGGGAAAACTCTGTCAACAAATTTAAATATATCTCCTGCAATGAATGTACTTGTCTCTGGTAGTAGCTGCGATGCAGAGACTAGCATTGGCAAAAATGGTCATTACATACTCCTCCACTCATAAATATGTACTTATATCTTAAAGTCCTTGGAAAGTTATACTGCTTTGACTGCTGCTACAGTACAAACTTCAGATGTGGAAGTTCCCATTACAGCAATTATAGCATTGCTTAGCTGCCAAAGGTGCCCTCTACACTATGTGAAGTGCCTCAGGGAAAATGCCATGCATATTTCTTATTATTATTCCAAAACCTCTAATGTTCTGCCTCAAATGCCTTTTGGTGTGTTTGCGAATTTCAGAGCAGACTTCTGTTAGAAACCAATACATATTTTACAAAAGCAATGATAGCACATCAGGTATTTCTATTTTTAAAACATATCCCTACTGAGAACTCGGAGAAAATTGGATGTTTCCATAATTTGGATACTGTGATAGCACACATGAAGAGCAAATTTCAAAGAGAATAAAGAAGGTATATAATCCAAAAACTGGGACATGATGGCTCAGTGGTTAAAGACGCTGAGCTTGTCAGGTAGAAAGCTGATAGCCCGGGTTTCAGTTTGAGGTCCGCTTGATGGGGTGAGCTCCTGTTACTTACCCCAACTCATACAAACCTAGCAGTTCAAAAGCATGCAGATGCAAGTAGAAAAATAGGTACCACTTCAGTGGGAAGGTAACAGCATTCCATGTGCCTTGCTATATATTTATGCTGGCCACATCACCACTGACAACACTGGCTTCCTTTTTGCAAAGTCCCTTTCTCATCTTTGTTCCCCATTGTCTCTCTATTATTATTAACAAATAAGCAAAAAACTTATGAAATATGTAGGGTGCGTTAATCATGGATGGTATTCTATACAATACTACATACTGTAAATAAGAAAAGTCAGCAATGGTTTGCAGAATCATTGCAATTCTAGAAAAGCTTCCTCCATCTGCTCCCCACCCTGACATATTATATATGTGTGTGTGTGTGTGTGTGTGTTTTCATAGATTTTCACGGGTACAGGTATGCAGGTCTTGGCGTATTCGGGTCTTTTCCCGTGTAAGATTGAGAGTATCTTGGCAATGTTTCAACGAGGTCCCACTCGCCATCTTCAGGCTGGTGTCTTCGGCTTCGTGCTTGTGCGAGCACAAGTTGAAGACACCAGCCTGAAGATGGCGAGTGGGACCTCGTCGAAACGTCGCCAAGACACTCTCAATCTTACACGGGAAAAGACCCGAATACGCCAAGACCTGCATATATATATATATATATATATATATATACAATATACAATCCTCGAACTCCGGGAGGAATATAAATCAGCTGTTTATTCTTAAAAGGTTTAAAACAATAAAAGCAACTATTTACAATGCTAAAAACAAACTTAGCTTTCGCTGGTCCACTGCCAGCGTCTTCAGAATGAAGTGTTGGGGGTGGAGAGTTCTCTTATAAACCTTGCTAACCCAGTTTCTTACTCATTGATCGTGTGATAGGGCCATCCGTCCTGGCTGACCGTAATTGCCTTAATTGTCCCGCCTCCCCTTGTTTGCACTCCAGTTCCACAACTTTTTCCCCTCCCATCCTTGTCAATCTTCTCCTTCCTGGCATTGTTGCCTTTGGTATGCCTTCCAGCTGCTCCCCCGTGCTCATTTTGGACTGCACATCCAGATCCGGCATCACAGATGCCCCTCCACTGCTGTTCCCCTCTTTTCTATCCCATTTGTCTACCTGTTGCTCCTGTCTTCCACTGTCTATCCTTATTAGTCCTGTTTCCTCCAGTTTCCCTTCACGTCAGCCAGGACGGATTTTGCTTTTATTGTTTTAAACCTTTTAACAATAAACAGCTGATTTATATTCCTCCCGGAGTTCGAGGATTGTATATTATTGAACAGATATGCCCGGGATTTGGATTTTTACAGTCATAAAGGATATATATATATTTTAAAAACTTGAATCCCAGGTACATTCATTTAAAATCCAATAAAACTACTGATCTCCGGGATAGCAAAAAACCTTTTTAATCACTGAGCTTTCGTCAATCCTCTGTTGACATCATCAAAGTAAGAGCTAATGGTTGGAAGAACCTGCTTTTAAAGCTATGTTTAATGCTCTGGTCAGATTGACAGCACGGCCGGACGAGACGATAGGGGGAGTGATCCGGCAATGCCACCGAACAGCTATGCACTGCAGAATGGACAGGATCAACAGGCAGGGCGGACGGGAGGAGGGAAAACGCCAAAACCGAAGCGGATACCAGCATGTGCAGCAAAACTAGGAGCAATACGACCAGCTGCGGGGGAATGAGGGGGTGGGTAGACCATTAGCTCTTACTTTATATATACAGACATATATATATATATATATATATATATACAGACATTTAAAATTATATATATTTAAGAAAGAGACATAAAAGCGGACACTAAGGCAGCATAGACAACTGGGTAATGATATTCTTGATATCTTAGCTGAAAACACTTGTGGTCTTTATGCTCTTTATCCCTTTTTTAAAAAAAAAATCAAATTCTGTTCCCATAGTAACAGGAATAAAAATTGCAGCCTTCAGCAGAGTAACCATACTTCTGCTTTCAGTTCTTGTATCTGCATGAACAATTGTATTTTAATTAAAAACAATATATATTAATCAGCGAGTTTGAAATTTAGAGTGCATAGTCCTAATAAATTACAATTCAAATGATTATGCTTTTTTTGGGTTAAGATTATTTATTTATTTTTCTTTCAGAATAGGATATGCTTGACCACTGAGTAAAGAGAAGCAAAGAAAGAGTAAGTAAATACTATAATTATTATGACTGAATACAAATGCAAATTTAATACTTTAATAGTGCAGTCTTAAACTCAGATACATTTTATATAGATATATTCAGGAGTGTCCTCTTAATGCAGTGAGACAGTTCCAGATAACTAAGACTTTCAATCTAAGGCTTGAATCTTTATGTAATATCAAAAAAAGTCCAGTGAAATTTAGGGAAATATAGAGTAAATCAAAGCTACAATGCACTATTCCTATTGAAATAAAGGGAACAAAAATTGCATGAGCAACATTATTCCTTAGTTCTCATTTATTTTAACATAATTAAATGCTTGTGCTATGGATCAAACTGCATTTTGAATGTCTTAACAGACTTCTATTCCTGTTCTGTCATCAAAACCTATTTTTGTATGGTCATAACTTCATTATGAAGCAAAGATGGTCCATAACTCAACTCTGGGGACTAGAGGTCAAATTAACATACCAACTCTGCTCCTGGAAATGCAGAGAACATATTTATTTCAAGTCTCCCTCTAAAACACTGAATGGAACCCAAGCTGAAGTCAAGATTGGCTCATAGATAATCCTAGACAGAATATAGTAGGGGATATCCAGATAGATTGATCTTCCTTTTGTAGTTGTCCTATGTTTTCCATTGTCTCTTTGGTCTCCTTTCATACCACATAAATGAGTCAAGGAAGCAAAGATGAGAAGTACATTTAAAAAGCACTAACTAAATTCATATGGCAGTATCTCCAGTTATTTTCTCTCCTTACCTATTTGATATTAATGATTCCTTTGGTGAAGAATGGAAAAAATATAATTTGTAGAGATCAGCCCAAGATAAAAATGGTCATAGATATGACGGGCAAGGAGGAGAAACTAAATATAAAATGGCTGCTTTAGGCAGGAGGACATGTCAAAACAATTCAATTAGACATACCATGAAATACATAATACTGACATGTAAACTAGAAATAAAAGAAGATAGGATGGTTAACTTAAGCCAAAATAAAACCTAACATAGACTATTTGAGCCATAACTGCGTTTGGACTGTCAAACCTGTGTCACTACAGTCTAGATAAATTTTTTTATTAATAACCAACAATAAAAGAATGTTCAATTCTAGAAGAAGAATCGGGATATGAATGAATTGCTGATACTACTGTGAGGCAAAATGAAGTTGTTGCTTCTGGCAGGATATTTTGATTGCTATAAAATGTCATCATTTTAAAATATTGGAATGAGGAAAAGCAGGTTCTTTGGACTGAATCTGGAAGTTGACATAATTAGAAGAATATATGTCTCAAAAAGAATTTCCTCTCCACTTTGAAATTTCCATAACCTGAAATAAATACCACCTTTTAAAGACTTTTTTTTTAAAAAAAGGATTTCTATTACTTCTTAAAGTGCTGGATTGCTCACAAAGATTTGGGAAGGTTCTGATTTAATTCTGATCATTCGAGATGGAACATGCTTTGTTTTGAGTACATGATACTCTTATATGTTAAGAAATAAGTTTCATTGTGGTATCCCAATAGCATTTTAAGCATCAGGACGATGGGAATGTGCTAAATTTCATGCACACATAGATAAATATTTGGCCACCTATGGTACATACATCCCACACCTTCATTAGCATGCTCTCCTGAAATCCAATGAAATTGTCTCTTGAGAATGATGTGGAATCTAAAGCTCAGTATCCAAGTGCAAAATATATTTATTTGGCATCATGTCTCATTGATTTCAATGGCTATTATGTCAATGAAGCATGCTCATAGCAGCAGCCTGAAGCTAAACTCCTGAAAATAATCTAGGAATGAAATAAATGGAAGAAGTACATCAATCTATGGTTGTTTTCACAATAATTCACACAGTTTTGGACTGTTAAATATAAGAGTGGCTTGCAATTCTGATTCACTGTTGTTGGATTTTATTAGCTGTGGTAATTCATGTAACTTGACCAGTGTCTTCTAATTCTAATTATTGGATGGATACTCAACTCAAATAAAAGATTGAGAAATAGGGATAGGGATAGGGATAGGGATAGGGATAGGGATAGGGATAGGGATAGGGATGAGGAGAAGGAGACGGAGAAGGAGAAGGAGAAGGAGAAGGAGAAGGAGAAGGAGAAGGAGAAGGAGAAGGAGAAGGAGAAGGAGAAGGAGAAGGAGAAGAAGGTTGCCATGGATGGCTGGGAGATTTGCTCTCTCCCCCCCGTTCAATTTCACATCGCTGGGGGGCCCTGAAAAGGACCGAAAGTCGCCCCGAAGAGGCGACCAGCAAGGAGGGGCTTTCGCTGGATCGCGGGAGAGCAGCAACTCTCCCGTTAGAGCTGGCATTCCCTCCAAACCAGCAGATGAAAGGACCGGCCATAGAAATATGGCTCATCCCTAGGCTGCTAACAGCCGAAGTCACATTACCATCTGGCAACTTCAAAGCAGTGTGGAAAGATTGGGGTTTGCCTCTCTTACATCCTAATTACTTAATTATCTGCATAAGCTGCTAAAGTACTTTCCCCCCTGTGGTGAGGGAAGGGGGATTTTAGCCCTCCCTCCAGAAACAGCGGCAATCAACCACTTGGGAGTTTAAAACGTTGGAAAAATACTGGGATCCTAATTGGAATTCTATTTCCTAAAATTGGTGGATTATAAGATTTGTAACTTTCTACTCTCTATATTTTTTCCCCTCTGATTCTTATTCTAATTACTATTGAAGATTTGGGTTCTTTCCTCCCCCCCCCCTTAAAATAGAGGGGGGAAAGAAAACTGAAAAGATCTAACTAACTCTGAGATGACATTTGGTGGCTAAATTTGAGACTGTAACCTGCTATTCTTTAAGAGAGACTTGTTGACAGCTTTGAAAATAGATAAGATATAAAGCAACCTTGAAGCACCAGCTGTAAGAAACTCAGCTCAGCTCTTTACTTGGTGGACTTTCTGATTGTAAGGTTTTTTTTTAGTTTAATATACTACAATGGAAGAAGAACAGGAATGGATTTCTCCTACAGAGGAAGTACAGGAACAAATTCTTTATATGTTAAAAGCAATTATCCAAACTCTCCGTACAAGTCTGGATATGCAAACTCAAACTATGACTTCAACCAAAGAATCATTTGTACAGAATTCTATAGAGAAAGTGAAACAACCAAATGCTATGACAGAAGACTTAGATACTCAACAAATACAGACAATGGAAAACACAAAAAAGAAACTGATAATAGAGAACAAGGAAAGGACTTTTCTTATAAACCAGAAGGAATTTGAAGATAAAAAAGAAAAACAGATGAAAGAGAAGATAAATACTTCGGGACAACTGCATCGAATTGGAAAAATAAAGAGTCGACCTGCTAAATCAGCTAGCCCTCTTAAGAAAACCTCAACTGAACGCCTTTATCAATATCAAACAATAGCCACAACAATACAAGGAGATCTTTTTGATGATTTAAAAGCAAAGATACGAAAGATGACTTGGCAGAGAAAAAAAGCTAGAATAAGACTGAAAGGGATGGGGGTTTTGATTTACACATGAGATCTAAAATAGAATAGATCTAAATGGATAGAATATGTATTCTGAACACAAGATATTGTAACAATCTGAGATAGAAAAATTTGGTTATATAAAATCTAGAAATATAAATATTGAAATAAGAATATTATATTGTTTTATTAGTTTGTTAAGATAGATGGTAGAATTTATATATAAGGTGTGTATTTTAAATATTAGATTGCATGAGGAATTGTGATAAAGGAATTGTGCTTAATTAAAAATTTGGAAAAAAATAAATATTAAATGTTAAACTAAAATATTAAGGGAAAATTAACCATCAGGTCACTGATTGGCTAAAAGTTTGAATGTTTACAAATAACTAAGATTTGAATTTAAGATATTGTTATGAGTTGAAATAAAGGTTAAGTAAAACTTAGAAGTATAAATACTAATAATTAAATTTGTATATTGGTTTGTGGTACAAATGCTGATGGTTTATTTTATTTTATTTTATTTTTCTGGAAAGGAAGAAAGGAAGGAAGTAGAAGGAAGAAAAGAAAAAAATTATTAGCCCCAAATATGAGATAGGAGACTTAGAAATTGGGATCATTTAAAATCCGGAAATGTTAAAGATTAAACGTTAAATTTAAATATCAATGAGAAATTAAAGTTAAGAAAAACTTATTAGGTTATTGTCTAAAAGATGGAATGTCAAATTAATTAAGATATGTATAGATTGAAGATCATTGATGAATACTAGAAAGGTATTTTTTGTTTGATAGAATAAGAACTGTATTGATCCGAATATGACAGTAGAGGGAATTAGTTGTTGTAATACTTTGAGATTTGTACTGATGATATTCAAATGTAATGGAATTACTGTGCTCAACCGCCACGCTACTTTTCAAATATGTAAATGTAATATTGGAAAATTAATAAAAAACTTTGGGGGGAAACAAAAAAAACACAAAAAGGCATTGACCAATCTTCAAACACTATGAACCTTCACTAAACAAAATGTTCCTGTTTTTGACTTTTTAAAAACTCATTTACACTTGTTTTAAGAATATTTGATAAAATCCTAATGGTTAAACAGAAAGGTCAAGTTAGATTGTTGTGGCAGGAACCTTGAAAACCCAAATGAATTTTTACCCTTCTGTAAAGTATAAAACAGTGGTGGCGAACCTATGGCACGGGTGCCAGAGGCGGCACTCGGAGCCCTCTCTGTGGGCACACATGCTGCTGCCCCAGCCTTGCCTCCACCCGTGACCCCCTCACTAGCAGCCTCCCTGGAGGAGAGTCGCCCTGAGCATGGCCCACACAGAGCAGCGCAGCCAAGGCCATGGCAGCCTGGCAGCGTAGACAAGACTCTGCCCTCACACTCCAATGTGCACAGTTGATGCTGTGGGGTGTGGGCAGAGGGTATGGCCACCAGGGTGCTGCTGGGCTGCCTGGGTGATCTGCGGCGGGCCCTGGAGGCGGTGAGTGGCCCTGCGGGCAGGTGGGGTAAGATGGGGCAGGGGGTGGAGCAGGGGGTGGAGCAGGGGCGGGGCCAGTTTTGGGGCACTGGTCTCTAAAAGGTTCGCCATCACTGGTATAAAACATCCCCCAAATGCATTGATTACATGAATATTTCTTTATGAATCATGCAAATGCAGTGTCCAGAAATTCAGCTAGCAAGAAAAGATGAGCCGTATTTTAATAACTAATCAGATTGCCCATTATGCTTTTTTTCTGTCATTGTTTGCAATACCTTATGTTTCAGCAAGTGGCAGATCTGAGAAATGAAACCAGATCAGCCCTGGTTAGTACTTGCTGACTTTCCAAATCTAAGGCTTTTAGGCTAGATTGAGAAGAGGAAAAAACAAACAAGCCAGCTAACCATTCTGAGAAACAGTTGCCACAGGACTGCCAGGAAAACTGCATGGATAATCTCTAGGATTTGAGCCTGAACCATTATTTTTTTTTACCTTTCTAATATTCTCATCATCTTCATAATTGCTAAAAAAAAAATCTCTTTTTTGGGTTTGGTCAGTCATAAATGAATGAATGGGGAAGTTTTTTGAAATATGTACAGAAGTATCCCCTTCCTCCTGGAACACATAAAAATGACATTATTGAGATGTGAGCAGATGGGATTCTTCTCCTTCCTTTCCATTTATTGCTCAAAACAAATGTGAAATCAGGTTGATTGGATCTACAATTGTGTGCATTAATTCTTTTGTCTCCATCTTTCACACCGTTACTAGATCAAAATTAAACACGTATTTGGAGGTACTTAAGTCTGAGTTATGCTTTTATTTATATGTTTTCATTTTATTCCAGATGGCAAACTGAACTGGCATTAGAGTTTTTGATTTGACAGAAATGAACCAGACTAGCTTTTTTAGCAAATCCATTACGCATATAGTTTTTAATACAGGTAGTCCTTGACTTATAACCACAATTCAGCACAAAATTTCTGTTGCTAAGAGAGACAGTTATTAAGTGAATTTTGCCCCGTTTTATTACCTTTCTTGCCTCAGTTGTTAAAGTGAATCACTACAGTTGTTAAGTTAGTAACAAAGTTGTTAAGTGAATCTGGTTACCACACTGACTTTGCTTCTCAGAAGATTGCAAAAGGGTTATCACATGATCTCGGGACACTGCAACATCATAAATCTGACCATGGGGATGCTGCAATGGTTGTAAGGGCGAAAAACAGTCATAAGTCACTTTTTTCAGCGCTGTTGTGACTTCAAATGGTCACTAAGTGTACTGTTGTAAGCCGAGGACTACCTGTATAATAATAGTAATTTATCTTTACTTTCTTATGCATTATTGTAATTATTTGATTAACTTATGTTCAAGTTCAGAAACACCAAGTCACATTTATTTCTAGTACAGCGTCACAGATTACACTAATTTACCATTTTTTGTTATAAACTCAGTGATTTATAACAGTTTACTACATACAGCAAACTGTATGTAGTAGTCTGTCTATGTAGTGTTTTTTTTTTAAAGAACATACTGTTGGTATGCATATAACCATGTATTTTAAGGAAGGAATTGTCCTTACTTAGCATATACCATGTTCTTGTGTATGCTACTGTTGAAGATAGAGTTGGATGGATCACGGTGTATACCTGGGTGCAGCACCCTCCTCAAAGCATGGATCCAAATCAAAAACATCCCTGATAGATGGCTAACTAATCTCCTCTCAAACACAACCCAAGAAGGAATTGCCCTTTCTGAGTAACTGGTTCCCCTGTCCAATTGCTTTCACTTTTAGAAAGTAATTTAAATCCATTGTTCTGTGTTCTGCAATCTAGAGTAAGAAGGTTTATTGAGCTTATTTGTTGTGACATCCTGTAGGCATTGAAAGAAAGTTCTTATAGCAACACCCAACCCAGTCAACGTCTCTCAAGACTAAACATAGCTAGCAAGTATCAAATTTTATATTGGTTTTGCTTTGTTGCTTTGTTGTTGTTGTTTTTTCCTGAAGCAAAATAATGGAATCATGCAGAGAGCAATAACACCTATTCTTTGGCTAGATGACTGGCTGTTTTAAATAGAGAGCCAATATGGTATATGGCAGGTGGGAAATAAAAACTCTAGCTCTGATCAGTCATAGTGAGCATAACAATTTGAATACCATTTTTCTACCTTGCTTTTTTGATCCCACAATTTTATTTTATTTTATTTTATTTCTTTTTTCTTTTCTTTTCTTTTCTTTTCTTTTTTCTTTTCTTTTCTTTTCCTGCACATACTATATTGGATAGAGACATATACTCCTAGCTCAGTGTTTCTCAATGTTGGTGACGTTAAGATGTTTGGATTTCAACTCCCAGAGTTCTGGAAACAGAAGTCTAGCTATCTTAAAGTTGCCAAGGTTGAGAAATGATGCTTTAAAAATTGGGGAAAGAATTCTGTCATATCTGTTGGGAACATTTCAGTGACTGTTTCTGTGTTGGTTTGGTTTGGTTTGGTTTGCAGCTGGAGATGACTGCTTTTTATTTCTTTGCAGCAGCACAAATTGGAGACGACCTGTTGAAAAAGCAAACACAAAGAATCCACTAACATGACTTGATATAGGCAACAATATTCTTTACAGATCATGAATTTTTTTAAAAAAATAAAAAGAAATACTGAAAAAATACTCTTATTGTAGGCTTTCAAATTCTTAGTCTCACTTTTTATGTGTCTGTGCTAAAATTACTTGTTTATATTAATATTAATTACATTTTCCTATGAATTTCACCATTGTAATGCCTCTCTACCTTAGTTCAGTAATTTTACGATGCCATTATTCTGAATAATCATTTAATTGCCTTATTCAATGAATAATGCCTTACTATATTAATTTTTATGTCCAAAATTCTTAAACCTGAACCTACACTTTTACTTCCATTGTTATATGATTTTATAGCTTGTTTTATTTTAGTCGATTTCTGCATTGTACAGGTTTACATTGATGTTTGGCAAGTTAAATGTGATTCCCTTTTTTAAAAAAAGATTTATTTTGTGGGTCAATGACCGAAATAAAATGACTAAAAAACTGACTTGCTTTATATTAGCAATTTATATTTTTAATTCTTGAATGATATCACAGTTTGTTATCTTTTATTTCTAGAATATTTAAAGGACCATTGATTGATTATGTGCCATCAAGGCATTGTTGATTTATAGCAACTGCATAGGTTGATTTTTCTCCATGACTGTCTATTCCTTACCTGGTTCTTCAGGTCTTGCAATTGTTTGCTCATCGCTAGTGTAACTGAACTCATCCTCCTTGCTGCTCATCCTTATGTTCTCTTTAAGATAAAAATGTCCACCTTTTCCAAGGTTAGGGAAAAAGAAGAAAAGAAAAGTCTAGACAGATGAGCTGGTCTCTCCGCTTTTATTTTATTCTAACAGATTATAGTCAGCAAGATTTGCAATTTGCTTTCTGTTTATCTTTAAGGCTGTTCTATTATCTCATAACAATAGCTCTGTAACTGTCAATATGTTGGCTAACCATTTGTCTTGGATTAAATGTTGTGTCAAGTTTTATGCTAAAAATACCAGGGATGAAGATATCCTAAATCAGGTTCTGAAACAAATGACAGATAAGCTTCCAGGAGTTGTCAGATAGTCTCATTCATATTGACTTTCATCCTTCCATCTCCTCTTACCTTAGAACGTTCAATTAGTGCTCAGAAAAGGAATCAAACTTTTGGAATAATAGTATTTTTGAAGTTGCAGAGTGTAACTATCACTTTGTGTACCTGGAATGTTTCCTGGACACACTTATTTATATTTCTGGTATTATCTTCACTCAGTCTGTCTGTCTGTCTTACAATTTTTCTCGGCAGATCTTTGACATGACATAAATAATGTTGCAACTTCTGCTGCAATGCAAATTCTAGCAAAGGACCCCCCCACAGCATATTCCGTATTCAGGATAGCTGCAGTGAAATGTAACTGTGGGAAAAGATAGCATCTCCTCATCTTCATCTTCTTTCTAACCGAAGTTCTCTCACCAGGGACATAGTTATTTCTATGTTGCTCACAAGGTGTCACAGATTTCTCCTTTGCACTGAAAGATGCTGATTCAGATCTTGAACGTGTGGTTTCATTAATTAACTGGAACAAGAGATTCTGAACTACAGAGTAATTGAATAAATTTAATGGCAAGACTTTCAATCCTCAGATGAATACCCTTATATAAATAATAACTTCTTTTCTTTGCTGAGCCTTTTAAATAGACACTAAGCCATTTCTATAAGCAAATTATACAGTTTTGGTCATTTTAATATTTTGTCATTGTTCGAGTGCACCAAAGAGGTGAACTACTGCTAGTGAAAACTGAAAAAGAGCTCTAAATAATAAGGAAATTGTGCCTAAGTTGGCTTCCTTGATAAATTAGTGAAAGGTAGCAATTTTTATTCCAAGTATGAATTCATCATTTCTTACAATCACAATGCATTTAATAACTCTTTTCCCAAATGGAACAATTATTGGAAATCTTAGATACACATATTTAATTTCACCGCATCTCCATCAACACAACCATTCACTCAAACCTTTTCTATATATTAAAGCAATGAAATAAATTCCAAAATATTATTTCTTGATTTAAAAAAAAGATGCAATTTATTTAATTTAATTTGGATATTTTTAATATCTCTTTGTCCTACAGAAACACTGAATTAGAAACCAGCCCTAATAAATGAACTCTAGTATTCCTGATTGGGTATATGGTAGGTATGTTTCCTAGAAATACAGTTGTCATTTAAAATAGAATTAAGTTGGCATTGCATGAATCTAGAAGAACTTAATATAATCCCAGTTAATCCATGTCATTTCCCAAACTAAGAAACAATGCAAGAATTTATCAAACTTGTCAGTGATGTAGTATCTAGGGATGATTCTTAATAAAATATAGACAAGAAGCTTTAGATGTGTTCAGTATTCATCCTTGGATACCAAAAATCAAATCAGGAGATAATTTAACGCTTGATATTGTACATCTCTGTCACTATCTCTGCATCTACATCAATCTACCTCTTAGTGTTTTAGCAATTAACAGAACAAAAATGTTAATATTTTAAAGAAAATATTTCATCTCATGTAAACTTCAGAAACTGTGATGCAAATAGGCAGAGGTTGTTTGGTGATCTGAATGACCAGTCTTCAGGCCATTCTATCAATAGAAATAGTTTTGGAATTTTTCATAATGTTACTAATTTCCTCCAGTGCATTGCTGTTCTGAATTGGAAAATAGGACTTGTAGTTGAACACACCTGGAGGCTAATCTATTGGGGGAAAGTGCTCTTGTTTTATCCCTTGGACAATCTGAATAATTAAATAGAAAGTCTCTTCTAATATTTATTTATTATTTATTATAATTTAATTCTGTGACTCTATGATTCTAATATTTCAGAGTTTGGATCAGAAAAAAATTACTTAGTTCCTTGTGGTAAGACAGTCATGACTCATAGTCTGGAATAAACATTCTTTTAGGTTCCCTCTTAAGTTTTATCAATTTAAGAATTTGTTTGCCTTTGCTTGTACTGACAATAAGAGTATTTTTTTTTACCTGAACAATATGTTTTGGCCTAGTTTAAAACTAGACAAGAGTTAGTTGGACCTGCTGCTGTTGCTAAGAGATAATAAAAACTAAATGTATACTTAAAAATAAAACAGCCTGACTATTAATATAACAGTACACAGGAAAAAGTAATAATGATGTATCAAATAGGAAAATGATTACATAGGAAAAAGTTCAAAATTTGTTATGGATGTTGAAAAGGAAAAATAGCTTTACAAACGTCTATAAAAAGGGACCTTGGGAGAAAGAAAGAGAGATAAATTTAATGCAAGGTCTGTTAACTGTGAAGCCAAGGAATGTTGACATGTGAAGATATTGTAAACCTGCATGACGATAGGAAATGAGATGATTAAAAAGAAGCCAATAGTAAAGTTCTGTGAAATCAACCTGGTTCAGGTCATATACAATTCTTTCTTCAACTGAATCTGAATGCAACCTGGATATAGGTAAAATAAACTAGAAATGTGTTGACAAGTTGCTTGATGGGAAATTCAGGTCTATTACAACTAATTGTGCCATAAACTGCAGCATTATGCATACCTCTGCATGTGTGCAAGTAAACGTATTTAAAGGAGACTGGTTCCAAAAATCCTTTTCAAGAATTGAGCAAAATTCATTCTTACAAAGGGATATGTCAACTTAAATTTTGGATACTTCATCATAAACAATACCCCAATCAAGGAACTGCCAAACAAGCCAACAGTAAACAGCGAACCAAAGAACTTCTAAGACCACCCCCATTAACACTGACAGGACAAGCCACTAGAACAGGGGTCTCCAACTTTGGCTGACAACTCTACAAATGAGCATGGCTGCAGCCATTTTTTCTTCTCATTCTAGGGTGCCACATAGAACAGAGGGAGGGGGGGTTGCCCAGGTGCTTCATTAGTCAAAATAATCTTCTGTCCCATGGGATCCAAGGTCATCGGCTGCTCCTGAGACTAGAGACTGGGCGTTGCATAAAAAGCCCGCCAAATAATCATATTGGGGAACATAGTTGCTTGCATCATTTTATGGGTGGGACATTTAACTTTGTATTGGGAAATTGTTACTTGTGTATTCAGACTTGGTTTCACTTTTGACTGTGACAATACTTTGTAACTAATAAACATGTTCTTTGAGGAATTCTCAAGCCTCGGAGTTCTGCTTTATTCGTCTCTGTCTGTCGGAACCATGACATTGGCAACTTTAAGACTTGCAGACTTCAACTCCCAGAATTCTGGGAGTTGAAGTCCACAAGTCCTAAAGTTGCCAAGTTTGGAGATCCCTGTGCTAGAATATAAACTGAGAACAAATTCCACTCCTTACCAGCACTGATAGTGTTACCTAGTTTGGTAATGAAACATCTTGAAGAAAACAACCAAGCTGAGAGAGCACCAAGGACCCCTCATACTTCATTTCATTCAGTTGTACGAAATGTTATACACGTTTCTGAGTTTTCCAAAGAAATTTCATTTTGGATCATCAACTTTTCTTATATCTGGCTTAATGATGAATTCATTATTATGTGTGCTTCCTCTTATTGTAAATGATCCATTTAACCAGGTAAAATGTTTTTTAATGTCATAATTCAGAACAATTGTTTAAATTACCTTACATCTTTTTGCAGTTGAGATTCGCACTTCCTCTTTTTCATTTTTTCATAGCCTTCATGGGCTAAAGAAGATATGGCTGTGACATAACAACTTCTCCAGAGAATCAGGAACAAATTTTTACCATTTAAAATTTGGGAACAGGGGAGTTAACAGCAAGATTAAAGAAGAGGAAGTATTCTTAAATCTATACCATTGCCCATATTGCATTATTATAACTGTGAAGTAAAAACATTCTCAATTTTTCTCTCAAATGTATTTTTTCAAAAGGCAACTGGACTTTCCTGATTTTTTTCTTGAAGATATTTCAAATATTTCAAATGTTCTGAAAACATTTCAGCTTTTTCTGTTCAGAAAATATTTCACTGCTAAGTCAAGAAGCTTCTTGGATAGGAAGTGAAATGTTTTCAAGAAAGAAAGAAAAAAACCAAGAAAGTCCAGTTGCCTTTTGAAAAGCCCCTTTCGGACAACCATGACCTAGAATGATTGAGAGTCTCCACAGACATTCACAATTTTTGGATTGGGCAAACTACCAAGGCAGGTAGGTCGTCCTTGACCTTCATCCACATTTGAGCCCAAAATTTCCATTGCTAAGCAAGGCAGTGGTTAAGTGAATTTTGATCCATTTTATAACCTTTTTTGGCACCGTTGTTAAGCGATCCCTGCAGTTGTTAACTGAATCATGTGGTCATTAAGTAAATCTGGCTTTCCCCATTGTCTATGCTTGTTGGATGCTGGCTGGGTAGGTTATAAATGGTGATCACGTGACCTCAGGACAGTGCCACTGTCATAAATACATGCCAGTTGCCAAGTGCCCAAATTTTGATCACATGACTGTGGGGACACTGCAATGCCTGTAAGTATGGAACCCTGTCATACAATAAGTATTTTTTTTTTCAGGGCCATTGTAACTTTGAACGGTCACTAAATGAATGGGTTGCAAGTCGAGGACTACCTGTATTGTAAAATGAATAAATAATAAAAATATAGCCATTAGAAGAACCATCCTAATAGTTGAAACATGTGACAATAGCAAATATTTAATGTAAGCATTCTATATTCTCTACCCAAGAAAAACACTTAATTTAAATATACAGTGTTTGGAGTAAGTGCTCAAACGAATTACCTGTTGACTTCTTGGTGCCAAATGTTAACAATATGTTCAACTTAATGACTTCATCACTCCGGAAGGCAGGTAATAAAATAATCAGTCAAGATCAAAAGTTCAGCTAGTATATCTTGATGGATGACAGGTTTGATTCATTACTACATTGATGCAAACATCTTGCTGTGTTCCCTCACAATTTAGTTGTAATCAGGTTTGAAATATGAAGCATTAGATTTCCCAGAATTTATGAACCAACTGTGCATGAAATCCATGAGACAGCGATGTCTGCATTGTGATTTTAGATTTAGACAAATGACAGTTTTCCAGATTCATGCTGATCAGTACATAAACTCGTATTTATTGTCATTAAATGAATTGGTACATACCGTGTTTCCCTGAAAATAAGACCCAACCAGAAAATAAACCCTAGCATGATTTTTCAGGACGCTTGTAATATAAGCCCCACACCAAAAATAAGCCCCAGTTAAGATCATCAGCCAGACGGATGCACTTAGTACTGTATTTCCCGGAATATAAGCCTTAACCAGAAAATAAGCCCTAATGCATTTTTTAGAGCAGAGGTCCCCAAACATTTGGGCACCAGGGACCAATTACATGGAGAGAGGTTTTTCCGTGGACTGGAGGGGGCGTGGTTTTGTGTGCTACCTGCATCCCGTGGCTTTGCTTGTTTGTGCAGACCAGTTGCTGGCATGCCATGGCCTGGTACTGGTCCATGGACTAGGGGATTGTTTTAGAGCAAAAAATAATATAAGACCTGGTCTTATTTGGGGGGGAACATGGTAAAATAGTGGCGGGAATGACTGTCTTGCCATTATGTTCTATTTTTATACTTTTAATTTGAAAGAGTTAGAAGCTACCGAGTGACAAAATAACCTAACTGACCTATTGCTTTTTTTTTTTTAATGACCCTGTAATCCCTTGATTTGGGGTAGAATCTGAGCAGCTGAATGGAGCTGAGTGTTTCTGGCTGGATGCTCTTCCTGATGCCTATATGGAATTTACAGCAGATATTTTCTCTTTCACCCCGAGACAGAAACAACTGCTGTTACCTAGGATTGAACTCTCAACATTGCTTAACAGTCTCAATTTCATAGTCACCACCAGCCCTAAAATTGTAAATGGCTTTCAGAGAGAGGTGTAAATCTGGATAATTTTTATAGTCAGCTGGCTTCATCCTCATCAGAAAAGCCTATTTTTCTGTCAGGTTTTTGACAACTAATTCTCATCAAGAATGATCTGTTTCTATAGCCAGGGAACAGGAAATGTGAAAAAATATTTCCACTGATAATCTCTGCTGCCACCCTAAAACGTGCCTCCTTGTGTTCTCTAAAGCAGCGGTCTCCAACTTGGCAGCCTGGCTGGGGGAGGGAAAGAGGGGAACCAGGCTGTGTGAGTGGTGGGCTGGCATACATGTGCATGTAGTTCAACTGCAAGTCAAGCTGTGTGTGCATGTGTGCACTAGCCCACCGCTTTCATGAGTGCAGCTGTGCACACACATGTGCACCAGCCCACTGCTTGCAAGGTCCGGTTCCAAATAGGCTATGGCCCAGGGGTTGGGAGCCCCTGCTCTAAAGATAAAGATAAACCCAGATAAACTCAGAGTAGATGTAATTGTTAGCTGAAATCAACATTGTTTTATTTCAATGTACTGTGTTTCCAGGTGATTGGTGCTTAATTGGGAGTTTCTCTTTGCTTTGTAAATCTGTCTCTGGTTTTGACATTCTCTTGATTTTTCTGTAACAGTACATGAGAATGTTCTTGTGACACAAGAGGAAGAGCTGCAGACTCGGCAATGGTCAAATATGAGGTAGCTGAGCCTACAGAAGGAATGGGGGCAAGGCAAATGTCTCAGAAGAGACACTTCCTAATTTCTTGAACTTTAAAGGTGAAGAGCAAGAGATGTACTTTCAGACATGCAAGATTCTGTTAATGTAAACTTACAATAAAAATGTGGCCAATATTCCTGGTTGTGCTTCTTGTCTGGAATACCTTACAATGCTAACATCACCCTTGCAAGTCTGAAAGTACACCTCTCCCCTCTAAGGTAAATTTATAAGAAGTAAATAGTACATTTATCTATGTATTATTATGTTTTTGTTTTTATTTTTGTTGACATTGTACACAAAACAGAATCCTTTGTTGGGATATAAGTACTGTAAAATAAAATAATATGGTGAAATGACATGAAATGAAAAAAGCAAAACAAATTATACCACTTTCCAGCTCTCTGATTAGATTCACCCAGTTTCATGAGCAGTAACATGCAAAACCCTATAGTTACCTGAGCAACAATGGACAGAAGAGAAATAAACCTGAGCCACAATCCTCCAGCACCACTTTCTGGAATTGGTTATTATGCATGTGAACATTTTGAAGGGAGATTCCTTCCAACAATTTTTTGAGCAAAGCATCTTCTTGAAGCTTCTTCACAAAGCCATGTGGACACCTGCTTCTAAAAAGCAAGGTGATGCTACTATAGTGAGTCACTTGATATCCAGAAGAGGCTTCTGCACAAGAATGTGGCACTGAAGCAAAGCATAGTTATCTTCCCAAAATCTATGAGTTACCTAAGCAAGAATCAGTGCCATTCATCCTAACTGAGAACATCACACAACATAGAATAATAGGGTTAGATGGAATCTTGGAGATCTCTTAGACAAACCCCCTGCTCAAGGAGGAGACCCTGTACCATTCCAGACACATGACTGTTCAGTCTCCTTGAAAAGAACACACACCAAGGTAAGCCATTCCACTGATTAATTATCTCACTGTCAGGAAATTTCTCTTTTTATGTTGGATCTCCCTTTCATGATCTTCCATCTATTACTTCTTGTCCTTGTTTCAGGTGCTTTAATTAGAGAATAGGTTGACCCCTTCTCTGTGACAGTCCCTTAAGTCCTGGAAGACTGCTATCATATCACATCTAGTCCTTCCCTTTGTTAGATTAGACATACCTAGTTCACTCAATCATTCAGCATATGGTTTAGTCCCCAGACACTTATTACCTTTGTTGCATCAGTGGAACATCAGAACTCAACTTCACTGCAATCATCAGATCTCATCATCATTGTTTTTAATTGTGTTGGCCCCTTTCTTGGCTTACATTCTGTTATAGCATAATCAATGAAGCTTCCTTTTTTTTTGTAATTTTTTTATTAATTGCTTCCATTTTTTAAAAAGCTACAAAACCCATTTTAAATTAACCTAGAACATTTGTTCTGTCTTGGAGATTTATAAAAGATCTAACATCTTACCCATGAAGGGGTTGATGTTTGCACCAACCAATAATTTATTCACTTCTTTAGTGCCAGGCGAACAGAATAACTAGAGCAACTAGATCTAAAACCGGAAAGCTGGAATAGAATTCTGTGCATTTTCTTTAGAAGAGGCATTATGTCAAATTGTCTTTTTGTATTACATTTAAGAAATAGTTATATGTAAGAAAGTCCCACATGATTTCTGTAATCACATCTCCATATACTATATATATATATATATATATATATATATATATATATATATAAGTTATTATATTTAATGTCAATATTTTAAAAGTCAATTTTATTCATATGTATAAAATTTCTTTGAACTTATCAAACATTTGTAAGCATTAACCTTTTAGGATTATATTCAGATTGACCTTCAGAGTATATTATACATGCAGATGTGTGTGTGTGTGTGTGTGAGAGAGAGAGAGAAAGAGAGACAGAGACAAAGAAAGAGAAAGAGAGAGAGAGAGAGAGAGGGAGAGACCAATATAGTTGAAAAGCATGTATTTTATCCCATTACTAAACTAAGAAGAGAGAAAGAGAGAGTTTGGAATAGTGCTAGAAACAAGGAGACTGTGAGTTGTAGTACTGCCTTAGGCATAAAGCCAGATGGGTAATCTTGGCCAGTCACTCACTCTCAGTCCTAGGAAGGAGGCAATGGCAAACTGCTTCCAAAATCTTGCCAAGAAAATTGTAGGAACTTGCAATTTTGAGTCACAATACTCACTCAAAGGACTAAAAAAAGTTAGAAAAGAAGATTAAATTAAATCTGAAAAAGAATTTCATGACCTACTCTTTCACAAACAATCTGCTTAAGCTATTTTGTACATATCTGAATGCAGAGTAAGACTGCATGCAAAAAACAATAAATTACATACAATAAAAAATAAATGTTAAATTCCACTTAAGGAATTGAGAGACATATCTTTAAGGACATTTTTGTACTGAATAGTTATTTTCCCACAAATCAGTTTAAAGGGTGATCTGAAGTCCACTTTTGGCAAGGAGGTAGACATTTCATTTCAAGTTGCCAATTTTTAAAAAAAAAACAGAAATAAGGTTCCAAGGAAAGGAATGGAAAGATCCAGAACTGTGATTAAAGAGGAACTTATTTTTCAAACCAAGAAAATATTCCAAGAGGCATAAATAAACCAGAAGCAAACTAGATACCATATGACCATGATTTAGCAATATATTTTGGATTTATCCGTGAATAATATTTCTTATCCATGTATTACCGTTTCTTTTATGCCGCGTCCATCTTATCTACACACTTATTCACTACAATAACAGAGGAGATGATGAGCCACATCTACTAATAATTACCAGAGATGATACTACCTACATGTGATGCAGTGGTTATTAAGCAAACTCATTGCTCACTATAGGTTGTTTTGCCAAAAAACAGAAGTAAATTCCATTTTTAGGGCAAAAATATAAATCATGTTGATATGACTGCGAGATGCTACAAATGGCCAGAAATGCAGACCAGTTGCCTAGTACCGAGAATGTGGTTATGTGACCACAACTTCAGAACTGGGTTGTAAGTACCTTTGGGGGGTTTGTGATAACTTTGAACAGTTGCTAATCCACTGGTCATAAATCAAGGACTACCTGTAGCTATTGTTGGATATAATGTTACATCTTCTTCCATGAGCTGAGTATATAATCTCTTTCTGTTTCTTTGCACAATATGCACTTTGAATCATTTTATGATTTAATAATAACAACAACAATAATAACTATAATGTTAATTATAAACAAAACTGCAACTTAATGTGAACCAATGATTGCATCTTTTGACCATATTCAGTAGTATAATATATACATCCATACATATCTATCTATACTTATGCCTGAAAACTGCCTGGAGTAGTCCCTGCAGCAGTGGTGGGATTCAGCCGGTTCGCACCACTTTAGCAAAACTGGTAGCTAATTTTTTGTTGCCCAGGCTCAGAATGGACTTCTGGAAGCGGCATCCACACAGAGAACCGGTTGTTCACATATTTGAATGCCACCACTGCCCTGCAGGCTTTTTGGCAAGTTGTTTAAAAGTGGTTTGCCCTTGCCTTCTTCTCAGGGCTAGAAGAAATTGACTGGCTCAAGGGCTGGCTGGATTGGGAATCTTGGTCTCCCACTTTTCTCACCTGGTGCCTTAATCAAATTTCCTGTCACAAATACTATCTCTTATACTGTAATAAAAGAACTGAAATACAGTGGATATTACACAATTATAACACTGTCTATTATATTATTAAATATCTAATAGTATGAAATAATAGTGGATACATAGTCTGTATCAAATCAAACTATTTACTAACAGAATCCCATTCCACTGACAAATAATTGCACATATCGTATATTACTGGAAGATAACATGGGAATGAGAGCTTGCTTTTGTATGGAGAAGTATGATTTATGTTAGCTGTGTGCAGGCATGGCAATATAGTTAGCATCAGCCTAGGCTGTGACTGTTAATTAGTTGATCTACTTGGTGATTGTATTATCAACAGCATGACCTTTCTTCAGATCGGAATAAAGTTAATGTGAACACAAATGATCTTGGAGAGATCAGGGTATATTACCATGAGAAATGAAAATACCCCACATAAATATATTGACCAAGGCTTGGCACATAATTAAGTATCCAGTGTTGGGGAGGAGAAAGGAAAAAATGGAGAAAAAGAGAAGATTAAAATAAGCAACCGAGTTAGGAACTTGGTAGAAAATTAGTGATAAACTGCAAGGCAATATATCAATGTTTTTTTTTTATTCATAGCATTGCTTCATATGTGAAATGATGGCTAGCAGTTCGGCAAAAATTAAAATGGATCATAACGCAAATAATAAAAAGCAGTTGCAAAGATAAATCTGAACAGGTTTTGCCCATTTAGTATTCTTGGCACGTTGCAAAATGCAGCAGTGTGCTTTGTGAGGATTGCCTGTTGAGAGAATCAAGAAGATAACAATGAAATTCTTGCTGTCAGCCAGCATTCAGCAGCCGTTTCAACATCATGTTATTCCATCTATAGAAATCAACAAGTCACATATCAGAAAATCAGAATACTTTCCTGAAAGATGCTGAAACAGCAGAGGGCTCATAACTACATGGGCAAGGACTGGGAAATCTGTCCGTGTTCAAGGAACATTTGCCTTGAACAGCAAGCAAAAAGTAGTTAGGGAATCGAAATATGAGCCATACTTGCTTTGTATCTAAAAAGCTTCCAGTCACTCCTAGGTGGACTACTGTAACATGCTCTGCATGAAACTGCCCTTGAAGAGCTGCTACCAGAAGTTGAAGCTAGTTCAAAATGCAGCAGGGTGAGCACTTACGAACATTCTTCAAGCTGCACATGTGACTCTTCTGCATTCATATTTAACTCTGCATTCAGTTCAAGTAGTGGTTATCCATAAAGTCCTTTTATTCTCCAAAGCACCTGAAGGCAGGACAAGAAGCAATGGATGGAAACTAATAAGAAGCAACCTAGAACTAAGGAGAAATTTGCTGACAATTAGAACAATTAATCAATGGAACAACTTGCCTCCAGAAGTTGTCAATGCTCCAACACCTGAAGAGATTGGACAACCATTTGTGTGAAATGGTATAGGGTTTTCTGCCTGAGTATGGGGTGGACTAGAAGACCCCCAGGTCCCTTCCAATATTCTATTCTATTCTATTCTATTCTATTCTATTCTATTCTATTCTATTCTATTCTATTCTATTCTATTCTATTCTATTCTATTCTATTCTATTCTATTCTTTCATGGCATGGGACCAGGTTATGTGAGACACCACTTCTCTCCTATTGTGTCTAACCTACTCCATCAGATCTGCCAGGTGAAACATTCTACACCAATTAGTCTCAGCTAGAAGGAATCAGGAGGAGACCCTTTGGAACATCATTCCCCACCAGAGATCAGATTAACCCTACTCTGTTTCTCTTTTGTAAAGCCCTAAAAACATGGCTGTGTGCCCATGCATGAAGGCAGAGTGTCAGTTGAGCCTATGAAGTAGTTGTGTTGATAGTTTGGCTGCCAGTTATATATTTATTTTGTTCCTTATTGGTTTTTAATCACTTTGATGAGATGGGCAGCCATATAAATTAAATACATATCTAAAAATCAAAATAAAATGCTGAACGGCCCAACTGTATCTTTTGTTCAATACAGAATTTGAAAGGAGTCCCAATGAGAATCAGCGACATGGCATGGAGAAAAGATTGTTTTTTAAAAAACAAAACAAAACAAAACTTCAATGTGCCACCAACCCATTTGCCAAATCTGGCTATCTGGCAATTGCTGATCCAATTTGGAGCAATTTTGGTTAGAATGAAAAAAAAAAAAAGGCTTAAAAAAATCTTCCCTCCTTGATTCAACCACAGTCCTGAGCCCACCCTTTCAATTGCTGAAAAAATGAATGAGACATTTTCAAAATGAATCTCTAACCAGGAAGCAATATTTCATTGTTAGTTTTAACTAAAAGCAAAAAAACAACAACACACATTCAGCATGAGGCAAAGGTGAGCAATGCTATCACATTCCCATACTCAGTAATAAAGAATATATCAGAAAGCATATCTACAGAAACAACACATACACAGAGAGAAAGAGAGAGAGAGAGACATACAGTATATCCAATGATATGCTCAGATACGAATGCAGTTCAATTCTGCCTTTCATATATTCCAACATTACTTTGTCCCTCCCTCAATTTAAATGGAGAAGTCTGAGTGTAGTAACACCTCCTGGTAGCATAAAACAATCCATAGCATAAGAAAACGGTGAGATGGCTACAAAAGTCTTGGTCTTCTTGTGTATTGACTTAGGACTGATACTAAACTACAACACTAAAGCCTTTCTGTAGGAGTGCTGGCATTACCTGAATGAAATCCATACATGATACTCATTGTGTTTGGAAGGAGAGCAAATCATTTTATGAGGCTTTTAGTCTCTAAGAGCCAAGTAGTGTTTCTTTTCCTCAGACAAATCATTTTAACTTTTCTAGCTTTGTTTTTCTTTTTCTAAAAGTTGTATTTATAAGTGGCGTTTTCCTTTCCAAGCCAAGGTTGGCTGGATAATTTTTGCTGCAGCTTTTATGCTAAGGCAGCACTTTGAAGTTTGTGTCACATTCATGAGCAGCAAATGGAGTGGCAAACCCCCCTCTTTCATTTCCCCCACCCTTAAATAAATTCACTTATCCAAAAGCACTTTGAACTCTCTCTATTTTCTTGTGAAAATATTGAATAATCTCTAAACTTAGTAATGTTTTGAATAAGGTCCAGGAATTAGACTAATTAGACTAATCAATTGGGAATCAAGCACATCTTAGGTGACTGTTATTTTGTATGACTACTGAGCCATGAATTTTGTGATGGGTTGAACATTGAAAGTTTCTAAAAAAAATAAGTTAACCTAATGGCAGTTTCTAAGATAAGTATTTTTTTTAAGATTGTAAATCACCCAGAGTTACCCTGTGGTAAGATGGATGGCCAATAATTTTTATACAAACAAATAAATAATAAATTTGCCATTGGACTCATTTATGGAAAAAGCAATCAAGCATGAATTCACATCTGGACATGGTCCTTGACTTATGACCACAACTGAAACCAGAATTTCTGTTGCCAAACAAGGCAGTTGTGAAGTGAGATGCAGCCAACTTTATGACCTTCTCTTGACACAAGTGTTAAGCAAATAGCTCTACTTGTTAAATGAACCATGTGGTTATTAAGCAAATCCACCTTTCCTATCCACTTTGCTTGTTGGAAGCCAACTGGGAAGGCGTCAGATGGGAATCACATGACCCCAGGACACTGTAACTGTCATATATATAATACATGCCAGTTGCCAAGTGTTCAAATTTTGATCATGTGATCCTGGGGATGCTGTGATGTGCAAGGACTGGTTGTAAGACATTTTTTGCGTAACATTGTAACTCTGAACTTACAGTTGCAAGTGAACGACTAGCTCCATTCCTTCTTTGTTTTCTTATTCTTCTTACAGTGCATCTAGTGCAGACTGAACAAATGTTCCATGATGATTGTGTTTTAGCCATGGCTTAGAAAATATTCCTTTTAAAACTGATACAGATATCTTCTTAGTATTCAACGGCTTACTCCTGGAACTATCTAAACAAGGTCCTAATTTGAAAAATTAAGCCTTGGGATGATTTGGCTTTCTCATTTTCTATGACAACCTTATCACCTAATTAGCCACTCATGTCAGGTCCAAGGATTGTGTTTATGGGGGGGGATTGGCTGCTTTTTGTAATTCTGAAACTTAGCTTGTCCTATTGATCCTATCTTGTGGTTGAAGATTATCTTTATAAAAGGCCATCATTGGTTCTGAAGGTTCTTAATAACATTTCACATTATTAAAGGGCACAGAACTCAAAGCAAACACTGCAGAATGGTTGAATCCCTCCCTTTAAGAATATTCTCTAAATTCAGGAGATTCTGAAATATACTAAATACTGCATATGAAAGCAGGGAAAACATACTATAGTGAGGAATGCATTCTACTCAAAGGCTCTAAAGGTCACTCTCTGTTTATTTTCTTGAGTAGATAAGTGAGAACATGGGTGATGACCATTGTCTGAAGTGTACTGCACTATAGCTCCTTCACAAGAGTTTTGTAGATCAAGGTATAGAAGAGTGAAATGAGTGAATGAATTTATGTCTTTTGTGAAGGCAAGGCCAACATATCCTATTGTTTTTGTTTTGTTTCTTTCTGTGATATTTTCCATGGAAGGGAGTGGGCATGGGGTTCTTCCATTGCAGCTCCCACTACAGAATGACAAATACATTTAAATACAGCAGTGCAATTTCAGAGTATCACAAAAAGGAGTTTTGATGTGGCTCACGTGTATCCTAAAGGCTAAATTGCCTATCTCTGGATTAAAGTATGAAGAAGAAGAAGAAAAAAAAAGAATTTTAATTTGAAATCTCAAAGGTACTTTTTCAAAAGGCAACTGGACTGTTTTTTCCTTAAGGAAGAAGAATCTCCACGGACACTCGGTTTGAAAGTTATGTCTAAAATCACTGCAATTAAGATTTCAGGGGGGGAAAAAACAGGTTTGTGAGGAGAGAAAAGCTTGGTTATAATTCCAGACGATATTATTAAAAACCACATAAAGTTGAGCTATCACCCTAAATGTTGCAAGGGATATCATTTTTACCACCTGAGGAAATTGTAACCTTAAAATCAGCAATTGTCTTTTCAAGCTTTTTTTAAATCTCCCTTATTTCAGTTTTTATAAATATATTTGAGGTGCGGTTAATATTTAAAATATGAACATGATGAAACCTTAGAAGAAGCACTAGAAAGAACAAAAAATAATTTAAAACAAAATCCTAAACCTGATGGATTATCATAGTAATTAAAGATGCAATCCTACACCCACCTCTGCTATTGTAAGTCCCACTATTTTATAGTAGGGCTCCATTTCGGATAATATGAGTCTCCTTTCCAGGGAATTCTGATATGTTCTATTTTTCTTCTAGATCATTCTGATCTCAACATAGGTTTTACAACATTAAATTTTATTTGTTATAATAAGGATGATTATTAAATTTCTTAAAATAGATAGAAACTTCTATTAGCTATTTATTCTGATTGATGCTTCTTATTATGTGCTATGATTATTAATTCAATTTCAATAATAGTTATAATTGGGATAAGATCATCTTTATATGTAGCATTAGTGTAAACTTTGGAAATTCTTATTCAAATTTATACAGCTTATGAATCTCTCTCCTCCCTCCCTCCCTCCCTCTCTCCCTTCTCCTCCTCCTCCTCTAGAACAGGGGTGTCAAACTGCTGGCCCGTGGGCCGGACATGTCACCAGGAAACCGCGCCCATCCCATTGCCGGCAATGGGGAAAAAGTTCCGATACGTTGCGCGATGTCACATGACGTCGCGAGTTTGATATGTCTGCTCTAGAATATACCTTTAAAAATCTGTAAATTAAAGTAGGAGGAAGAAGAAAGGCAACTTAAGGAACAGGTTCTCATGGAATAGTTTCGTGGAAAGTATTGATTGAAACTTATATCAGGGAAATATTGCAATGTAGTTTGTAATCATGGGCAAATTATAAAGGCATAACAAGGAAATTATAACTGCCATTTTCTTCTCTTCAGGTGTCATGAATGATATCCCAGTTTTTCTGGAACAGATTGGTGATAATGTCTCATAATTCTCAAGAAAGAATCACGTAATATATTATATGATTTAACTGAAGCAAATTAAGCCACTCAAACAAAATCCAAAGTGGGTTGTTCAAATTTGCTAACTAGTTTATAATAGGATCTAGAGAAGCTGATTTGATTTCCAGTTAAAATTCTCATTCATACGAAACATTTATTTTAACAAGACTTAATTCATACATGATGTTGAACATGGTGCTAAAAAAATATTTTTTTTAATAAAAATTACAATAATTAGAACATGTGCAGGAAGATTGAGGGGAAATATGGACAGCAGCATCATATTGTTATATCACAAGCTCTGTGCTTTGTGGACATGTACAGTATTATAATACTGCATGCATCTACCAAAGGGGTGGAACTTGTAGCATGAAGATGGGTTACAGAATGCTTTAATTGCAAATAAACTATTGAGGATTTTTGATGGTTTGTTTTCCTAGGTCCAGTCATAGTGTTGGAAGGGACCTTGGAGGTCTTCTAGTCCAATCCCCTGCTCATGCAGGACACCCTACACTATTTCAGACAAATGGTTGCCCAGTCTCCTTTTGAAAACCTTTAGTGATGGAGTACCCACAACTTCTGAAGACAAGCTATTCCACTGGTTAATTGCTCTCACCATTAGGAAATTTCTCCTTAGTTCTAGGTTCCTTCTCTCCTGGTTAGTTGACAACCATTGTTTCTTGTCTTGCCTTTTGGTCTTTGGAAAATAGTTTGACTCCCTCGTCTTTGTAGGAGCCCCTCAAATATTGGAACACTGCTGTCATGTCTTCCCTAGTTCTTTTTTTTTCACTAGACTAGACATACCCAATTCCTGCAATTGTTCTTTGTATGATTTAATCTCCAGCCCTCTAATCACTGTAGTTGCTCTTTTCTGCACTCTTTCCAGAGTCTCAACAACTTTTTATATTGTGGTGACCAGAATTGGATGCAGTATTCCAAATGTGGTCTTACTGAAGCTTTATAAAGCAGTCCTTGATTCTATCGCTCTATTAATGCAGCTTAGGATTGCATTGGCTTTTTTGGCTGCTGCTGCTCACTGTTGGCTCTATCACTGAAGGCTTTCAAAAAGACACTAGACAACCATCTGTCTGAAATAATATAGGTTTCCTGCCTGAGCAGAGGTTTGGACTAGAAGACCTCCAAGATTCCTTCCTTCCTTCTGTTATATTTAAGTGATTGTCCATTCGGACTCCAAGATCCTTCTTGGATTCTAGAGTCCTAGTGGACAATATCTAGTGGAATCCTAGTGGATTCCAAGATCCCTCTCGGATATAGGATATTTATTGATTGTAGAGGACTCCCTCTACAATTAGGAAAGCCAATGATAAAAAAAGGTGGGAGATTCCTTCAGTCATATCTGGAGAGGTACAAAATATTCTTATTTACTTGTTTCCCCCCTTGTTATGCAGTCAGTTGTCACTGTGTAATCAAATTTATACTACATTATGAGCTAGCTAGACAACTTCCCAGTTAAGAGACTTCTCAGAAGAACCTGTTCAGAGATTTCCAGCCTCTGCATGTAAGTGTCACTTGATTACACCCCAGTGTTGTTACAGAATAATCACATTTATGTCCACTCAAGAGGCATTCAACCAAAATAAACCGAGTTTAGTCTGGATAAATAAGATTTCAGTTTTAACCTTGTATTTTCATTTTATTTTGCTGGTGTCTGCTTAATATTCATGTTGCCTCTAGATCCCTACTGCTTGGGTAATTTTTAATGTGTTTGACCTCTTTTATTAGTGGGAGATTCTAAACCATATTTACTAAATAGCATGCTAAAATTTTAAACAAAGCAGATTTCCATTCTCTTCATGATTATGCATTAGTTTAAAAATATGACTAACAAGGCCAACAATAAATATTCTCCAGACACCCAAACAGAAGCCCTTTTCTTCATTCTTTCTCAGAATTGCCAGATAATTTGCATTTGACCTGTGCCTCTGCATCTGAATGCAAATATATATTTTCCCCCAGGTTGAATTCTAATCTGCCCTTAATTAAGCTAGAAACATTAAAGAAGTTCCATTTTTCTTGGCTAAGTAATCAGCTTTTTTATTTGATTTTAATAATGCAACAATTACTTTAGTCTTGATCCCATGCTACTGAGTTCCATTTTTGGAGCACATTAGGCTTCAGGGATGTCATTTCCAAACCATGTCCTAGAGTCATTAGCATGCTACAGAATAATGTTTAATGTGTCATAGTAAATAAATGACATAATATGGTCTCCAGTATCCATCACTAATACCCTTTTTAATGAGCCAGCTTGGTCTAGTAGTTAAGGAATCAAGGTAGAAACCAGGAGACTGTGAGTTCTAATCCCACCTTAAGCATGAAAGTTAACAGAGTGACTTAGACTAGTCGCCCCATCTCAGCCCCAAAAAGAACACAATGGCAAATCACTTCCAAAATCTTATCAAGAAAATTTCAGGGACTTATCCAGGCAGTCGCCAGGAGCCAAGATTGATTTAAATGGATCAAAAAACGAAAACTTTACCATTAATAGATAGGTGAGTAGCAGATCCCTGGAAATAATTTGCACAAATAGCACTTAGCACTTATATATTGCTTCAAGTGCTTTGCAGCCCTCTCTATGTGGTTTTACAGAATCAGCATATTGCCCCCAATCTGGGTCCTCATTTTACTGACTTCCGAAGGCTGAGTCAACTTTGAATCAATGAGAATCGAACCATTGCACCACCATGGCCCTGTGGTTTCAGCCTTCTCTTCCCCACTACCATGAATCCAGATGAATGTAGGAAAGCTCCCTTCCTAGAATAAAGGTATGCAAAACTTCATGATTGGAAGTTTTAATCACAATCTTCCCCATTGTTTTGACTTGTAAGCCTATGTTGAGTTTGCATGCACATTTTTTACATATTCAGTTAAATTCCAAAGGTGGTTAGAAATGTTCACAGGAAAACATTAGTGTTCAAGATGTGAATAGCTGATATTCAGCCCCACTCTCTGTTCCTGTCTGAACTCTACCACTGATCATATCTTCTAAAGAGAAATAGTAATAGCAAAATATTTGAAGGAACATGCCTGCAAATATTGTAATGTAAAGAAAATTCTAATATTCTCTCCTCTTCCATCCTTAGACTCTCAGCAAGCCTACCAGACCCATAAAACTGGCTCAACATTGACACAATCTTCAAGACTGAGTTGCATTTTTGAGCTTGGATTTCTTTTGTCATTTTCCTTCTATAAAATGGATTTGTACGAGTAAATATAAGAGAAAAGCAGTTGCAACTAGGGTTTCAATGGCTCAATAATTTATTCCCATTTTGTTCAGAACCATTGAATGAATGTCTTTAGGAAGTTTAAGAGAAAAACACCAGGCAGGCTTGCATTGTTTCTCTCCAGCATCTGGTATTCAGAGAGGTGTTTCATTTGAAGAGCATAGATGGAGCAGCCATTAAAATGCTTGTATGGACACTGATGATGGGGAACTAATACCCAGAGCTTTGGGTGGATTACGTCAAATGATATGGTGGTGGAGATGACTTGAGAGAGACACACATAGCACTAAATGCTGGTTAATTTCTTGGTGTGAACTATTCTACAATACCTGCACATAAACTTTCTATGAGTCATTTCTGATAGAAGCAATAGTAATAGCATTAGCACTTAGACTTATATACCACTTCACTTTATAGCAGGGGTCCTCAACCTTGGCAATTTTAAGACTTGTGGACTTCAACTGCCAGAATTTGCTGGCTGAGGAATTATGGGAGTTGAAGTCCACAAGTCTTAAAGTTGCCAAGGTTGAGGACCCCTGCTTTATAGTCCTCTCTAAGTGGTTTACAGAGTCAGCATATTCCCCCCAACAATCCTGGTCATTTCACTGACCTCGGAAGGATGGAAGGCTGAGTCAACCTCAAGCCAGCCGAATTGCTGGCAGCTGGCAGTCAGCAGAATTAGCCTGCAATACTGCATTCTAACTACTGTGCCACCATGGCTCTTCAGAGCTCTTGAAGGCCACCAAGCCTTCAAATTGCTGATGTAGTTAAAAAAAATTGCAGTGTAGAAGGTATCAGCTGCCCGTAAGATGTCTATCTAAAGCTAGTTAACCTGCAAGGCATACTTCTCCTTCCCAGAGGCACCCCAACAGTTCCATCTGAGATGTCAGGACTTCCTCTGTACTATCTATGTCTATCACAGGGGTCTTCAAACTTGGCCCCTTTATGACTTGTGGACTTCAACTCCCAGAATTCCTCAGCCAGGCACGCTGGCTGAGGAATTCTGGGAGTTGAAGTCCACAAGTTATAAAAGGGCCAAGTTTGAAGGCCCCTGATCTATCACTTTATTTAGAGTCAAATTACACTCTTTCAACATCTTTTTTTTTTCTGGGTGGCTGAACACAGGTTGCCTGCAATCTTGTCTTTTATAAGTGACTCAATAAATTCTAAAAATTCACATGTTTCAGAAGGTTTTTTTTTCCACTCCCTAACATTTAAATCAACACTCATTGTGTTTTTTGAGTCCTGCCAAAGAACCTGTATTTTTCAAAAGTAATGTATCTCCCAGGAACAAAATAATGCAGCAGCAAACTTTTCTATTATTATTTGCAGTTTTTGCTTATGTGCCTCCTGTGAAAACTGAACCGTGTAATAAATCTCCCCTGCCTCTCTGCCAGAAAGATGCAAAAACAAAGCACACTGAAATCATTCCTCTTTCCACTCTGACCCACTAGCAATCACGTACAAGTGAAATGCCTGGAGCCATTTCCACCAAGTCTCTGCAATCCTGTTACAAGGATGCTGGAGGTAAAAGAAAAGCTCTAAATAGTTAATTCATTTCTGATACCATATAACATTTGCTGGACCAACATCATCCCCAGAGCTCTACTTTGAATCTACAGATTTGCAATTAAATCATCTCGGATGGTAAACAGTCCTTTATCTACAGGAAGACAGTCAAATACACACAGTAACTCTGCACATCAAACAACAGTGAATACCCTGCAGAAGGGAACACCAACAATCAATAATAAATTACACTTATTAAAGGCAGCTGTCCAGCAGACATTTGCTGATTTGCAGCTCCCCTTAGGGTATAAATACCCATATGCCATATTTATCTTGAATAGTATGGATAATATGGTCTTCAGTTTGCCAATAAGCAGAGACATAAGTGAAACGTTACTAAAACCTAGATTGTATTTCACATGACTATTCTCATGATCAATGCTAACTATGTTCACCAGCCACACATTTTGGCTTCTCTAAAATCTACATGTCCATATTTTGGTGATCCCCATATTTCCAGCTTGCGGCTCACAACTGAATATTAACTTAATAACAGTTCACTTAATTTAATTGATGTTTTCTCACGTATATAGTATGATGTACTGTATGGTGTACTACAACAGGCTTGCCTTAGAGAAAATGATGGTTTGACATTTACATTTATTTCTATTTGTAAAAATCTCACTTTAAAGATGTTGGAGTTGCATCATTTGTTTGTTTGTTTGTAAGTACATTTTGTTACTATGTTAGCAATTTCAATGACACTATGCACATTTACTGTATATCATTCAATCCATATATATCAATAAAAATATTATTCTGAAGCTCATTAGCAAATTGGATAACTCTGTTTGAAGCAAATCCAGTCAGATTTCAAGAGTGGCAATTTGTTCATAACTACTCTATATTTTAACAATTGATTCTCTTATCAGTATCATCCCCTGAACAAGTAAAACTTTGCTGTAGCCTGTCTGCATCTCATCAAATTGCTGCTATTTTTGTTTTACACTAATATAAATCAACTGACCTCTTCTTGGTTTTTTCCAATTTCTTCCTTCATCTAGAAATATCAGTTCAGAGTGATTATGAAAATCCAATATCAATCATGGCTTGGAGACAATTCAGTGACATCACTTATACTCTTACATAGCACTTCTTTAGAGCTTTTAACTTAATGAAATTTACAAGGGCAGTTGGAAAAACAGCTGTCATTGATTTTGAGATGAGAAAATGAAAACTGCTTCTCACTTTTTGAAGCCATCACAAAGGTTTATAATCAATGCTTTATATTACAGAAAAAAAACACATTGTGTGAGCAGCACTGACATATTTACAAAGCTGACATCTGTCAGTTCTGCTCACCTAATGCTGTCTATGTTCTGCCTTATGCCAGTCCTATATAATTCTCTGGCTGTTGATAGTTTTCATTTTGCTGCTTGATAAATAGCCAGTCAAATCCAAACTTCAGGATTTCTAGTCAGGCATGAACTAGATATTGACTGTCTAAGACTATTGCCAGTAAGTGGACTGAGGCAATGTGGAGATAAGTAACATTGATAGATGGAAGGTTTGATTTACAATACAATACAAATCTTGCACAGAATTCTATTACAGTAAATTTGGGTGATCTACTCAATTAGTTATTGTCATTACAAGATCAACTATCATACATGGAGTCTTCTAGCATTTGATAGAAATATTAGGAGGTGCAGTGGTTCAGTGGTCTAATGCCACTGGAGATGGTTTTTGCGGTTTGAGTCCTAGTACTGCATGGCAGGGTGAGTTCTTGTCACTCGCCTTAGCTTCTGTCTAGCCAACAGTTTGAAAGCATGTTCTATGCAAGTAGATAGATAGGTACCACTTCAGTGGGAGACGAGCTGATGCTGTGTGCAGTCAGTCAGATTCCTCATGGCTCCAAAACTTCCCGGTTGCAGTGCCTGCTTGTGAGGCAGTTTCAGGAAGGAAAGGGGCCTTGGGTGACACTGCAGGTCTTTCTCTTTGGTGCTAAGCTAGCTTGCCCTCCTGTGGTGCATCTTGGGAAGAACACAAGCATGTCCTACAACAGTTTTGGCAAGCCAAAACTACCCCTCAGCAATTGCCTTGTGGTCTCCTGGCTCCTATAACAACGCCATATGTTAATAATAGTCTAAAATATCCTGAGCAGATTTGCAGGTATGAGGGGTTGGGGCAGGGGCTATGAAACTGTATTGAAAGGAGTATAGGGAAAACTGTATACAAAGAATTGCATTTGACTACACAGAATTTGTTACATCGTTTTTTGGAATTTTTTTTTTTTTAAAGGAATGAAACAGTAAGGAAATGAATATAATTCTTACATAGGCTGGATTTTGATTGATCCACTTTTCTGTAGGACAGTACCATTTACTTTAAAGTATGTTCTAGTGAAAGGACTCATTCTTCTATAACTAATGTATATATAACATGCAAAGCCTTAGTTTTGTTAACTGCAATTGGATTAGCTGCAGTTAATTCCAAATATTGTTGTTGAATCAACATTGTAAAAAATAGCAATATTCTATCTATTTTATATAATATTGTATTGTCATCAGAAAGTAACCCACAGGTTAGCCTTAAGGTACTTTATGTCCACATTGGTTGAATTGTAGCACAGAATTACAGTAGAATCCTAATAGCATAGCATAGCATAGCATAGCATAGCATAGCATAGCATAGCATAGCATAGCATAGCATAGCATAGAATAGAATAGAATAGAATAGAATAGAATAGAATAGAATAGAATAGAATAGAATAGAATAGAATAGAATAGAATAGAATAGAATAGAATAGAATAGAGCTGGAAGGGACCTTGGAGGTCCTCTAGTCCAGCCCCTGCTCAAGCAGGAGAACTTATACCACCTCAGACAAGTGACTGTCCAGTCTCTTCTTAAAAACCTCCAGTGATAGAGCACCCATGATTTCTGATGGCAAGCTGTTCCACTGGTTAATTGTCCTCACTGTCAGGAACTTTCTACTTAATTCCAGGTCGCTTCTCTCTTTGATCAGTTTCCAACCATTGTTTCTTGTCCTGCCCTCTGGTGCTTTGGAGAATAATTTGACCCCTTCTTCTTTGTGGCAGCCCCTCAAATACTGGAACACTGCTATCATATCACCCCTATTGGTAGCAGTAATAATATGCAAAAAACTCTAACCCTGTTCCAGATCTCAGAGACCAGTAAGGAAATGAATATGAGCTGAAAGACCATCAAACCATCCATTAAGAGATAAAGAGGAAAGAAGGACACCGAAACCTTTTTCAGAAAGAAGATTGTATCATTCTCTGGATTCACTAAGACATGTAATATGTACCACATTTCACATGTGTGAACAACCAAGTTGCATCGATGTGGGTTCTATAGATTTGGATGCATACTACATTTATTTCCTTTACAGAGATTTATGGGTAATATTAATTATTTTCCTCTTCCCAAATAAATTATAGAACTCATTTCTCCATTGAAATCCACTCCTAATGTTCTTAATTAATAAACTCTTTGCCCTGTTGAGGCAATGTTGACCATGACACCTAAAATTAATTTTGAAAAGTGTCCTACTTTGAATTATATTTTCAAAATGAGATAGATGTTAATGCATAATAGCAACATCCACAAAAGACCTCTGAGGAAAATATGCATTGAATGGTTAAAATTCACCAGGTCTTTAGGAAAAGTCTGCCACAGATTCTCATCAAGTGTCATGCTTATCAGCACATAATGCATGGCTGTAAATGAAGCAATGGTACCCATTTTTCTCTGTCAGGTATTGTATGATATATAAGAGTCCTAACATAAACCATTTTGTTCTTGACAGCTCACTGAACCTAATTTTTGTTTTTCTTTCCTCTAACATACAGAAAGCAGATACCATTTACTGGGTTATAGAAGTATACATATGCACTTTCCCCCCCTATTATCTCATCTGATTTATAAAGTTCCCCAAAATCCATGAGCTAATGAGCTGCTCCAGGGCAAGATTTCATAGGAAAAGCTGCTATGCAAAATCTTAAACATTATTATATATTGTATTTTTAGATTTTTAAACATTTTGGAGCGGAATTCTTCCCCTTGTAATATGTCATGGTCCCATTTCTGCTTTCATATTTACAAGGTGTTTATTTATTTTGCGCATACATAATTTCTCTGCAGTGCTTCATTAATGTAGTCAAGCCTATGTATAATCTATTGGAACATTTTTAAGTTACTTCTCTAGATTCATAATTAACAACCTTGCAAGCAGAACAATCATGCCTCAAAGTAACTTGCCATGTTCTCCAAAGGTCATTTTTATATAAACAGCAATTATGGATTCAAGAGAAGGGATTTAATGTAATAAATTTTACTTAATGGTGAAGGAGAAGGAGAAGGAGAAGGAGAAGGAGAAGGAGAAGGAGAAGGAGAAGGAGAAGGAGAATACTCCTCACTATTAGAATGAAGAAATTTAAACTATTACAAAATGGTTGGCAAATTTTATTTAAGATTTCCATAGCAAAAATATGCTCTGAGATTTCAACAAGAGGAATGTCATAGAATCCAGTAAAGAAGTCTGAGAAAGTCACCACAATGTAAAAAAGATGTTGAGACTCTAGAAAGAGTACAGAGAAGAGCAACAAAGATGATTAGAGGACTGGAGGGTAAAACATATAAAGAATAGTTGCTGGAATTGGGTATGTCTAGTTTAATGAAGAGAAGTACTAGGGGGGACTTGATAGCAGTGTTCCAATATCTCAGGGGTTGCCACAAAGAAGAGCGATTCTCCAAAGCACCTGAAAGCAGGACAAGAAGCAACGGATGGAAACTAATCAAAGAGAGAAGCAACCTAGAACTAAGGATAAATTTCCTGATAGAACAATTAATCAGTGGAACAACCAGCCTCCAGAAGTTGTGAATGCTCCAACACTGGAAGTGATTGGACAACTATTTGTCTGAAATGGTATAGGGTTTTCTGCCTGAGCATGGGGTGGACTGGAAGACTTCAAAGATCCCTTCCAATTCTACTACTACTACTACTACTACTACTGTTGTTGTTGTTGTAACTCAGAACAGAGCCACCCAGCAGATTTTTCATTTATCCCCAGTGTGCATGTAAGTTAATAGTTGACATCCTTTTCATTGGTTGAACCATCAACCATCAACCTTCAATTGATTATACTTACTCACTGATGATAATCATGTTCTGTGTTTTAATTCAGCCTTAATTATGGTTTTATTTTGTTGTTTTTATTTACATTTTATACTTCCTGTTTAACTGTTGTGAGCCACCTAGAGTCATATAAGCACAGCTATACAAATTGAATAAATAAATATTTTTTTTTTTTTAAAAAAAAGAAAACTATTAATATTGTAGGCCATGTTCTCTTGGGGATAATCTGCTAGCAACAAATCCCAGGAATAAAATGTGACTGAATCCAAACTATGTGGGATCATCTTTCCAACATTTGTCTATGGAGATTCTCAGTCATCCAGGTCATAGTTATCCCAAAGATGCTTTTTCACGAGGCAACTGGACTTTCTTGTTTTCCTTTGAAGATGTTTTGCTTCTCATTCAAGAAGCTTCTTCAGCTCTGATTGGATGGCGGGGAATGGAAAGATTTATACTCCTGCAGAAAGCTGTTCATTTGCATTCTTTTAGCGAGTCATTAATGCTATCTGGATGTTTATCTGTGTCATCAGGGTCACCTAAGTAGTGCAAATGGGTGTGGAGCCTTCTTAGAACTGTTGAAAGGACTGTGTTGTAGACTAGAGATAGATGATGTCATGTCAGGCTTAAGATACAGGAGGATACAGGCTTAAGATACAGGCTTAAAATACGGGAGGACCTGGACAGACTTGAACACTGGGCGCTATCTAACAAAATGAAATTCAATGGTGAAAAAAGTAGGGTTCTACATTTAGGCAAGAAAAACCAAATGTACAGGTATAGTATAGGGGGTACCTTGCTCAATAGTTGTAACTGTGAGAGGGATCTCAGAGTCCTAGTGGACAATCACTTAAATATGAGCCAGCAGTGTGCTGCAGCTGCCAAAAAAGCCAACACAGTGCTGGGCTGCATTATCAGAGGGATAGAATCAAGATCACGTGAAGTATTAATACCACTTTACAATGCCTCGGTAAGGCCACACTTGGAATACTGCATCCAGTTTTGGTCACCACGATGTAAAAAAGATGCTGAGACTCTAGAAAGAGTACAGAGAAGAGCAACAAAGATGATTAGGGGACTGGAGGCTAAACCTTACAAGGAACGGTTGCTGGATTTGGGTATGTCTAGTCTAATGAAGAGAAGGACTAGGGGTGACATGATAGCAGTGTTCCAATATCTCAGCGGTTGCCACAAAGAAGAGGGAGTCAAGCTATTCTCCAAAGCGCCTGAAGGCGGGACAAGAAGCAACGGATGGAAACTAATCAAGGAGAGAAGCAACCTAGAACTAAGGAGAAACTTCCTGACAGTTAGAACAGTTAACCAATGGAACAACCTGCCTCCAGAAGCGGTGAATGCTCCAACACTGGAAGTTTTTAAGAAGAGACTGGACAGCCATTTGTCCAAAATGGTGTAGGGTTTCCTGCCTGAGCAGGGGGTTGGACTCGATGACCTCCAAGGTCCCTTCCAACTTTTTATTATTATTATTATTATTATTATTATTATTATTTTTATTTAATTATTCTTATTATTATTATTAATTATTCTTATTATTATTATTATTATTATTATTATTATTATTATTAGTAGTAGTAGTAGTAGTAGTAGTAGTAGTAGTAGTAGTAGTAGTAGTAGTAGTAGTAGTAGTAGTAGTAGTATTAGTATTATTAGTATTATTAGTATTATATCCCTCCTCCTCTGTTGAGAGAGGCTGTTCAATTTTGACATAGATGGCTTCTTTGAAAGAGGTTTGAAAGAGGGGTCAAATCTTCCCATTCCTCACCATCCTGACAGAGCTGAAGAAGCTTCTTGGATGAGAAGCAAAACATCTTCAAAGAAAAACAAGGAAGTCCACTTGCCTTGTGAAAAAGCATCTTTGGGATCTTTGCAGCATTTTTATTTCTGGCTTGGATTTTTCTTTTGTATCTTGTGTTTCTCTTCTATTATCGCTCCTCTTTACATCTCCCATCATGTTGTTAGAAACTTATTCCTGCTAATCTGAGATTGGAACTCTTTGGATGTGATTTTAAGCCCCTCCCTATTTATAATCCTCAGAGCCATCCTCTGACTATATTTGCTAACAATTGGTGTTACTGTTTTATATCATTTGAATACAAGAAATACACTAAAATGGCTGCAGCCTAAAAAGTATACAATACCCCTCCTCCCCAACCAAAGGACATCACCTAAAATTCCAGCCTTACATTTATTTTTCCATGGATCTAATAATAATAGTTGTGTTGCCTACTAATGGAAAAATATATAGAACTGCAGACCTGCTTTGCACTGTCAATATCCAGCTGGAGAATCCTAATAAAACTGCAGGTTCATTCCATTTCCAAAACTATTACTGTTTATTGAATACATGGCAAAGTAATGGCAAAGCAAAACTAACTCTGAGGTTCCCAGACATCAATTCATAGAATTAAAAAAATTCTCTGGCCAAACCTCCACCCTCTCACGTAGGCCATGTAAACAATTTCACTTTGTTATGGGAACTGTCTGCTTCCTCTCCACATCTGCTGCGGTGTCCTTGGAAAGGTTTCAGGCTCTCACAGTCTTCAGCAGAATCATAGAGGTTTCGTTTCTTCAACACCTCCCCCCACTTACTCTAATGGCAAGTTGAAACAAAGAGGCATGTAGCTGCCAAAGTTTTATTCTTGACATATACTTAATTTCATACATTTCATTATATGAGGTTAGGACAAAACCCAAATTTTCCCCTACCATCATATATCTTTCTTGGTAGATTGCATTGCCAAAGCAACAGTGACATTTGTAAAGGCTTCCAGAAAATGCCAACTCTTCTCTTTTGGATTGTAATATTTGGTGCAATTATCTCCAAGTTATTTATAAACAGAATTATGGTTATGAGAAAATTCCAATCTCAAAACTAATTCTGTTAGAGAACCTCTTGTTTTAATCTGTTTTGTTTCAAGCCTTTTCCCATCCTCACCTAACAGCCACAACAAATCCCAAAACTTTGTGGCATCATTACCTAAAGCAGACAGGTAGAGTTTGAACCTGTCCAATAATTCTCTCCAATCTTCAGAAGACCTGAGCAGTAAGAAAGATGAAGAGTTAGTCTGCTCTGTTTGTTCCTGGAGGTTTCGACAAAGGACTTAACTTGCACTAAAGCTGAACTGAGAAAGGTTGCTGTCGATATTATCCTATCAAGGTTTCATTTGAAAATTATTTAACTCACTTTCCTTTTGTAGTTTTCCTGATAAAGACAGGATTCTCTTTTCCACTACTCAGATCAATTGCATTTTCACTAACTTAAATATAGATTAATTATCTGCATACAGTGTTCCACAACAAAGCAGTAATTATTTAAAGGAAATCAGGTGGTACAAGAAATAATTGAGATTTGATTCTGCCTTCACAAAGCGGATAGTAAGTTATGAGAGTGATACTCGTGGTTTTATACATGTTTTCATAAGGAAAAAAGGCAAGTCTATTAAAACAATTTACTAAAGCAATGGAAAGTGGGGAGAAGAAGAAGGAGCTAGAAATTAGGGAGGATTATTTCAATCAGTAGATTAATTTGTATTAGTGGCAACCAATGAGATGGTTTGTTAAGTAAAACAGTAGGAAAGGTATGTTGCACACTCCATCAGTTAAATAATTCTGGCTGGCTGGCAGGCTCCAGGAAGAAAGCCTTCTCTGCCACTGCCCCCACTCTTTGGAACATTCTCCCCAGAGATAATGTGGGCCCCCATATTTCTATTCTTTCAAAAATATCTAAAGACTTGGCTCTGCCAACTCACTTGGAGCTCACAAATGGTTATGCAGCTGTGGGGCTGTTAGTATCCTGAAAGTTCTCCCTCTACCTTTTAATTACCTTTTGATGTCAACTTTAACTATCCTTGTATCTATTTGAAAAATTATATTTAGCTTTTTACATGTTTAACGTTTTATTTGTACACAACCCAGGTTCCCTCTGTGAGGAAGATGGGCAGTTCCTAAGTATGGTAAATAAATAAACAAATAAAATTGATAACTGGTAGATGGGAATAGGAATTCACTCATTATATTTTGCATTGTTTCTTTGAAGGGTATTCTTGGTTATGTATCTACAGTAGCTAAAAGAACCATGAGAGCATCTCTTTCTCTCCCTCTCCCTCTTCCTCTCATAAAAAGGGCTAAATGGGAAATCCCTGGTGGAGTGAATGAAATTAAAACAAAAAATCTGGGTGTTTAGTGCCTGAACTGTTATTATAATGTCACAGTAGCATGGGGTCAAATGGTCAACATTTGCTGTTGTTAACCAAGTACTACCTGTAAGTTTTTTACAAGGAAGTGATTATCTAGTGCCTGAATGCAAGGTCCTACCTGTATCATGCTTGCCTTTGTCATTTTTATATATTGTCCTAGTGGACGACCACTTAAACACGAGCCAGCAGTGTGCTGCAGCAACCAAAAATGCTAATATAATCCTTGGTGATATAAAAAGAGGCATAGAATCGAAATCATTTGACATATTAGTACTGCTTTATAAAACCTTAGTAAGGCCACACCTGGAATACACTATCCAGTTTTGGTCACCACATTACAAAAAAAGATGTTGAGACTTTGGAAAAAGTGCAAAGAAGAGTAACTTAAGATGATTAAAAGCCTGGAGTTGGGCTAGTCAAACCCAAATCCAATTGCAGGATTTGGGTTTGGCTAGTTTAGAGAAAAGAAGGACTAGGGATGACATGATAGCAGTATTCTGGTATTTGAGAGGTTGCCACAAAGAGGAGGATGTCAACTTATTTACCAAAGAGCCAGAAGGCAGGACAAGAAACCATGGATGGAAACTAATCAAGGAGAGAAGCAACCTGGAATTAAGGAGAAAGTTCCTAATAGTGAGGACAATTAACCAGAGAAACAGCTTGCTTTCAGAAGTTGTAGGTGCTTCAGCACTGGAGGTTTTTCAGAAGACATTGGACAGTCACTTGTCTGAAATGGTATAGGGTCTCCTGCTTGAGCAGGGGGTTGGACTAAAAGATCTCTAATCTTCCTCCAGGTCGCTTCCAGCTCTATTCTGATTGATTGATTGATTTTAGAGTGGTTTCACTTTCTTTAAATATGATTATAGAGTAGTTCCTGGAATTTTGCTGTATGATCAGCCTCACTGGTTGTGGTTATTTCATTTAAACTAACTCCATATGTTCATAGGAATAGCATGAGCTTTGATTGTTTGGCACAGGGATAATGTTGTCCTTTCTAATAGTCTGTATCTGTGAGACTCTCCATTATTCCAAGGGATATGCGGTACTGAAATAATAGGACATCTGGGAACTACCACTGTTGATAGCTTTATTGACATATTGATTTGCTGATCCTTAAATCAACAAGACATGCATAAAAGTAAAGACATAAAGCTAGTAAAAAGAGAAGGCATAATCAAGAGAAATTCTTTATAGGTTATATATTTGGTTTACCTTTCTTTAAACTACAGCAAGTTCCTTAAAACGTAATAAAAAGTGGTAGCGTGGAAAGAGGGAGAAACAAAAGAAATCCTTCTTTCCTTCTCTCCCTTCCTCCTTCCCTCGATTAAGTCATACAAGTTTAAGAGCACTCTTGAAAATGAAGCACTTGGGAATGTCTCAACAAAGTAAAGATGAAGGACTGCAGTTTTGTTAATGAACATTGCATCAAACGAGGAACTTCATTCAATATACAGCCTTCCAATTACTTTCATTGATTTAGGAAGTCAACCTTTTTCCTGCTGTTCAAGTACATGATAACAACACCTGACAACCTGTTTTTTGTGTGTGTTGCTATATCATTACATTTTATTTTTCAGCAGGAGGGTCAAACCATATTTGTCTTTCTCATAGAACACTGGACTCTTCTTCAAACTCACATATGCTGTGTTTTGCCCTCTTGATTGCTGCTCTGCCCAATCAAGTGACTACTTCAAAACAGTTTGGGCAATGTCTATGAAGCCATGACAAAGCAGGGTGTGACAGAACAATCTTGTGCTCATCTCTAGTGGGAGAGAACCTGGCAAAGTGAATTGGATGTAAATGAGCATTAGTAAGATTTGAATCAACAGGGATAAAGACAGATACATTTATTGGCTTTGGTTCCTATACCCTTTGTTTTGTTAATAAATCTGGGCAAATTAGATGTGCACAACTGCTCCGGGTAAATTGAATATGTGTAACTGTTCCCAACATGAAGCGGAGCATGCAGTATCTGTTTGCCATCTTGCTTTAAAAGATGAAGAAGGAGATTATGCAGGAAACATGAAAATAAAAGACAGAGATGGCACTTCTAATTTAGGCATGTGTACATGGTTGAATAAACAACAAATCTGTATTCAACTATGATTCAAATTCAGATTAAGCAATAAAGGCCTTATGTGTAAAATATTACCTACCATTTTCACTATATTATTTGTTATATACCACACGTGCATACAAATTATAATTATCTGACAGATAAACAGACATAGGTATCAAAGAACAGAATGACAGATAACAGAGTTGAGATGGACCTTGGAAGTCTTCTAGTCCAATCTGCTGCTCAAGCAGGAGACCCTATGCCATTTCAGACAGGTGGCTGTCCAGTCTCTTCTTAAAAACCTCCAGTGTTGGAGCATTCACAACTTCTGAAGGAAAGTCGTTCCTTTGGTTAATTGTTCTCACTGTCAGGAAATTTCTCCTTAGTTCTTGGTTGCTTCTCTCTTTGATTAGTTTCCATCCATTGCTTCCTGTCTTGCCTTACACATATATACACACATTTGAATTTTAAAGTGAATCTGATGAAAGTAAATGTCAATATGTAGAACTCAATCCTCCCCATCCAAATTGTCCAAATTCTGAAAGTTTAGGTATTCTCACCATGTTTTTTCTATGAAAGTATGGAACTTTGTTTTTGAATGTGGTAACTGTAGCAAGATTATTGTATGCACAAAGATGGAAAGATTTGGCAATATCTACAAAGGAGGAATGGTTGGTGAAGATGTTGCAACTTAATGAGATGGACAAATTGACTTCTTTGATTGGAGAAAATACAATTTATTGCTGACTGAAAACCCCTTATTGACTTTTTGTGTGAAACAGAAAAAAAAAAACAACTTAGGATTTATGGTTTAGATCAGGGGTGTCAAACTGCCAGCCTGAGGGCCGGATGCATCATGGCGAAACTGCGCCCACCCCATTGCCAGCAATGGAAAAGAAAGTCACGATACTTCGCGACACATCACGTGATGTTGCAAGTTTGACACCCTGGTTTAGATAGTTAGATAGGATACATATAGAAAAAAGAAAGTAACCATGTTAATTTAGAGAAAGAAGTAAATTTGTTATTGTACTTATAATTGCTATATGGAAGCCAATTTTTTGTATCTTTTTCTTTTCCTTTTTCTTTCTTTCAAACACTTTTAGGTTTCACTTTGATTTCTTTTTCTTTTTTTCTTACTTTTTATTAAATTGTATTAGTTTTTATTTTTGTTTCTAAACATTTAAGAATATATTTCTGTGTACTCTCTCTCTCTATGTATGTAAAACAAATGATGGAAGTTATGTATTTTGCTTTCTACTGGATGACTATGACTTTAACGGAGAACAAGTTAAAAGTACATAAAATTTAGCTTATGGGGTGGCCTATTTAGCAATCAGATTCATACCCAAACTGGAGGCAGAAGGTGACTTCTCTTATGCTAACCTAAAACAATAAATAAATAAACCAAATGTACCTGAAAAGGACAATAAAACAATCTATACTTACTGTGCTGCATGCCACTCCAGGAAAAACAGAATGGAGAATATGTGAAGATCTGCATCATCACAAAATCTGCCCACACTGTTATTCATGAAATGTAGATAAAATAACATGACACAGTATCTCATTAATAAAAATAAGGCCACCACTCTTCTAAAACATTTGGAGGAAATCCTTTTACTTTTTGTGGGGATATATTGTCACAAAAATAATAATGAGGAGTAAGGAAAGGTTTCAGGCTCTCTTTTTTTGTTCTAATATATATATTATCAGTTGATCAGAATATAAAATACAAAAATAAAATGAAAATAATGGAAAAATAGGGGAAGAAAGGGGGAAGTGTAGGGGAAAAGGAGAAAGAAAGGGGAAAGCATTGACTTCTGATTCTTTTTGGCACAGTAGGATAAGGTAATGACATACTATCTCAACTTTTTACTTTTACATAATAATATATACTAGCCATTTCTATAACAATCTATCTAATCAGCAAAACCCAAAATCAAAGTTTCATTTTTTCCCACCTCAAGTACAAAAGCGGTTTCCAAGTAGAAACAAAATTAATTGTACTTGTTAATTAAAGCAATCAAGTACTCCATCTCTGCCTACTCCATCAACTTTCGCAACCATTTATCTATTGTGGTAATCAAAGAATCCTTCCATTTCTGCGCATAAGGTATTCTTGCTGTTGTCAACATATGCAACATCAAAGTTCCATTTTTTAAAAATCTTTATCCATTAAGCCTAGAAGAAAAGTCTCTGGTTTTATCTTCATATTCACTTTAAGAATCTTCTGTATTAAGATGTGAATCCTATTCCAGTATTTCTTTACTGTTTCCAATGTCCACCATAAATGATAAAAAATTCCTTCTTTACATTTACATTGCCAACATTCATTTGAAGTACCTTCATACATTCCTGACAATTTGTTCAGTGTCAAATACCAGCAGTACACCATCTTATAAAAAATATTTTACATAATAATTTAATGTAAATTTTAAACCTTTCATTCACATGTTTTCCACTGTTCAAGCATCATACTATATCCAAATTTATTTATTTAGTGTATGGTCTATCATACATGGACTAGAAATAGATATTAACATTTCATCTAGATTACTAGAACACAATAAAATATAAATGTTAAAAAGATCTATGTTCAAATACCAATGTTCAAATACTAATGTTCAGTGCTTAAACATCAATATTCAAATATATCCAAAATTCTTTGTCCATTGAATCATACAGTGCTTTACATACTCTTTCTCCTACTTCAATTTCAGTAGTAAGGCTTTCTTTTGTTAAAGAGTTCCGTGCTTCAGCAAATAATTCACATCATTAAATATGAAAGAGGCATAATTTGGAAAATGAAGTTTTGCTAAGGCAAAAATATTGGCTAATGCCAATTACTTGGTTATCTTATCTTGCAATTTCTGGCTTCTTTTCTATTTTCAAATCATCATTGTTTACTGAGTTTATTTCTTATTAATCTGGTGCAGGAATCCAAAAGGCAGGTTCATGTGAAAAAAAAGGCCAAATGTTCCATCTCTCTTAAGATCACTGCTCAAACAAAGTGAAGATAGCTGCTTAATGGGAATAAATGGCTATGACAATGTAGCTTTGAGCCAAGTTCTTGTTTCTCTCATCAATGAAATTGTCAGTGCATCACCCTGGGATCAGAACGGAAATAACTAAAGTTTTCCAGCATGCAATAGAATAAAACATTTCTAAGCCTCTGGGACATTGCACCACAGACATAGTGATGTTGCTTAAAAAATGAGTGTATTAGACGAATTATGAACAAAAATATGTTTATTGAGAGAAAAAAATAGTCTGAAAAATGCATTAACTTTTCTACCAAAATCTTAGTAATGTGGAAATGTAACACTGAAACAATTTGTGAAAGCTCAAAACTGCATACTCCCATTCTGATTACAATTTAAAAACAATGGACCCTTGTGGAGGAACCGATGTCCCTGGCAAATAATCATACCAATAATACACGGCAGTGTGGACAACCGTGGGATCTGGCAGGGTGAGAGCTGTGAACCATAAACGCAAAACTTTCGCTGTGTCCCTGCACAACAGATACAATGCCCTTGCTGACCTTAATAGGGACATTAAGGAGACAGGTAAAGGTATTTGTGATGATAACTCAAATAAGCAGGGGATCGTGGTCCGAGATGAAGAACTTGTTTTTGACAGGGAGAAGTGTGAATCAGGTATTACACATCAGTCATGCAAGAACAGAAAGGCATCCAAAAAGAGAAGCCACCTTCTGGTAGGTGATTCAATTATAAGGGATGTAAATTTAGGAAAGGACACAGAGGTTTCAAAAGAGGTCAGGTGTCTTCCAGGTGCTACTGCCAGTAGGGACAAGAAGTGTATTTCTAAAATAATCAAGAATGCCAGCAAGGACTGTGATGTGGAGGCTATTGTACATCTTGGCACTAACGATCTGTCCCAAAAAGATGTACTCTCTGCGCAGAACGATTTCCAGAGCTTGGGGCAGGAACATAGCAGAATAGGCTGTAGGCTTACTTTTTCAGAAGTTTTACCAGTATATAAGGAGCAAAATGGAAAAGGCCAGCGTATAGCACAATTCAATATGTGGCTAAAGGAGTGGTGTAAAGGAGAAGGCTTTGGATATATTAGTCACAATGTCTGTACCTGGTCCAATGAAAAAATGTACAAAAGAGATGGTTTGCATCCATCAAAGAAAGGGACTGAGTTACTCGGCTATAAATTCACAGATTTTCTGGAGGAATATTTAAACTAAACAGCGGGGACAGTGAGTTAATTGATACAGAACATCCCTGTCCCCAGCAATCTAAAAATTATAGGGCTATCAGTGCATGTAACATAGATGTGTGTGTGGACAAGAATATCAACCTTGCTGTCAAGCAAAATCAAGCTTCTAACAGAGAGTGCCACACAAAGTGCACTAACCAAATAGGTGGTAAGACAATAGGGGAACTCAGGCACCACACACATTATGTAGAAAGTAAACACAGGGTCAGTCATAAAGGACTCAAATGTCTATACACCAACGCACAGAGTATGAACAGCAAATAGGGTGAACTAGAAATTCAGGTTAATGAGGGAGGATATGATATTGTTGCCATTATGGAAACATGGTGGGATGAAACCCACAAATGGAACACACAGCTAGAGGGATTTAAAATATTTAAAAGAAACAGACCAAATAAAAGAGGAGGAGGAGTTGCTCTATATGTAAGAAATAACTACATCTCTACAGAAATAGAGCACAACAATGATGAAAACTGTCTTGAATGCATTTGGGTCAATATAAAAGGGGGGGGGGATGACATTGCCATAGGTGTATACTACAGGCCACCCAACCAAACAGAGGAAATAGATGAACTTTTTGCTAGACAGGTAACTAAGATATATAGGAAGCACATCACAATAGTAATGGGGGACTTTAACTACCCTGAAATCAACTGGGAGACAAACTCTGCACCATGTGGAAGATCAAACAGATTCCTTGCAAACCTAGCAGACAACTTTGTCTCCCAAAAAGTAGAGAAGGGAACTAGGGGATTAGGCCATTTTGGATTAATTCTCACTAACAGAGATGAAATGATAGAAGGTGTTGAAGCCACAGGAACCTTGGGAGGAAGTGATCATGCAATATTGGAATTCAACATTATGGAAGCACAAGCAATAGAACACAGTCAAACTAGAGTCTTGGACTTTAAGAGAGATAATTTCAATAAACTTAGAGAGGGCTTGGGAAGGATTCCATGGATGAGAATCCTCAAGGGGAAAACAACTCAAGAAGCTTGGGAAATTTTGAAAAGTGAGATAATAAAAGCCCAGTCTAGCACAATACCAACAAAGAGGAAAAATAACAGCTCTCAAAAGAAACCAGCATGGCTGCATAAAGAACTCTCTGGTAAATTGAAAGATAAAAAGGACAAGAATAGAAAGTGGAAAGAGGGGCACATAACTAAGTCAGAATATCAGCAAATAGCCCGAGCCTGCAAAGATGAAGTGAGGAAAGCTAACGTTCAAAATGAACTAAGGCTTGTGACCAAAGTCAAAAATAACAAAAAAGCTTCTTTCAACATGTACAAAAAAAGAAAAAAGTGAAGGAAATGATTGGTCCATTAGTGGGTGAAAGTGGCAAGAAGGTGACAAGCAACAGGGAGAAAGCAGAACTATTTAACTCGTTTTTTGCATCAGTCTTTACACAAAAGGAAAAAACAGACCAACCTACCAAAAATAGTGCCATCAAAAACAGAATAGAAACGCAAGTTAAGATAGGCAAGAAAACGGTAAGTGAGCACCTGTCCAGCCTAGACGAGTTCAAATCACCAGGACCAGATGGATTACACCCCAGGGTTCTCAAGGAACTGGCAGATGTGATCTCAGAACCATTGAACTATATTTTTCAAAGATCCTGGAGACTAGGGAATACCGGAGGACGGGGAAAAGAGCTGATGTAGTTCCATCTTCAAAAAGAAAAAAAATGACCAGTAAACTACAGACTATCAGCCGACTCAATACCGGGAAAAGATTCTAGAAAAGTATAATCAAACAACGATCAGCAAACACCTAGAGGCAAACAAAGTCATTACTAAAAGCCAACATGGGTTTGTCAAAAACAGATCATGCCAGACAAATCTTATTGCATTCTTTGACCAAATGACTAAATTAGTGGATCAGAGGAATGCTGTGGATATAATTTACTTGGACTTCAGTAAGGCATTTGATAAAGTAGATCACAACCTACTACTTGATAAGATAGAAAAATGTGGGTTAGACAGCATCACCACCAGATGGATCCGCAGCTGGCTGACCGGCCGTACTAGCGTGTGGTCCTCAATGGAACCGCATCTACATGGAGGGAAGTGTATAGTGGGGTGCCCCAGGGCTCTGTTCTGGGCCCAGTGCTCTTCAACATCTTCATCAACGATTTGGACGAGGGGATAGATGGGGAAATCATCAAATTTGCAGACGACACCAAGCTGGCAGGAATAGCAACAATCAGAAGCAGGCTAAGATACAGGAGATCTGACGATTGACCACTGGCATATCTAACAAATGAAATTCATGGTGAAAAAGCATGGTCTACATTTAGGCAAAGAAAAACAAATGTACAAGCATAGTATAGGGGGTACCTGTTCAATAGAAAGATAACATAAAGTATTTAATACCACGTTACAATGCCTGGTAAGGCCACATTGAATACTGCATCCCATGTTAGGGCACCACGAGGTAAAAAAAGACGTTGAGACTCTAGAAAGAGTACAGAGAAGAGCAACAAAGATGATTAGGGGACTGGAGGCTAAAGCATATAAGGAACGGTTGCTGGAATTGGGTATGTCTAGTTTAATGAAGAGAAGGACAAGGGGGGACATGATAGCAGTGTTCCAATATCTCAGGGGCTGCCACAAAGAAGAGGGAGTCAAGCTATTTTCCAAGGCTCCTGAAAGCAGGACAAGAAGCAATGGATGGAAACTAATCAAGGAGAGAAGCAACCTAGAACTAAGGAGAAACTTCCTGACAGTTAGAACAATTAACCAGTGGAACAACCTGCCTCCAGAAGCGGTGAATGCTCCAACACTGGAAGTTTTTAAGAAGAGACTGGACAGCCATTTGTCTGAAAAGGTATAGGGTTTTTAAGAAGAGACTGGACAGCCATTTGTCTGAAATGGTGTAGGGTTTCCTGCCTGGGCAGGGGGTTGGACTAGATGACCTCCAAGGTCCCTTCCAACTTTATTATTATTATTATTATTATTATTATTATTGTTATTGTTATCGTTATCGTTATCGTTATCGTTATCGTTATCGTTATTATTATTATTATTATTATTATTATTATTATTATTATTATTATTATTATTATTATTATTATTATTATTATTATTATTATTATTATTATTATTATTATTATTATTATTATTACATTAAACTCTGGGAACTGAATGCTGGCCAAATACTCTCACATACAGTACTTACCAAAACTATCTTCTGGATGAGAAAAAAATATTTGATTTTGGCTCTATTATTGAACCAGAAGTCATTGTCTAGTGCTACAAGGAAAATAAAACAGGAGAAGGTATTCAAGCTGTTGTTTTAAGGCAATTCCTCTTGTTTTCAGAGTCTAATTCACTCTTTGCATTTAGGAAATTCTGTAGCATCACTCTACATTATATGCAGTCAGGCTGTAATCACTGCCATTGTATACTTCCATTAATTCCTATCTCATCTTTCTTTGGTCTTACACTAAAGCAGGGGTGTCAAACTCGCAATGTCATGTGACGTGTCGCGATGTATCGCGACTTTTTTTCCATTGCCGGCAATGGGGTGGGTGCGGTTTCGACATGACGTATCCGGCCTGCGGGCCAGCAGTTTGACACCCCTGCACTAGAGTGTTAAATTCTATCTTTTTCAATTTCCTTCATTCTTCAGTAAAGACACCATCTACTTTATCCTGTCTTTGGCCTTGTCTCCATAAGTCATTTAACAAAAAGGGGTACCAAGTTTGCTCTTTTCCAATAGTCACATACAATAGCTGTTATAACTAGCATTAAGGAAATGTGGCCATTGGCATGTTTGTATTTTATTCTTTGAATATTGGGGGCATATCTTATGTGAGTTATTTGTTCTGAAATGTAATTCCTATCTATAAAACACTACATCAGGAAACAGGACAGGGCAAAGGAAGAGGGTTAATTCTGAAATCAATATATTCATTTTCCTTCCAACAAATATGCCAATTTCTGACTGCCTAGTATGAATCCAGCTCTATTTATAAGTAACTGTGTATGTTCATTTGGGGGTATGCATATGTTTTAACTCAATATAATGACTCTAGTTCAGATTAGGATTGAACAATACTTTGAATTTTGAATAGGCTGTAGAATTTCAAACACTTCCAAGAGCCTGCAGAATTAATTAACATAGCAGAAAATAGCTTTCAGCAAATTTGAGTGACTAGGTATTGTAAATACAAATAAATATAACCCACCAAAACTTTTGCCCAGGATGAATTGAATCATTACTCTCAAATGATGGAACTGGAATTCAGTGAAAACAATAATTCTTCCAAATGTCTTTGTTCTAATATTGCATAATTTTGGGAGGTTCCCTAATCCCTTAATTCTACAGGCCTGTTCAACCTTTGCACTCCTTTGTTTGAATGGATTCTTCAAATGATTCCTGTTCATGATCATAGAGGCAAGTTTTTGCCTGTTATGTTGTTCATTTAACATATAAGCATAAAAAATGTCTCCATATTACTCAAAGAGCCAGAAAACAATGCTGGGAAAGATAGGTCTTCCAATAAGGATGTTCATCTAGGATACAATTGATGTCCTATTTGGATTGGTCTGCCCCAGGACTATTTCTAAACAATGAATTGCTAATAAATAGTTAAATCTAAAGAGTTTGGAAACATTTGTATGTTAGGAAGTGCTTTGCTGAGATCCAGGAATGTTACCTGAGTAAATAAGCTCTGATTACCAAAACTTTGGTTTGAATGTATTATACCAGGGGTCTTCAAACTTGGCCCTTTTATGACTTGTGGACTTCAACTCCCAGAATTCCTCAGCCAGGCACACTGGCTGAGGAATTCTGGGAGCTGAAGTCCACAAGTCATAAAAGGGCCAAGTTTGAAGACCCTTGCATTATACCTACTACCCTCTAATACCTTTTGCACTTAAACTGAAAGTGAAAGGTCATCTCGAATTATTATTGTGATGATGGTAATTCTAATATCAGGGTTTGAATGAATTAAAAATTAATTTAATATATGACTGAAAATGGCACCATTTTATGCTTGATCTTTTCATGCATTTGTTTAATGGGCACACTAGCCTACTTAAAAGTCAAGATTAGCAGAGTAAAATATGTATTAGATATACACATGTATTATATATATATAGATATATATATAGATTAGATATAGATATATAGATATAGATATAGATATAGATAGATATAGATATAGATATAGATATAGATATAGATATAGATATAGATATAGATATAGATATAGATATAGATATAGATATAGATATAGATAGATATACATTTGAATAATAACTGCATTAGATAATTATATATATAATTGTAATTATTAGAGTCTGTGACTGGTAAAATACCACACAGACATAAATCATAACACAACATAAAAGACATTTTAAAAAGAAACAATGTAATATGTATTAATAGGATCATAACAATTAAGGGATTAGTTTCCTGCATAAAGCAATGAAATAAATTTTACAGCCCTCCTAGAGATATTAGGGTTCCTGTACAACAGTAGAAAGCAAATGAACTCATCCTCCAAATTAGTGAGACTGCAATTAGTAAGCAGAGTCATTATGGCTGTATGATAGGGGATACAAATTGCTATTAAAAAGACATTTAAGAATTTTAGTTCCCACAGGTCATGGGTCAGCTTACTCTGCAAAATGAGTACATTCCTTCCAAAATTTCAGAAGCATTACACTGACTGGACTAAGGAAACAGCTATGAGCTGCATTGGGCAGGTAATATGAAGAGATAATTTGGGCATGAAAGCTTTCTTATTTCTACATTGCAATTTGTGTGACCTGGTTTGCCCTGTTCTATCTGGAAAGCTCTGTCAAACAGGCACTGTGAGATAGCAGTTCTAATTGGTAGCCTTATGGCCAAGAACCCTGTATTTGGGAACACCAAGTACCAGTGATTTGCAAAACTGATGTATATCACTCTGGATTAAGAAAATTTGAGAAGAATCAGGGCAGCCAGGGACTCCTTAGAAAAGTGGAACATAGATCATAGAATAATAGAGTTGGAAGGAACCTTGGAGGTCTTCTAGTCCAACCCCCTATACAAGAGACCCTATACTATTTCAGACAAATGGTTGTTCAGTCTCTTTTTGAAAGCCTCCAGTGATGGGAGCATCCACAACTTCTGAAGTCAAGCTGTTCCATTGGTTGATTGCTCTCACCATTAGGAAATTTCTTCTTAGTTCTAGGTTGCTTCTCTCCTTGGTTAGTTTCTATCAATTGTTTCTCATCTTCGTAGGATCTCCTGAGATATTGGAACACTGCTATCATGTTTCCCCTAGTCCTTCTTTTCATTAGACTAGAGTTTGAGTCACAAGTAAAATTGGCCTATACTTTCTAGTGGGATCATCCTTCCCTATATAGCAGGTTACCTGACAATGTGCTGTTAGGAATCTGGAGCAGATGAGATCTAAAAACTTTAGATTATTATATGTACATACCTGGAAGCTACATAACAATTGGGAAGTATGATTGACTTTAAAGAGCTTTATGACCACAGAGAGGTTATTGTGTCCTTTAGTAAGAAAGAAATTTGCCAATATGGCTTCGGCAATGTTTAAACTTATTGTAAAAAATAATGATTTAATTTGTTCCCACCAGACATCAGAGATTTAGAATACTACGTTGAGATATTTGAAGAATGGAACCTATCCAGGAGATTGCTGTTTGTGGCATCTCAGTTTCTTTATCAAGATTGCAATTTTGGTTTTGGAAATAGTTCATTATATTCCTTTCTTCCCTGAAGTAATCCCCAAGGCCCCATAGATTTCTTTGGAGGCCAACTTGATTTAGAGAAAAAATGGATACATTGTTGGCATAGTGAAGTACAACCAGCTATCCATTATTAGGTTTGGAAGTGAAGAGCTCACTTGAGGTCTTGACCATTGAATTCACATAGATATTGAAAAGGGAAGGAGGGGGCATCATTTTTGCTTAGAGATGTCCGCAGAGAAATGGCTGCTGCTACCATATTTAAATTGCGTAATGATGTTTTCATGCAACATCCTAACCAAGATAAAGTCATCTGTGCTGTGCAGAAGAATGAAATTGCTTCCCTCAGAGTCTTTCAGGGATTGGAATTGAAGATGGATTGTAAATTAATGGAGGCAACTCTGGACGGAGGCGTAAAACCCTTGTGGCTATCTCTACTAAAAGCTGTACATTATGGCACATTACTCCATTATTAACCTGCCCTTTACAAGCTTACTAGTTCATCAAATTAGAAATTTGTCCTGTTCTAGCCAATCCAAAGGCTTATAGAAAAGAAAGTTTGTTGGGAGGCTAATCAGATAATAATTGGAAGAGCCTAGGTTAATGCTGTTTTTGAAAAGTGATAATTGTGATCTTTGGGCATTCGGAATGTGTATTTTTTTTTTCTAAATAAGGAAGCCAAAGGAAGGGCTATCTAATCAATGTCACTTTTAATCAAGGTCAGGTCATTCACAAGAGGTTTCCCATTTTTAAAAAAAACGATTAACTAGTTTAACCATTTTTTAAATGAGTGACTGATGGCCAGAGGGAAATGTATTTAGGAAAATAGCTTGAGGGTGAACAGAAGAGAACATGTATGGTATGCGATAAAAGCATTCCCACCTCTTGAGTATTACCGTAATTACAGATTAGGCCATCCCACTGGTTTAAATGCTTGCAATTACTTCAACAATAACAAAAAGGTGGCATTTCTATCTGCTGTAACTTGAAAAAGTTGTCTCAATTGTTTGGTGTAAATAATTGTTGCCTTTTCCTCCATAGGAATAGTACTGAGTTTTTGTTTCTTTGTTTTATTTTATTTTTTCCCAAAGATGGTGCTATAATTCTTTTAGTTACCTCTGGGGGCACTTTTGCTTTACCCAGTTTGTTTTGCCTTTCTCTTTCTGCCACCACATTTGACCATGTCTTTCTTTTTTCTTATTTTAATATTTATGAATTTAAACTCTTGAGCTGCAGTTTAAAAGCAACAATTGCTGTGGGTAGGAAAAAGAACCTGGAGCTTTGAAACTGGAAAAGGCAGTAGAATAGGTGAAGCAGTACCCAGCTCCTCACCATAAAAGTCTCTACTGAGGACTTAATTGCATGGAATCCCATGAAAAGATCTGAAATGGTCCACTAGCAATCAATGATCTCTTCTCCCTAATGAAGATGGCATGCTCCTATGGAATGGTGCCTTACAGGAAATTGTTAACTCTGGTTAATGTATTGGCCATTTTGAAGATTGCCTTTGTACCAATGTCTCTAATGTGGCTAGGATTGGCTAGTTAAGTAACACCCTAGCTTCTAAACCTCTGCCAGATTTTTTTGGGTAAATATTGTTCCTTAACTATGCAGACTATAATAGCCTTGTTTGAGCAATTAACAACTATTCCTGCAAAAACTGATGACCGGAAGAAAACACTGAATGCCTGTATTGGACTGTCTTCAGAGATACAGAATGCAAATTACCGTACTTCCAACAAAATTCTATGCTGGATATCCCATTAACTGATTAGCAACCCGCAAACAGCAAATGACATGCTCCCTTAATCCCAGATAATAAAAAGGACTCCACCCTCATAGATCAACATAAGCAATTAGTTCTGTCTCCTCTCAATAACAGCATTAATGCAGGCAGATGAGTTTCCAGACCCTCTGCTCAGTTTTTTTTCCTAAGCCAAGCACTTGAATGACCTTGTTCATACTAATTAGCTCTCTACACTGATTCAGTTGTTTTTCAGCAATCCAATGGTGTTAATGATGGTTTTAAAAATAAAGACCACTTTAAAAATCTCCAGGAATTAGTGTTCATTGAATAAAATGTAAGACCTCTTCTGAATAATATTTTATCAGTTCATACATTCCCAAATGCTATATCTATCAAAGGGTCTTCTACCATATCTCCAACCTTGACAGCAGGGAGGAAAGCTAAATGTCCCATCAACACAAAATATTACTTTGTCCTTTTAAAAGTGGATGATTTACTAAAGACTAACAGAGATATAATCCAAAATTCAAGGGATTGCACAAGCAGTGAAACTGATCCAAGACACAGCAAAACTGTCCTAGTACAGTTAAAGAAAGACTCCAGAATGGCAATTAAGGACAACAGAAAATAACTAGATCAGAGGCACCATCCCTCCATTCCCCAAAGATAATTCTGATCTGAGGAAACAGCTCAAAATTGACACATTGAGGAAAGATCTCGAATTGACACCCTGGGTAATAAATGCCCACAAGCTGCCTGCTTTCTTCTAATTGATACTGTTGCATCTCTGTCTCTCTCTCTCTCTCTGTCTCTCTCTCTCTCTCTCTCTTTCTATCTATCTATCTATCTATCTATCTATCTATCTATCTATCTATCTATCTATCTATCTATCATCTATCTATCTATCTATCTATCTATCTATCTATCTATCTATCTATCTGTCTATCTGTCTATCTGTCTATCTGTCTATCTGTCTATCTGTCTATCTGTCTATCTGTCTATCTGTCTGTCTGTCTGTCTGTCTGTCTGTCTATCTATCATCTATGAGCTGTGGTGGCACAGTGGTTAGAATGCAGTATTGCAGGCTAATTCTGCTGAATGCTAGTAGTACGGCAATTTGAATTTCACTGGCTCAAGATTGACCCAGTCTTCCATCCTTCCAAGATCAGTAAAATGAGGACCCAGACTGCTGGGGGCAATATGTTGACTTTGCAAACCATTTAGAGAGGGCTGTAAAGCACTGGGTAGAAATATATAAATTTAAGTGCTATTTTTATTTCCATTTCCATTTCCATTTCCATTATATCTATCTATCTATCTATCTATCTATCTATCTATCTATCTATCTATCTATCTATCTATCTATCTATCTATCTATCTATCTATCTATCTATCTATCTATCTATCTATCTATCTATCTATCTAATTGCATAAGTGAGTTTTCCTGTGAATATGCTGCCACCACTAACAACCTGACACCATTCTGGATTCTTCTCTCTTTTCCCATGCTTCCATATAGTCCCACAATTTAATCCAAACCAACCTTTAGATATTCTACTAAAGATCGATGCTTCCCTCACATGTGATGTATTTGACTCAGCCATGAATCAATCTAGTTGCACTAGTTGCAACTCTCAAACTTATTTCGTTGAATAAACCTTGGAAGTATCTACCACCCGATCTACTCCAATAGATCACTTCCACTGATCTGAATTTCCATTAGATATATGGTGATCTGAGTCTCTAATTTACCCTAATCTTAGAATGACATTACCAGGAAGTCCTTTCATCTTTTTATTTTATTCTGTTTTGTCCTGTTTTGTTCTTTTTTATCTTCTTGTACTGGCAGCAGTTCTACATGGTGGTTTTGTTGCTGTTACTATAATAGAGCCTGTTGTTATGTGCTTTTATTGTTGTAGCTACTTTGCTAGTTACTGATGGTAATGATAATGATAATACAGTTTCAGTTTTAGTTTCAAGTATACATGTCTTCATTCTACCTTAACAAACATTAGATGGGAAAAACTGGAGGACTATCTGTCCTAATTTACTTAAGATTATTCAGTGTTGGTATTATACTAATAGGAAATCTTAATATCAACCTTGGCACTAATTACAAGACTCTTCTTATTTCAGTTGACAAGTCTCCTCCCTGCCCCACATACATACAAACCCAATCATAACCCTGGAGGTCATCCGCACTTCAAGAGTGAGGGAACTAATACAGCAGGTTGGTGCCTGTTATGTATCACCAGAAGATTTAACCTCCTAATGGGGCAGGAAACAGGAACCTTAGTAGATAGTTATTGAATTCCACTACCACTGATTATGTCTTAATCTCATGCAAAATTTGTGGTCTGGTAGCTACCTTTAAAAATAGACATATAGCAATCACTTGCATTTATCACTTCATCTGGGTTTTAGATCTCTCACAATACCTTTGGATGGTCCCACATGGGCTTGGGACAATCAGAGGGTCTGCCATTCCTAGCATTAAATGTCCTTTTAAATGTCCCATTAAATGAAAAAAAACTGCCAAAAGAACTCAACCATTTCTTGATCTGACGACTCTCTTGAGTTCCATTAGTTCTTAATTAAGAGTTCAGACTCTGCAGAAGCCTTAGTCACATAGAATGCCCTGATATATAACCTTCAGAAACCATTATTCTATCCATCAGCCCTCTGTGTGCATGCATTCTGTCACAGATAGAAATTCTCCTTTGATCTGGACTGCATGAAACTTGATATAGATTCTGTGACAATGTTCAAACCTTACATATTCAGCGACACCTCGCTGCATTAACAGATCTTAAAAGAAACTAACTAAATAAATAAATGTGCTAGCTATTTATTATATGTTCATGGGGTAGGAAGAAAAGATGGAAGATATCAAAATTGGTAAAATATCTTGGAATTACTGAAGCTGAAAGGCAGAACTAATTAGCTCCAGACCCCTTTGTTAGGTATGAGGAAGCAATGGATTTTGCTGACTTCAAAACAGCCATGATCTATTAAGATGGATTACAATGCAGAGGGGGGAAAATCAGCACTTTGTAAGAAGGTGATAAATTCTGTGGCCTAAATAGTGTAGCTCCTTCTATCTTGTTGAAGTATAGTTCTGGGAAGGCCTGAGCAGAAGGAAATATAATAATCCTAAATTGTTTGGAAAAATGTGTTTAACAAAGTAATGGAACAATAATCAACAAAATACAAGCATTGTTATTGTTATGTACTGGTCCTTGCTGAAGTCATTCAGCAAGGCTCAGAAAGTCTGCAGAGAGGCTGGGCCTTGCTGAGTCATTCAGCAAGGCTCAGGAAGATTGGAAACGGGTTGCAGAGACCCGGACAGACCACATGTCTGCCCGGGACCGTTGCAGAGACCCGGACAGACCACGTGTCTGCCCGGGACCCAGACAGGCTGTCTCCAGCCTCGCGCGCATGCGCGAGGTGGGAGAATAGCCTGCATCGATTGGCTGAGCATTCCTTTGCAAGGGAATATAAGAAGGAGTGGCCAGTGTGGCCACACAGTAGTTAGTAGTTGTTAGTAGCTTGATTCCTGCTATGTTTCAATTCTGTTCAATCTCTCTCTATTCTTCTGTTCAGTGAATGTATTCAATAAAGAACATCTTTTATACCAACTGCCTCGTCTTCATGTCTGCGGTGCGAACAGAACAGTTATGAACTCAGGTGGCTCACTTATTGTGGTTACTATAATAAGGATTGGGGGAAGCTGATAAGTCTTCCAGTACTTGAGGAGTTGCCACAGAGAAGAGGGCACTGATTTATTCTTTAAAGCACCAGAGGGCAGGACAAAAAATAATGGATGGAAGCTTGTTAAAGAGAGATCTAATCTAGAAGTAAGGAGAAATTTTCTGACACTGAGAACAATTAATCAATGGAACAACTTGCCTCCTGAAGTTGTGGGTGCTCCATCACTGGAGGTTTTCAAAAATAGACTGGACAACCATTTGACTAGGATGGTGTAAGGCGCCTGCCTTGAGCAGGTGATTGGACTAGAAGATCTCCAAAGTTCCTTTCAGCCCTGTGATTCTATATTCTATGTTTATGTGCCTTTCTAATAGTTTTTTTTTAACAGTGACTGTTTTTATGTATTTATTGTTTTTTTTAAATTTTAATTTATTGTTTTTAATTGAATGTTGTATCTTGACCAGAGACACTTTCATGTGAAATGAATAGGTATACAAATATGCCAAATTAATTAAATAATGTGTATATTTCTTCATGTGTCATTATTATACGGATAACTTTTATTCATTTATTTCTCATGTTTATCAGTTTTATAAATAAGGCAGTGAACACATCTAATACTCCTTCCTTCTCCTATTTACCCCATAACAACAAGCCTGTGAGGTGGGTTGAGCTACTAGAAAATGCAGTAATGCCATCTTGCCTTTAAAGTTGATTTTAGGACTATCATTCCCTTTAATTTCTCTGGTTTTGATATAGAAGACCAGATTTGTTACTGGCTGGAATGGACTGATATTTTGAATTTTGCCTGTCACGGAGACTGGGGTAGTAGTGATAAATTTGGCGATGATCACATAGGCTAACAATTTATATGGTTCCAATTGTTTTATCAATGTTATTTTGTAATATTACAGTTTTATATTTTCTTCTTAAAGACTTCAGTGTTGGAGCATTCACAGCTTCTGGAGGCAGGTTGTTCCACTGATTAATTGTTCTAACTGTCAGAAAGTTTCTCCTTAGTTCTAGGTTGCTTCTCTCTTTGGTTAGTTTCCATCCATTGCTTCTTGTCCTGCCTTCAGATGCTTTGGAGAATAGCTTCACTCCCTCTTCTTTGTGGCAGCCCCTGAGATATTGGAACACTGCTATCATGTCCCCACTCGTCCTTCTCTTCATTAAACTAGACATACCCAATTCCAGCAATCATTCCTTGTAAGTTTTACCCTCCAGTCCCCTAATCATATTTGTTGCTCTTCTCTGTACTTTTCTAGAGTCTCAACATCTTTTTTATATCGTGGTGACCAAAACTGGATGCAGTATTCCAAGTGTGGCCTTACCAAGGCATTGTAAAGTGATATTAACACTTCACGTGATCTTGATTCTATCAATGCAGCCTAGCACTGTGTTGGCTTTTTTGGCAGCTGCAGCACACTGCTGGCTCATATTTAAGTGATTGTCCACTAGGACTCCGAGATCCCTCTCACAGTTACAAGGTACCTCCTAAACTATATCTGTGCATTTGGTTTTTCTTGCCTAAATGTAGAACCTTACTTTTTTCACCATTGAATTTCATTTTGTTAGATAGTGCCCAATGTTCAAGTCTGTCAAGATCCTTTTGTATCTTAAGCCTGTCTTCTGGAGTGTTGGCTATTTCTGCCGGCTTGGTGTCATCTGCAAATTTGATGAGTTCCCCATCTATCCCCTCATCCAAATTATTGATGAAGATGTTGAAGAGCACTGGGCCCAGAACAGAGTCCTGGGGCACCCCACTACTCACTTCCCTCTATGTAGATGCTGTTCCATTAAGGACTACATGCTGAGTATGGCTGGTGATGGCTGAGTATGGTGGTGATGCTGTCTAACCCACATTTTTCTATCTTATCAAGTAGTAGGTTGTGATCTACTTTATCAAATGCCTTACTGAAGTCCAAATAAATTATATTCACAGCATTCCTCTGGTCCACTAATTTTGTCACTGTGTCAAAGAATGCAATAAGATTTGTCTGGCATGATCTGTTTTTGACAAAACCATGTTGGCTTTTGGTAATGAGTTTGTTTGCCTCTAAGTGTTCGCTGATTCGTTGTTTGATTATCTTTTCCAGAATCTTCCCAGATATTGAGGTCAGGCTGATAGGTCTGCAATTTCCTGGGTCCATTTTTTTTCCTTTTTTGAAGATGGGAACTACATCAGCTCTTTTCCAGTCCTCCGGTAGTTCCCCAGTGCTCCAGGATCTTTGAAAGATAAAGTTCAGTGGTTCTGAGATCACATCTGCCAGTTCCTTCAGAACCTTGGGGTGTAATCCATCTGGTCCTGGTGATTTGAACTTGTCTAGGCTGGACAGGTGCTCACTTACCATTCTCTTGCCTATCTTAACTTGTGTTTCTAATCTGTTTTTTGCGGTACTGTTTTTAATAGGTTGGGCTGTTTTTTCCCTTTGTGTAAAGATGGATGCAAAAAATGAGTTAAATAGTTCTGCTTTCTCCCTGTTGCTTGTCACCTTCTTGCCACTTTCTCCCACTAATGGGACAATCATTTCCTTGACTTTTTTTTTGTTTTTTACATGTTGAAAGAAGCTTTTTTTTTTTGTTATTTTTTACTTTTGTTGCAAGCCTTAGTTCATTCTAAGCCTTAGCTTTCCTCACTTCATCTTTGCAGGCTCGGGCAATTTGCTGATATTCTGACTTAGTTATGTGCCCCTCTTTCCACTTTCTATACTTGTCCTTTTTGTCTTTCAATTTATCAGAGAGTTCTTTATGCAGCCATTCTGGTTTCTTTTGAGAGCTATTATTTTTCTTCTTCATTGGTATTGTGCTAGACTGGGCTTTTATTATCTCACTTTTCAAAATTTCCCAAGCTTCTTGAGTTGTTTTCCCCTTGAGGATTCTAATCCATGGAATCTTTCCCAAGCTCTCTCTAAGTTTATTTAAATTATCTCTCTTGAAGTCCAAGACTCTAGTTTGTGTTCTATTGCTTCTGCTTGCATAATGTTGAATTCCAGTGTTTCATGATCACTCCCCCCCCCAAGGTTCCTGTGGCTTCAACACCTTCTATCATTTCATCCCTGCTAGTGAGAATTAGGTCCAATATGGTTAATCCCCTAGTTCCCTTCTCTACTTTTTGGGAGACAAAGTTGTCTGTTAGGTTTGTCAGGAATCTGTTTGATCTTCCACTTGGTGCAGAGTTTGTCTCCCAGTTGATGTCAGGGTAGTTAAAGTCCCCCATTACTATTGTGATGTGTTTCCTACATACCTTAGTTAGCTGACTAGCAAAAGGTTTATCTATTTCCTCTGTTTGGTTGGGTGGCCTGTAGTATACACCTATGGCAATGTCATTTCCCCCCCCTTTTATATTGACCCAAATGCATTCAAGACAGTTTTCATCATTGATTTGCTCTAATTCTGTAGAGATGTAGTTCTTATATAGAGAGCAACTCCACCTCCTCTTTTATTTGATCTCTTTCTTTTAAATAATTTAAATCCCTCTAGCTGTGTGCTCCATTTGTGGGTTTCATCCCACCAAGTTTCCATAATGGCAACAATATCATATCTGCCCTCATTTACCTGAATTTCTAATTCACCCTGTTTATTGTTCATGCTCTGTGCATTGGTGTATAGACATTTGATTGATTTTTGATTGATCCTGTGTTTACTTTCTACATAACCTGTGTGGTGCCTGAGTTCCCCTATTTTCTTACCATCTGTTTGATTAATGCATTTGGTGTGGCACTCCCTATTGAAAGCTTGATTTTGCTTGACAGCTAGGTTGATATTCTTGTCCATACACACCCCTATGTTACATGCACTGATAACCCTATAATTTTTAGATTGCCGGGGACAGGAATGTTCTGTATCAATTAACTCATTGTCCCCGTTATTTAGTTTAAATATTTCTCCAGAAAAACTGTGAATTTATTGCCAAGTAACTCAGTCCCTTATTTTGATGGATGCAAACCATCTCTTTTGTATACTTTTTCATTAGACTAGCTGCAGACATCGTGACTAATATAACCAAAGCCTTCCCCTTTTCACCATTCCTTTAGCCACATGTTGAATTCTGCTATACACAGGCCTTTTCCATTTTGTTCCTTATACACTGGTAAAACCTCTGAAAAAGTAAGCCTATAGCCTATCCTGCTAAGTTCCTGCCCCAAGCTCTGAAAATCATTCTGCACAGAGAGTACATTTTTGGGACAGATCATTATATTACTTTTGGTTACTCTTTGGCCATTTATAAGCACTGCAATATTTTATTATCGTATTCTCTAAGCAGTGATATTGCTAGACCCATTTGTCTTCAAGTTCATATTATTATATGTTCTTCAAGATCAAATTATTTGCTTTGTTTCTCAAACCCTGTAAATTGATCTACTGATTAATCTGTTCCACTGTATAGGGTTATGAAAATGCAAATGCAAATTCAGAGTAAATTATCAGATAAAAAGGCTTTATCTGTCATGGTGCCTGGTCTATGGAACTACAATACTGCCTGAGATCTGAGGGCCCCAATTCTGCTGTCCTTACAGAAGGCCATAAAAATCTGGGTTTTCTGTCAGAGGCTGAGCCAGGATATTAGTTGAGCCAAACATAGGTGTATCAAAGTTGTTTTAATTTTGTTTTGTATTTTGTGTTTAGAGGTTTTGTTATATTTGTGTTGGTTGTTGTTAGCCATCCAGGTTCTTTTCCTATAAATTCCTCACACAAATAAATATTCACAACTGTCCTGTGAGGTTAATGACAACTGAAACATTGATAGAAACCAAAAATGTGGAACTCTAACAGCACTACTCTCCACCCTGCCCTCTTTTCTGACTTTTGTTACGGATTTTGAGTTCTTCTTTTGGGAAGTGAAGGTTATCAGGAGGAAAAAAAAAAGAGATAAAGTCAGAACAGGGATTCAGAGCTGTTTCAGAACTATCTGTCCCTGTCGGTTTAAAAATAATATTAAAGGCTGCTGTTTCTTCCTGTCTGCTTGGAAACAGCATTTATCCTGAATTCACCTATCTTTAGAATGACTGTTACCTGTAGGGCTTGTGACTGGGATTTCAATTGGTTTCACGGTAGAGAAAAATATCATTAAAAATAAAGGCCAGATAATACTGGTGCGAGCCCTGGTGTCACAGTGGTTAGAGTGTAGCATCGCAGGCTAACTCTGCCCACAGTCTAGAGTTAAATCCTGACAGGCTGAAGGTTACTCAGCCTTCCATCCTTTCAAGGTTGTTAAAATGAGGACCTAGATTGTTAGGGGCAAAGTGCTGATGTTGTAAAGTGCCCAGAGACTGCTGTAAAGTGCTATGGGGTAGTATATAAGTCTATTGCTATAAGTCTATAAGTCTATTGCTATAAGTCTATTGCTATTGCTAAAATGATCCAAAATCTACACCATTTAGGTTTTACAAGTAAACTGTACTTCATTGATATATTGTCATCACTTCCTTTGTTCACTGATAATTCTGATATTTAAGCAAATATCTGCTTTAAGTGCATGAGTTTTTCACATAGACTCTTTTTCATTTTATTAGCAAATCATTTTGATAAACTGTAATCAAAGTGGCAGGATTAAATTGATTCAATTTGGGAAAAGAAAGCTGTAGCATTTTTGCCTCTGATGCATATAGTTACATTATAAGATTTACCTTATTCTGTAGCCTTTCATTATTATTATTATTATTATTATTATTATTATTATTATTATTATTATTATTATTATTATTATTATTATTATTATTATTATTATTATTATTATTATTATTATTATTATTATTATTTCAAAATCACATTGTGGTTTTGGAAGAAGCAGAATTGATGTAATGAAGCTGCCAATTTCAGCTCAAATACATTTAGTACTAGTTGCTTTTGTTTGTTTAAGCTTGCTTAAATCCCAGACAGATCTGAATTTAAGATGAGCCTTCATTATTAGTACAACTGCTCCTTCAGGGATATTCATTACTGGGAAAGACCAGGATCAATTCACTTATAATTAATCAGCTCAAAAATAACTGCACATTTTTTAAAAAATTTGATGCCAACTTTGTATAAAGCCTCTTCAACCATAAGGAATATTCCTAGCTCTTAATGTCATCACATGTGATGGAATGTAGACTGGATACACAGGAGGAAAAAAGTGCAATCCAGAAGAGCAGATATTTAGTGTGAGAGAAAGTTGGTGAAGACAGTTTCTCCCTAATAGGTCCCAGAGCAGGGCTTTTGTTCTCATAGAACGCTCAGAACGGAGTTCCGGCACCTTCTTTGGATGGAACCTTGTAGGGTAGGCAAAGTGGGTTGTATGACACGTGTGAGTTCCGGCACCTTTTTTGTTTACAAAAAAAGCACTGTCCCAGAGTATATGTTTTATGTGGCTGGTAGTAGTCTGCTTCATTTTGGCAAGATTGTCTATGGGCAAAGAATAATAAAGAAATTTGCTTGGGAGGATCCCAGACAGATCTGAATTTAAGATGAGCCTTCATTATTAGTACAACTGCTCCTTCAGGGATATTCATTACTGGGAAAGACCAGGATCAATTCACTTATAATTAATCAGCTCAAAAATAACTGCACATTTTTTAAAAAATTTGATGCCAACTTTGTATAAAGCCTCTTCAACCATAAGGAATATTCCTAGCTCTTAATGTCATCACATGTGATGGAATGTAGACTGGATACACAGGAGGAAAAAAGTGCAATCCAGAAGAGCAGATATTTAGTGTGAGAGAAAGTTGGTGAAGACAGTTTCTCCCTAATAGGTCCCAGAGCAGGGCTTTTGTTCTCATAGAACGCTCAGAACGGAGTTCCGGCACCTTCTTTGGATGGAACCTTGTAGGGTAGGCAAAGTGGGTTGTATGACACGTGTGAGTTCCGGCACCTTTTTTGTTTACAAAAAAAGCACTGTCCCAGAGTATATGTTTTATGTGGCTGGTAGTAGTCTGCTTCATTTTGGCAAGATTGTCTATGGGCAAAGAATAATAAAGAAATTTGCTTGGAAGGATCACAACATGTGTTTTTTGGTTTTGGAACCTAACATCACAGCAAATTAAGCACAACTTAATGTGCCCTTGTTGAAGATATTTACAACCCTCTGAACTGCTGGAATTAGAAAATAAGTTTGGAAGGAAAGTTATACTGGGATTTTAGCAGCTTGTGTAAGGTTATGTCATTCATGCTTTAGTTTGAAATTTATCCTTTCATTACCGCTACTTGAAAATCAGTAACACATCCAAGGTAAAATTTCAGATATTTTCAACATCTCTGTATCCATCACCCAACAAATCCTCCTACTTTCCTGGAATTCATCTTGATTTGAACCAAGGAGCTGCTAGACACAATCAACTCTGCCCAATTGATGGAACTTTGCGCAATACATTTCTATCCTTATTCTGACATTTATGTGGAAATGAAATGTCTATTGGCAGCATAATAAAAGCTCACCATGTCTTTAGAGGGCTATAGAGAAAATTGTCACATTAAATTGTCACGTTTAGCAGCTACATAGAATATGAATTATAACAAAGAGAAATTCTTACTATTTCATAAAATTTATCCATATTCTAATTATAAACTGCATTATTCCAAAAATATTTTTTTAATACTTGAAATTGTCATTTGTCTCACAATCCTTGTTATAGGTGTATGGCACAGTTTGTACCTCATACATATGAATCTCTTATCCATTTATAGTAATAATAATAGTGTTGCTAAACTATTCTTAATGATAAAAAATGAATGTCATTCTGAAGAACTCCATGAAGAACTATTTAAATTGGGTGAAAGTTCAAACCAATGGCAAATGCAATTCGACTTAAGTATGTATGAATTCAAAGTAAGTGTGAGTGAACATTGGTGCAACAGTGCAAAGTACTATATTTTCTTCTATGCATAGAACTAAGATGCCATCAGGCATTTTTCCAACTATAATAGAATGACATTAGAAACTGCTGTATATAATGTCAGACCTTTCAAATATCCAGCTGAGAATTGTTACCATTAACTCAAAAGTAGTGTCTTTTCAAGTGTTTCAGATTCAAAGAGTGATAATTCAAGATAATTATTATAATCTTTGACCGCATGTCTCTAATTGTTTATTTTTACTGTTTTATTATTGGGTATTGTAGTCAACACATTACAATTATAGATTTTTCTCTCTGCAATTTTGGCATCTCACTTGACAGTCCTCTTTTGTGACACTAATAGTGTAATACATAAAGTAACCTTTTAGTACTCTTCTAGACAAGGAACGTACAATAATTGATTTTGAATGAGAATTGTAAAAATGGGGGGTGGGAGTTATCTCACCACCCGCAGTCTATTATATAACAGCATGAAAAGAAGTTCCAATTATTTTTTCTTGGAATATCTAAATTGTTTAGGCTGATTGGCTAGTAATAAAGGCTACCTTTCAAAAATCAGTTCTTAGTACAGAGTAATATATGTTTCACTGATAAATAAAATGAATGAGATAATTTTAAGAACATGTGAAAGATTTACCATAGAGGTAGGTTTGAGTGTGTTCATTAAAGAAAGGCTGCTAATTGTTTTAGATTAAATCAGTACAGCACGATGATTAATGTAATAATCTGAAGCTGATCAAAATCAAATTAAAGCAAATCATTAGATACAATACAAAACAAATTTGAGTGCTGTCTAGATGCCAACCAAATAATATGAATAATCCCAGAACTTTTAGCTTGCTTAAATACCACAAATCAGTATTTCTACTTATCTTATTAAGAGAGTAGTACAATTATTGATCAAAATCAGATAATATTGTAAATCCAAACAATTTATAATGCAATAAATGCTTTTGCAATAATCATGTTTTTCTCCTTTGCAGACTCTCAAATTGACTCAGGAGCTCTTAGTATAAGTCAGAAAATCTACTCAGAGGAATCTTCAATAAGTGCTAAAAAATATCATGGTTTCTCCTGGTTCTCATGGTTACAGATATATAAGGTTTACATAAATGTACTCTTGTGCAGGAGCTGAGAAGGCATTGTTCTAGGTCAGCCATAAAGATATTGGCCTATTGTATGTCTATGGTTGCACCAGTGATTCGCAGGTATGTTATATGGAAAAGTGAAGTAGCTATAGAAGAGTATAAAGTCAAATGGTTTAATTTAATGTAATTGCAGTGAATTTAATTAAGGCACTAGCTGATTCAAACTGATTCTGGATTGTGTATATAAAATAAACAGAATAAGTTTCTAAGTTCTACACTTAGGCAAGAAAAACCAAATGTACAGGTACAGATTAGGTGAAACGTGGCTCAATAACAATAATAGTAAGAGGGATCTTGGAGTTCTAGTGAAAAATCACTTAAATATGAGCCATCGGTGTACTCTAGCTGCCAAAACAGCCAGTGCAATCCTAGGCTGCTTTAACAGAGGGATAGAATCAATCAAAGAACTTTAGGTAACTTTGGTTACTTAAAGCCTGGAAATTATAAATATCAAATGTTAAATTTGAATATTGATGGGAAACTAAAAATTGGGAAAAAATCAATAACAGGACATTGATTGTCTATAAAGATTGAATGTAAAAGTAATTAAGATATGTATAAGCTAAAAATTATTGATAAATGTAATAATGATGTTTTTACTTAGTTGATATAATAAGAACTGTATTAGCTTAAATACGAGATAGTAGATATTAAGGGAAAAAGAGAGGAAATATTTGATGTTGTAACTTGAGATTTGTACTAAAGATTTTTGTATGTTATTGAACTATTGATTAACCCAGCCACCACGTTGCTTTTTAAATACTTAGATGTAAAATCAGAAAATTAATAAAATATTATTTAAAAAGAAATCAAAGAAGAGCAACAAAGATGAGATTATTAGGGGACTGGAGGCTAAAACATATGAAGAACGGTTGCAGGAATTGAGCATGTCCAGTCTAGTGAAAAGAAGAACTAGGGGCAACATGATAGCAGTGTTCCAATATTTGAGGGGCTGCCACAAAGAAGAGGGGTCAACCTATTTTCCAAAGCACCAGAAGGCAAGACAAGAAGTTGTGGGTGATCCATCACTGGAAGTTTTTAAGAAGAGATTGGACAGCCATTTGTCCAGAATGGTATAGGGTCTATTCTCCTTCTGCGGGGGGTTGGACTAGAAGACCTCCAAAATCCTTTCAACTCTGTTATTTTCTTATTGTGTTATAACATAACTTTGAGCATAGAGTTGCTATCCCACATGATGGTTACAATGTTTGGAACAACCTATATTTCCTGAACTGTGTATTTAGGGAAGGAGGTATAAGTTATCTGGCCCCGACTTCTGGGGTGTCTCCTTGAAGTCAGTTTTGTATTTCCTTAGGAAATTCTTACCATTACATTGCATGGTTTTTATCTGAATTTTTGCTGTGGGATTTAAGGATAGAATGTGGTTTTGCTTCTCAGCTTCCTTGACATATTCCACCTTATTTGTAATGAGAACTTCTCCTTTGTCAGCTTCCTTGATGATGATGTCAAATTGTTTTGGGGGCATTGGATGTCATTGTGCTCTGCTGAACTTGTTGTGAAAGGGGAGAGGTGGTTGGAAGATTATTGATTTCTCTGATTTACATATTGGTGAAAGCACTTAGGGTAGAAATCAAATTCAATATTGCTGTGTCCATGCTGTATTTTATTTTTCATTCTTCATTTTCATGATTTGGAAATTTGTGTGATCAATGAAGTGTGTTGTCCCAAAATGTCTCAGGCTGGCAATTATTCTATATCTGAGCCTTGTTTCTTAACTTGAAAGAATTCCTTCAGTCCCAAGCCCTCCCCCAAAATGTTTTAAAATTGCACATTCTTGTGGGTTTAATAGGACATAATTTTAATAGGACATTGTGCAAAAATAATTCTTTAACCTGGTGGAGTATGTGATTAGATATGTTCGCAATATTGCATGAATACTATAGAGCCCTTTCATTGAGTAGTAGCTTAGACAATCAGTTGTCCTTTTTCAAGGAGGTGACCTCTATACTCTAGGTCCATTCTCTTCTCCTGAGAAAGTTCTGACACAGTGAAAATTCCAGGTTAAATACTTCATCTTAATTTAAATCCTACAGCACTTTATTCATTCCATACATCGAACATAGAATAACAGAACTGGAAGGACCTTGGAGGTCTTTTAGTCCAATCCCCAGCTCAAGCAGGAGTCCCTATACCATTCTGGACCAATGATTCTTCAATGTCTTCTTAAAAAACTCCAATTACAGAGCATGCACAACTTCTGGAGGCAAGCCATTGTGCTGATTAATCGTTATGAAAGGAAATTTTTTCTTAGTTTTAGGTTGAGTCTCTCCTTGATAAGTTTCCATCAGTTACTTCTTGTTCTGCCCTCAAGTGCTTTGGAGAATAGGTCAACCCTCTCTTCTCTGTGACAACTCCTCCAATATTGGAATACTGCTATCATGTCACCCTAGTCCTTCTCTTTATTAAACTAGGCATATCATGTTCCCACAACCATCCGTCATATGGTTTAGCCTACAGATTCTTTATCTTCTTTGTTGCTCTTCTCTGCACTCTTCTAGAGTTTCAACATCTTCTTATATTGTGGTGATCAAAACTGGACACAGTATTCCAAGTGTGGTCTTACAAGTGAAGCATAAAGTGATATTATCACTTCACGTGATCTTGATACCATTCCTCTGTTGATGCTGCCTAGAACTTCATTAGCTTTTTTGGCAGCTGCAACACACTGCTGGCTTATACTTAAGCAGTGGTCTACTAGGATTCCCAGATCACTCTCACAACTAACTGCTTTTGAGCCAGATACCATTTATTCTATCCTGTGTATTTGTTTTTGTTGTTTTGTTTTGTTTTTTCCCCTTAGTATAAGATCCTACTTTTCTTACCACTGAATAGAACCACTGAATTGTGATGAACTGAGCTACAGCTCACAAGGTGTGCGCTTTTTAAATGATTTGTAATCAGAAAGGGTACTACCAAACTGCTTCTGTTTATTGGGCTGTTAAATTATTTTTACAATGGAGGCATGGTTTGATCTGCCCACTGGGTGCAGTCTGCTGGCAGCAGAATACAGTTGATACAATTCTATTTTAGCAAATCACACTTTACATCGATTCCCAAGTATACCTTCTGCTAAAATGGGGTATTTTTAAAAAATCCTTTTGTAATGTACTGAGCTTTTCTTTAGCAGCAGGTGCAAGGAGTTGCACCGAGACACTAGCAGACCATGTGGCCTGCTAGCTAGACTTGCTGTCTGCAAGCCCAGGCAGCATGCTTTTGCATGGGAGAAAGACGTTGCATTCATTGGCTGACACCGTCCAAGCTCTATGTATAAAAAAGGGGCGGAGCCATTTTGTTCTCTGTTCTGTTTAACATTGAATAAAGAAATACCTGTTGAAAGTCTTCAATGCCTACCAACGCAAGAAACAGAACATTGGCGACAAAGGTGGGATTGTGCTGCCGCAAAAGTCAAGCGCTGACTCACCACGGGAAGCCTTGAAGATGCTGAGAAGTACAGCGTTCCAACCTCCTTCGCTCTGCCTGCCAGTCTGGAATCGCTGGAGGAGAGTGCCGCTAGGAGTCATCCTGGAACCACTTCGGAAGCCTGCGCAGCACGAGGCATTGAATAGGCCGCCAACATTACACCATGGCAAAGATTGGTCACCTTTCTGAATTCGACGTCAAGCATCCAGAACGTTGGAGCTCCTATGTTGCTAGGGTGGAAAATTATCTCAGAGTCAACCAGGTTCAGGACGAGGGACTGAAGGCTGCTACACTGTTGTATGTCTGTGGACAAGAAACCTTCGATATCGCGGAGAACCTGGTTGCTCCGGCACCCTTGGAGTCCATTACTTACGCAGAACTGAAAAGAATACTCAAACAACATTTTGAGCCAAAGCTGTCGGTCATAGCTTGGTGACATGCTTTCGAATAGCGGGACTAGCGTCCTGGGGAGTCCGCTGCTGACTTCATTGCTGTTCTACGACAAGCTACAAGGCTGTGCGAGTTTAAGGACCTGGAAGAGCGGCTACGAGACTGGCTCGTTTGTGGTCTGAGAAGCCGCGAACTTCAGCAGAAGATATTTGCCAGAGAAACCGTTTCCTTCCAAGACATTTTGAGGGAGGTAACGGCCGAAGAAGCAGTGGGCGGAGCTGTTAAGGCCTTGCAGCTATCGAAGAACCCTCCAAGCCCCGGAACCATCCACCAGGAGGACACCGAGAGAGTTGAAGACTCCAAGTCGGACAGCGAGGTCGATCGGTTACAGCAACCGCAAGAAAGGAGGTCCCACAGGCTTCCTGAGAAGACAGTTTCCTTCCCTCGATGCATTGGGTGCGGAGGCCACCACAAGCGGGCCGACTGCCAGTTTCGCTCCGCAACTTGCCGGGCATGTGGCAGGCAAGGCCACATCGCCATTTGTTTGGGTCGCACAAAAGACCGTCCATTGGAAGAGTTGCCACGGAAAGGTACCGGGGTCCCCAGTCAGAACCGGGTGGGTTTTTGCACGATGAGGAGAAGCGTGTGTAGAACAGGTGCCCACCGGCCATTGAAGAAAAAGCTGCATCTTAAAGTCACACTGCAGGGGGTTCCTTTAGACATGGAGCTGGACACGGGCTCCACTCTCTCCATAATTTCTCAAAAAAACCTGGGACAGATTTGCTGTAGAAGTGGCCATCAAGTTAAGCTCAGGCCATCGAATCTCCTCTTGACTGATTTCCAGAATTCCCGAGTCAGCATCAAGGGGGAGGCCACACTCAGTGTGAAATTCAGGGATTTTGAGGGCCCGTTGGACGTCATAGTGGTTGAGGGCAACCGCACGAGTCTGATTGGACTCGCTTGGTTTGATGCACTAGGTATTCAGGTGACGGGGTTAAACAGTTTGCAAACGGCAAGCCTTGCAGAGGTTTGTAAGGAGTTTGCTGATGTTTTCAGCCCAGAGTTAAGGGCATACAAAGGGCCTCCTATTGTTTTAGGGCTAGATCCCTCAATAGCACCGATCAGGATTAAGCCTCATCGGGTGTCGTTTGCTCTCAAGCAAAGGATAAATGCAGAGCTGGATAAATTGCTTCAGCAGGGCATTTTGGAACCTGTGGACAGTAGTCCATGGGAAACCCCCATTGTCATGCCACTTAAGGCCAACGGAGAAATCAGAATCTGTGCTGATTACAAATGCACATTAAATAAAGCTCTCCAGCAGCATTCCTACCCAGTGCCTGTGGTCAGCCATATTCTGGTGTCTCTACAGGGAGGGCGTATTTTTGCCAAACTAGATTTGGCTCAGCCCTATCAGCAGCTGCCGGTGGATGACGCCACGGCAGAGGCCCAAACGGTTGTAACTCAATGGGGAGCCTTCATGGTCCGAAGGTTGCAGTTTGGGGTAAATGTAGCCCCAATATTTCAGAGCGTGATGGAGCGCACGCTCTGTAATATTCCAGGGGTCTGCCCATATTTTGATGATGTCCTCATCGCAGGGGAGTCAGTCGAAAACTTGGCAGACAGGCTTTGGGACGTTTTGCGGCGTTTCCGCAAAGCGGGGCTGAAGCTCAAACAAGAGAAGTGCAAGATTGGAGTCACTTCTTGGGCTTTAGAATTGATGCCGAAGGCATCCATCTTGCTGAATCAAAGCTTAAAGCAATTCAGCAGGCACCCAGTCCCAAAACAAAGGGAAAGCTTCAAGCCTTCCTGGGACTTCTCAACTTCTACCATGCCTTCCTCCCCCACAAGGCCGCAGTGGCAGAGCCGTTACACCGGCTCTTGGACAAGCAGGCCCCATGGAAGTGGACAAAAGTCCATGAGAGGAGTTTTGCTGAGGTTAAGGCATTGTTGTCCTCTAATGCAGTGTTAGCTCATTTCAATGAGCAGTTGCCAGTAAGCATAGCTTGTGACACATCCCCTTATGGAATAGGGGCTGTCTTAAGTCACCTTAGGGCTGATGGAACACAAGTTTCTGTAGCCTATTACTCAAGGACTCTATCTACTGCTGAGCGCAATTACGCGCAAATAGATAGAGAAGCACTGGCAATCGTGGCTGGCATCAAGAAGTTTCACAACTTCTTATAAAGCCGCCATTTTACGGTCTTCACTGACCACAAGCCACTTCTGGGGTTGTTCACAATGAACAAGCAGACACCCCAAATCATCTCTCCTAGAATGTTGAGATGGTTAATATTCCTTTCTGCTTACAACTATTGTCTGGTTCACAAACCGGGCAAAGAAGTGGGCCACGCAGATGGCCTTAGTAGATTGCCTTTAAAACAAGTAGAGCCTGATCCTGCACCGGCCAACCACATCCTGTCTATCCAGGATTTACCTGAGTCCCCCCTCCATGCAGGGGATGTAGCTGCAGAAACAGCTACCAACAACACGCTAACACGCGTGTTGAACTGGGTGCTCACAGGATGGCCTGACACGTGTCCTGGCACTGACTTCCAGAGTTTCTGGAAAAGGAAGCATGAGTTATCCACCTTTAAGGGTTGTATACTGTGGGGAAGTAGGGTAGTAATCCCGACCTCACTGAGGACTAGAGTCCTTGTTTCTCTGCATGAGGGACATCCAGGAATAGTCTGGATGTGGCAGCTTTGGTGGCCTGGGCTCGATAAAGAGATCGAAGCCCAGGTCCAAGGGTGCCACATTTGCCAGCAGTCCAGGCCAGAAATGCCCCAGGCTCCCGTCCATAGATGGGAAACCACACATGCTCCTTGGTCGAGGATCCATATCGACTACACTGGCCCCTTTCATGGGCAGCTCTTCCTCATTGTTGTGGACAGTCACTCTAAGTGGCTGGAAGTCATTCCAGTGTCCACTACGATGACCGCCATCACCATTAGGGTACTTCGTGGCATTTTTGCCACACATCACCTCCCAGACGTGCTTGTCTCCGACAACGGAGTTCAATTTACTTTGTCGGAGATCCAGTCCTTTTTAAGGGTGAATTTGATCAGGCATGCTACGTTGGCACCATTTCACCCGGCCTCAAACAGTCAAGCGGAACGGATGGTTCGCACCACCAAAGAAGCCTTGAAAAGAATGACCAAGGGAAGCTGGCACCATAAGTTGGCGGACTTCCTCCTCTGCCACCGCACAATTCCGTGCACGTCCACGGGCAAGAGCCCAGCCGAGCTCCACTGGGGTCACCGTCTTATCACCAAGTTAGATAGATTACACCCAGATCGGGTTGCTTCACAGGTGTCACATCCGCGGGCACCAAGGCAATTGAAAGTGGGTGATCTGGTTTGGACTCGCAATTATGGTCCAGGTCAACTGTGGGTGGTAGCTGTGGTTTGCAAGGTTACCGGGCCACGGTCATACGAAGTGGCATTGGAGGATGGTCGCGTGTTAAGAAGGCACATTGACCAGCTTCGTTGGAGGTTACCTAGCCACTCTTCCACTCCTTGCTCTGCTCTCGGGGGGGAGGAAGCCCACGATCCTGATCGTGAAGCTCAGCCGCTCAGTGACAGCGGGACACCGCAATCACCAAATGGGGGGTTTGCCAACGAGGTGGCTCCTGACTCGGGCACCACGTCCATGGGACATTGCACTCAATTGGCTTTCCAAGCCATTCCTACCTCAGGCCTTGCGCAATGGGACAGTGCTCCCAACCAACTATTAACGCCGATCAGGGGAATTCCACCCCACCGTGGAACTCTGGGTTAGGCCTACCGGAACAGGCCAGCCTGCATGATCCGGCTTCGCCCATGTCAAACGAGTCTCAAAGTCCCAGTCTGCCGAGCCTGGCAGGCGAGCTTGCAGATCGGGCACTTGCAGCAACTCCGAGATGATCGGAGCGGGCCAGAGGCCCGCCGAAGTTCTTAAAGGACTACGTGAGGTTTCTGTCAGTGTAAGCTGGACTGTTTTAATATTTCCCTAGGAATTGGAACAAACAAATGCCATGTACTATAATGTTGTATTGAACTGAAATGCTTATGTATTTCCTTGGAATGGAAAATGCCACATGCTATAATGTTTATGTCTGTAATGGGAAATGTTTTTTCCCCCCTGTTCCGTGTAACAAGGGGTGCTGTGATGTTGTAATGTTGTAAAAGTGTGTACTACGAACCGGCAAGTGTTTGAAATGTATAGTCCATGGAACCATTTAATTTTGTGTATGTGTTAAGAACCAGGAGGGGAGGGGTGTAATGTACTGAGCTTTTCTTTAGCAGCAGGTGCAAGGAGTTGCACCGATATATCCCATATGGGACAGCTTCTATATACTTTCAATTTTATTGATAGTAGATTTGTGAAAGGTAATTTGGATCTGGCCTGAAGCAAAGAGAATGTGCCATTTGCTTTCATAAAGTATTCCAGGTTGCAGATTCTCCCTGTCCTATCCTACCAGTCGCGAATGCCAAAAGTACCTTTTGCAGTCACACCCAACAAAGTTTGAAGTAAGTGCTGCTGAGAAAAGAATGATTTGTCCTGCTGAAATAGTGGCAAAACTGGAGAAGAGTAGTGCAAAAGACTTCCAGAGAATCTGTACTGAAGAAAAATTGGGAACCAGAGCACCAGCTTAATAGCAGAATGACAGAGTTGGAAGGACCTTGGAGGTCTTCTAGTCCAACCCTCTGCTCAAGCCGGAAACCCTATACCATTCCAGACAAGTGGCTGTCCAGTCTCTTCTTAAAAAGAGGGAGGGAGCCACCATAACTTCTGAAGGCAAGTCTTTCCATTAGTTAAATGTTCTCACTGTTAGGAAATTTCTCCTTAGTTCTAGGTTCCTTCTCTCCTTGATTAGTTTCCATCCATTATTTCTTGCCTTGCCTTCTGACTCCCCCTCTTCTTTGTGATAGCCCCTCAAATATTGGAACATTGATATCATGTCACCACTAGTCCTTCTTTTCACTACAGTAGACATACTCAATTCCTGCAACTGTTCTTCATGTGTTTTAGTCTCCAGCCCTCTAATTATCTTTGTTGCTCTTTTCTACACTGTTTTATTTCACTTAGAATTATGGAACCCATGTTGCTGTGAAAAATAGTTTCAAACCACTGCTTATTTGAACTTTTTCTGAAATGAAGCACAATTTCAAAGGGTTATACAGCCATAATTAACAGAACCTTATATTATAATTACTGGGAAGTTTGACATTGTCACAACACACATTTGTATGATAATAGGGAATGTTACCTCTACACTTACCAACCTTTAGTAATATAATATATACTGAAATAGGCTCACATCTGGGTTGAAATACGTAAGATTTCACTATTGTATGTGTCAAAGGACTTTGCAGGAAACACTCCTGTTTTTCACTCAAAAATAAAGTTGAAAAACTTGACACAACTTAAATATTTTATTTTGTTGTGCAGAACACTTTCCCATTGAACATTAATTTCCCTCAGCAAGGAATTATCCAGGTAGCAAAAGAAATGAATAGTTCCATTATAAGCTGAAAAACTGATAATGATGCACTGATTTAGATAATTTGTCATTCATTCTCTTCAGAAGGTGTAGTATCAATATTATCTACTTTTGTTCAGTATATTTGGTGAGTGTGTAAACATCTAGCTGCTAAAGGGTGTCTGCAAATGTGGCTATTATGTTCAAACACACTTGTACACTCAGATATATTTAGGAATGTACTGTTAATACTACGTATTATTGAATTTTATGTAAAAGCTTTATTTCAGGTTATGCTATATTGCTTTTGTTTATTAGCTGCTAAGACTTTACTTGCAGCAGTGTAGAAACTATGTAGAAATGATATATTATATTATATAAACTTATATATAGGTAGCTGCAAAGTTGAGATTAAAAACCATCAAAAATAATAAATAATAACAATAACAACAGAATAATAATATGTGCCTGAGAAACAGCTACGTATTTTAAGGACTTATGAAATGTTAGCAAGGTCAGGCAAGGCAATCCTCAGAAGTTATGGTGTTCCAAAAATTAGGTGCTATGACAGAGAAAGTATGCTTCCTGGCTCCAACCAAATGGACAATCTAATAGACAGGATCATAAATGGTGTGGCACAGCAAAAGAATCTAATTAGTCAGATCCCATGTAGTGAATACAGAATATTGTTCATAATGGGGAGAAAATAGAGAAATGGATGATGAGTACTAGAATATACCAGAAGAGTAAATTACTGAATGACTAAAATGCTAAATAAGAATATATATTTTTACATCAAGTAGATAAAAAAATTCTGTTCCAGAATGTTCTTGTCCTAAAATGACTTTTGAAACTGGACTTTTTCATTTTCTTTTTCTATAGACATATTTTAACTTATTTAGAATTTATTTCTATATCTTAGCTTTACTGTTATTTCCTAAGTTTTTGGTGCTTTTCTATTGTATTCTATTGTATTGCTATAATTCCAAATTGTCCACATAATGTTCAGCTCCACTGTTTGTCCAAACTTCCCAGCTGGTCTTAATCGCTTCTTTCTTTTACTTTACTTTGTTTTTAGTTTTGTATTCTTCTTTCTTCATAATCTGGCAGAATCTTTATTTAGGGAAATCATCAAAACAATTAAAAAACGGAAGTTAGAATATTTCGGACATGTGATGCGACACCCAGAAAAATACGGCATACTCCATTTAATCCTCCAGGGAAAGATTGAAGGCAAATGAGGTCCAGGCAGAAGAAGAAAATCATGGCTTCAAAATCTAAGGGACTGGTTTGGACAAAACTCAGCAGCACTTTTTCGTGCGGCTGCTGATAAAAACAGGATTGCCAACATGATCGCCAATGTCCGATAACGGATATGGCACAAGAAGAAGAAGAAGAAAAAATTAGCCAGGCACCTGAAACAGTTTCCAGGACCAATGTCACCTTTTGAGGTAGAAAGGTCAAGAAACAGGAGCAACAAAGGTTTCTAAACCCTTAATTCATGTGTTCCCCATTCCCAAGTTCTGATGCAGATCACTGGGAGTTCATGGACCAATATCCAGAATACAATGCTAGTTTAAAAAGAGCTGAGTAGCAGAGACACACAGGAAATTGTATCAACTTTTCCAGTTAATCAAGGCTTATAACTCTTGTGATCTATAGCCTCCCATTTTGATGGAAATAACCACACTGGCTTCCCAATTTATGTTCCTGATTCTTTTTAATTCCTTGCCTATGGACGGATCTTTGGCTTTCAACCTTGGGTCTTGATCTTTTGGACTTTATCAGTTCTGAACCTCTGAATTATGGTAGCCTTTAGGGAACTTTCACCCAGCAGATTTACCAAGATGCTCTGCTACAAATCTCTGGCAAAAACACTAACTGCCTGCATACGTCTACCTAATTTACAGCCTTCCATTTGAGCATTATCTCTTTCTCTACTACTGTCTTTAATGATTTATAGCCAAGCCAATAAAGCTCAGAAACCTGTAAGTGGTAGCTCTCTGCCCACTTCTCACCCCAATCAGAATTCCCCTTGTTTGAAGATAGGAACATTTGCCTTCTCAAATCCTCTGACATCTGATTTCTCAGAGATCACAGAGAGTGGCTTCCAGATGTCATCCAGAAACTCCTTCAATAATCACTGATGTAACTGATCTGGTCTTGGAGTCTTAAATCCACTCATAGTAGCCAAATACACCCTAATAATCCTTTTTTAAAAAAAAAATCTTGGATTTCTACTTTCTTCTGTCTAAATTGTTCTCTTTATATCCATTTGAACAGAGTAGTCATTTTGAGAGAAGACCAAGGAAAGGAGGAATTGAGAACAAGCCTTCTCCTCATCACCTGCTACCATCTTACTATATTTTTCAAACAGCCCTTCTTCTTTTTTCTTCCTTGTTGAAAAGGAGAGTCCTTCCAGCTTTTTGGTTTTCTTTTGCAAGCGTTAAAAGCTAGTTAATACTGCACTAGGTTACTTTTTTAAAAATGGGTGTTTTAATTCTTGGCTCAGTCAAAAGCTTTTCATACTAATTTCCTAATCTTTTCCATTCATGTGGAAAGAAATTTACCATCTCTTATACAAGTAGTTCTTGACTTATGACCATAATTGAGCCCAAAATTTCTGTTAAGTGAGACATTTATTAAGTGAATTTTGTCCCATTTTATGACCTTTCTTGCCAAACTTGTTAAGTGAATTACTGAAGTTGTTAATAACCCAGTTGTTAGGTTCATCTGGATTCCCCATTGACTTTGCTTCTCAGAAGGTCACAAAAGGTGATCACATGACCTTGGAACACTGCAACTCTCATGAATAGGAATCAGTTGCCAAGCAACTGAATTTTCATCATATGACCATAGAGATGCTGCAATGGTCATAAGTGTGAAAAACAGTCATAAGTAACTTTTTCAATGCTATTTTAACTTAAACAGTCACTGAATGAACTGTTGTAAGTTGAGGACTACCTGTACAAAAATAGCTCTCTTCCCCTGGACACTCTCTGATTACTTCTATAAGATGCTGTGTCTCCCTAGTCCATATAAATACTCTCCCCATTAGGGTGAAAGTTGATATGCCAACTTTCCATATGAAGATCAAGCATGTGGCGTTGAATAAAGAGGTTGAGTCTGCTTGAGTATAGAAGGTGAGACTGTTTACACATCCTTTTAAAGTCCCCACTGTATATACTGGTGATTGGAGCCAATGAATTAACTCTTTATTCTATTAAACTCTGCTTAAAGCGCTACGGATCTGGTTTGCAAGGTGACTCCAGACAAATTATTCCCAGCTTTCTTGAAATGCAGCCCAACTCTTGCCAGGAATTACTCTTTGTGACCTCTCCTTGTTCTTCCCTTTCCATAGATAAATTATATCTCCCTTTGACAGGGCTTGCAACATTTTAATACTCAGTGAGATAGGTATCCATTTTTATAAAACAATCAATATTCATACATCAATCAATAAAGCAATCTATTTGATGTTGCTGATTGTGATTAATTCATGTAACATCCAATATATGTTAGTGTTTTATTTGAATAAAATATCATGCATTTTCCTCTAAGGAGCTTATAATGCAAATATTTATGTTCTTGTCTGATTTACCAGACTGATATCTGATAAATGTGAGTATGCTGGTCACAACATTTGGCTCAGATATCAATTTTTTAAAAAGCCCAGTTTAATTTGAACTAATGTGGAGGCTGCCTGATGAGACTCAGGATCAATTCCAAATCTAAAAACTTCACATTGACATGCGGTATATAAACAAAATTGTGAAGGGAGAGGAGAGGAGAGGAGAGGAGAGGAGAGGAGAGAAGAGAAGAGGAGAGAAGAGGAGAGAAGAGAAGAGAAGAGAAGAGAAGAAGAGAAGAGAAGAGAAGAGAAGAGAAGAGAAGAGAAGAGAAGAGAAGAGAAGAGAAGAGAAGAGAAGAGAAGAGAAGAGAAGAGAAGAGAAGAGAAGAGAAGAGAAGTTTATAAGTTTTTCACTTGCAGTTAAAGTAGACCATTCTGAAACCTGTCAGCTTTCAGAAATACAGCATTTTAGTGTTAGATCCCTTTGAATCTTCTTGTTTTCTAACAGAACGTCTGTCTGGTTTTTGATAGAATTGGATATCACTGTAAACATAGTTGCTGCTTCAGTGGGCATTAGCACAGGAGGTAACTCTCAGGGGGCAGAGAGTTAGGCAAGGAGAACTTTTATAGATTTTGCTAAAAAAAAAAAAAAAAAAAAGCCTCTCTCCTTTTGGGAAGTCATGCCGTTTTTATGAAAATAGCACACCTTCTAATGCTGTTTGCTAAATGTCTCCATGGCAAATAATGAAAGGATGGGTGCAGTATTAGGTGTAATGAGAGCTAAATTTAGGATGGAGAAACAGTGAAAACATAGCTAAGAGTGGGGAACATCTGGGGGAGGGGGGAAGAGTTGATTCTCCCATTCAGTGCATAATGTTCTGGTGCTGGCTCATCTACAAAATGATTGCTTTCTGCACTGACTGTGAATATTGCAGCTGATGCTCACAAACTCAGCTACAGAGAGAAAGATTCTGCTTTTCTTCTACGAGCTCAAAGCACCACTTCAATCTTTTTTTCTTTTTTTCTCATAACAAAAATATTGCAGACCAAGTGACTGTCTGAAAAATCATCCAGTGAACTGTGAGGTCTCAGGGTCACTCCTATTCTAATGCCTTAATCACCACATCACAGCCAATGCACCTGCCTAAACTGGTTATACACATTCAGAATGTGCTAAATGTGGTTGTGTTGAAATTGCTCTCCTGAACTAGTCACTATCCGTTCATACTAGGTAGCACAAGAGCTGAGATTAGTGACGGAAAAACCAGTGTTACTTAGGCTAGAGACAACTATTAATTCAGCATAATTCCCTGTCAAGGCCATCAAGAAACCAGCCAAAGACCCATTAACTTCAAAGACTGAAGGGGGGGGGGAGCTTTAAATTCTGGAGCAAAGCTTCTCAAAGACTCCAACTACTTTGCACTTCAGCAGTGAATCAATTGTTGTGTTTAATGCTTCATTCTTATCTGCAATAAACATTTTATCCTAGCTGAGTCATACCAAAAAGCCTTCTGCCAAGTTAAACCAAGGAGTTAAGCATCTGCTGAGCTATGATCTACTGCTGAACTGTGATGCGAAGCTTGATAACTGGGAGCAAATTAAGAAGGGGACTAGAGAGAAAATTTCTTTGAAAAAAAAATATCAATATGGAAGATAACCATCTCCCTTTCTCCAAATCTCATTTTTTTCTTTCTCGTTCTTTAACTTGAGAGAGAGAGAGAGAGAGAGAGAGAGAGAGAGAGAGAGAGAGAGAGAGAGAGAGAGAGAGAGAGAGAGACAAGAGAGAGAGAAAACAAGAGAGAGAAAACAAGAGAGAGAAAACAAGAGAGAGAAAACAAGAGAGAGAACAAGAGAGAGAACAAGAGAGAGAACACAAGAACCTTAAGTCAAGCTTAACTTCCGCTGGTTTCTTGAGCAGGTTAATGCAGTTTTCTTGACAACAATATAAAAGTAATTTGACACTGAAATGTTTTCCCTCTGGCTTTCCAACCTATCCCCCAGTCTTGGGACTTTTTATTTTGCTTTTGTGTTTTTGTTTTGTTTTTGTCTGACTCTAATCAGTTCTGACTTGGCTTAGATTCGTTTTGAGATCAGCCAAGGTTGGGTAAGTGCTGCCACTTGATATCTGATGCATGTAAGATTTTATTTAAACTTAAGGAAAAAGAAAAGAAAAAGAAAAAAGGAAGGTAGATTGACTAAGTCACCTCCTGCAGTGTAAAATATATTTTTTTTCTATACCTTGCTTGAATTCTTTATGGAAATACTTTCATTACATCTGAAAGAGGCAGGAAAATATGCCATTTCTGGCTGAGAGTAGAGAATTACTGAAATTTAGAGGGCAGGATTACACTCAGAAACTGGTATCTCTCCAGGAACATGTAGTCAGTTGATGAATAATGAGAAGCGATATTTGTAGGATTTGCAATATTTAATTGCAAATTGAAATAGTCTTGAATTAAATGCAATGCAAAGATCTCTTTAAGTGTTTCTGAAATACCAAATGTCTGTATTTCTGCCCCATACTCAGGCCAATATCAACAATATTATTGGGTGATCAAAGCCCCACCCCCTTTTATGTGCAAGTGATGCATGTTAAAAGGGGTGAGGTTGATGCTCCTAATGAAGGAAAATGGGGTGGGAGCCTCAACATACAGTCTTGTGGGGGGGAAGATACCAAAAATAAGATACTGAATAAAACAAGAGTTCAGGAAGGGTAGCTGCACTGCCCAGTCCTGAAATACTGAAAAACTATAATCACAGCTTTTCTTTTGTAGGAGGACTCAACTTGGTTAACGTATGAACATAACCATCTTGGCTTCAGCATCAGGGGATAAGCAAGAGTTACTCCTGGTTTATCACTATTCAGAGAAAAGCTGGTCTTGCAACTTCAGTTGATTCAACCTGATTAATTTAATGAAGAAATTACTGTAGAATTAAGTGAAGTATTAATACCACTTTACAATGCCTTGGTAAGGTCACACTTGGAATACTGCATCCAGTTTTGGTCACCACGATATAAAAAAAGACGTTGAGACTCTAGAAAGAGTACAGAGAAGAGCAACAAAGATGATTAGGGGACTGGAGACTAAAACATATAAGGAACGGTTGCTGGAATTGGGTATGTCTAGTTTAACGAAGAGAAGGACGAGGGGGGACATGATAGCAGTCTTCCAATATCTCAGGGGCTGCCACAAAGAAGAGGGAGTCAAGCTATTCTCCAAAGCGCCTGAAGGCAGGACAAGAAGCAACGGAGGAAACTAATCAAGGAGAGAAGCAACCTAGAACTAAGGAGAAACTTCCTGACAGTTAGAACAATTAACCAGTGGAACAACCTGCCTCCAGAAGCTGTGAATGCTCCAACACTGGAAGTTTTTAAGAAGAGACTGGACAGCCATTTGTCCGAAATGGTGTAGGGTTTCCTGCCTGAGCAGGGGGTTGGACTCGATGACCTCCAAGGTCCCTTCCAACTTTATTATTATTATTATTATTATTATTATTATTATTATTATTATTATTATTATTATTATTATTATTATTATTATTATTATTATTATTATTATTATTATTATTATTATTATTATTATTATTATTATTATTATTATTATTATTATTATTATTATTATTATTATTATTATTATTATTATTATTAATCTGTTAAACATGTAAATGAACAGGTTACATACTGTGTCCAGCTTTTACTGTTGGTAGATTCTCATCATTTTTTTAAAAAAAAATGAATGCAAAAATTATGCATATTTATTTATTATGTATCTAATCTTCCTTCCATTAGCCAAGTTACAAAATCTGCTACATTTACAAGAATTTCCCATAGTCCCTATGTATTTTAATATTAACAGATTTTTTTTTTAAAAAAAAGCAATTTTAGTGAAAATGTAGTATTTGTCTGCCATCTATTGGTTCATTATATTTGGTTGCCTTTTATCTTTGTAAGATTCTATTTTTCATGGCCTTTTCTAAAACAAAATAATATTTGTTTCTCTAAATTTAGAAAGTGCTTCCCTTTTTTGATAGAGATCTGATGAAGATTAGATAAAGATTTTTTGATAAAGATCACATTAGTACTATGTACTATTCTCAGGCAGCGTAGAAGTTTTATAACATAGTCCCTGCTTCTGTGCATCATCTCTCATTCAGACGAGTATGTGGGTGATTTTTGTATTCCCTTTTAAATGACAGTCTATTCATCATTACATTAACACATCACCACTTAATTGCATAGGAGCTTCTACAGTGAGCAAATGATGCCTTTTCTCTCCAAACCTAGGTATAAATTCATCCAGTACATCTCCAGCCCTTTTGCTTATTCCGAACAATTATCCATGGCCATGAATGAACAACGGGAGTAAAAGAATCATGAATATTTGAATTATTAATTACATTACAATATAATTGCTCCGTGTGTACACACACATATACATACATACATACATACATACATACATACATACATACATACATACATACGTGCGTATACATACACATACATCAATCTGACTTGGGGATAATTTTGTGCCATTTAAAAGAAATAAGGAACCAGACTGATGAGAATCAAAACTGGCAGAGTTGGACCTTGGAACATTGTTTGTAGTATTCCTCTCATTAGGTATTTCCCACTGTCCCACAAAGTCTTACTCTTTTTGCTATTAAACCATTTTGTGGAGCTGCTGCCAGGAGAACTTGTACGGACTTGTAAAAGATTTGTTGTAAGTATGGTGATGACCTTCAGTTCTTCTGCTTCCTAGCAGTTAACTCAACACACTTGAACATTGCCTAAATTTGATAATGGCTTGGATAAAGAACAAACATTAATTATGTAAAAGTTGGAGATAATGTTGTCAATGAGACTTGGCACTGTGATGTTACCTGTTCTGAATGAGGATGCATTTCTCAAGAAAATGATTTTTTTCACAATTTTGGGGTGTTTCTGATGAATCCAGAGCTATCACTGGAACATATAATGGTGGTTACAGAAAGTATGCACAATTATAACTAGTGCACATCAGTTAATGACCTCCCATGAACCAGATGGCTTAGCAACAGTTATTCACAAATGTGGGGTTGTTCTTCAATAATATCGAGAAATTGCAAATGATCGACAATGAAGAAGGAAGGTTTCTAATCAGTGCAAGCAATATTACGTTTAAAAGATATCAATGGGCTGCTATTTCTTTATCAGGCACAATTTAAGTTGCTGATGTTAGCCTTTAAACCCCTAAATGACTTAAATCTGACTAGATGAGTGACCAATTCTCTGTCCAGAGATATTCTTTTGAAGATGTTGCTTGATAGAATCTCATCTCTCTGGCACGTTGGAAAGGACCTCCTAGGATGAGCCTCCCAAGAATCCCATAGATGGCATTATTTCTATTAAGCTTTTAATTATTAACTGGACTTAATTTTAATGATATTAGCTTAAATTTTACCTCCCATATTAATTGACTGGTTTACCTTCATGATCTATTATTTGCTTGTTTTAATTGTAAGCTGTCCTGAATGTTGTATGGAAAGGAACCTGTGTTACAGATAATTCTTTGCACTCTGCTTTCATTTCAAGTAACCATTGATATCTCAGTTAAAAAGAAACTTCCCCCCCCCAAAAAAAAAAATCAGGGCAATGTGTTCACTTTCTTTGGCAAGGGCCTCGTGACTCACACAGTCTGCTTAAGTGCTAAACTAGGCTTGTCCTAGTCACTGTAATTAACTGAGAAACATTAGAGCTTGCCTAGACAAATTTCCAAGTTTCTGATTTTCCTAATTTCATTGTTCTACAAATGAAAGGGCTGCCATTCTGAAAGAAACATACTCTGTTAGCATGATATCCTTGATTGCATGAAGGAGGTTGGCTAATGCATTGTACAAATCCCTAAGCTTCACCAAAGATACACTCTCACACTCTCGGCAGAAACATTCCTCTTAGCTGGAAATTTGGATGTGCAAATTAAGATGTCCTCGCCCAGAGGATGTGTGAAGTCCAGAAGGAAGATAGCTCCTTACTCTGTGGGGTGATCTCAGATCTGTAGGTTTTTCCCTAGCTGTGGATTTATTTATTTATTTATTGTGAGAGGATTTGGCATTGAAGTGGAGTATTGACATAAAAGATTTCCCTTATCTTAAGGGGATTCTGTTCCTTTGCCAGAGTGACTCAACTGTCAATCTGGTAAAGTTGGTATGAGGGGGAAACTTCCCTTCATGATAGCTGTGGCCTGACAAAACTACCAGAGTTACTCCTCTAGTTTTATTGTAGGAGGAAAAAAGAGTGAAAATGCAGCAGCAGCAGAGAAGACTTTTCAAATGGCTTCATGACAGTTTCACTGGAACACCAGTGATTACATTCATCTGTTTTTAATAATTTCTAGAAGCTTAAGGTAGAAGCTGATTAGATAAAGGGTGCAGGGCATTCATCTCAAGAAGAATTTAATTAACCATGAGTAATTATAAAATCAGGTAGAGGAGGGGGATTCAGTTTAAGAAGAGGCAGTGGAGCCAGTGGCAGGGACCATGGGAACAAAATTCAAAGAGTTCCGTATTCATGAGCTTATATTTTTCAAAATTTCTACCCCATTAGAATTAAATACAGTATGTCTTCTGAAATTGGCATGGTTCTCAAATCTTGAATTTACCAACTACATAGGAATTTGAGAAGACCTTTCCTCCGAAAAAGGAAGTTAGAGACAGTGTGACCCACAGCAACAAAAATGGATCAAGGCCCACGAATGTCTGGGGACATCTATCCATTTGATCAGAGTTCACAGACTGGAACTGAACCCAGTTTTTTACCTCCACAAAATTTGCAGGAGAAACCAGGAGCTGGAATGTACAGTACATAGGACTTCTTTATCTTAGAGTTATTTATGGTCATGGCAATTTCTGTCATCATTTTCTCATAACTTGAAAACCATTGATTTACCTCTGCACTTTGTCATATCTTGCACCTCTGTAAAAAATTTGGGTTACGTTTTGAAGCATTCCAAATACACACAATTTGATTTCTAATTAATGAATTGTCTAAAGTTGCAAGTTGATCTTTTACTTCTCAATCTGTGGGAATATTCCAAGTTGCACCATTAAGGTAAATGCTCATTAGGTACAGGAGGTTCCTAAAATTTGTCACCAATGTTTTATAATTAACTTTGGATTCAGCAAAATGCTACAACCTCCCCCCCCCTCATATGGTTTCAATAATATACTACTGACTTCCCACAGTCAGAAATTCTGCTATTTTGGGAACATCTACTTTATCAGTTCATTGATTGTCAGAAATATCTGCAATTTTTGCTGAAAGATTAATATGGCTATCAACCTGGAATTCATTGCGTTTGTGACTGGCTTCAGCCAATTAGTAATTTTCTCTTCCACACAGATGTTTATGGTGCTTAATCACTCAGATTATCTATCTCTGATAGTTGACATAGATAATCTAAATGATTAGGCAACATACACATCTTTGATTGTTGACATTAGGCTTAATTCTTAGGAGGAATACTGGGAAGATATTGATCTCATTTTCCCATATTTATTTGTTTAAGGGATAAGCAGTGGAGCCCTAATAGCTACCTGGATCCTTCAAGCACCATCCCCCTTTGTCTTAGGCCCCATGACCTCCTCAAACCATAACTGTTGAAAATGATGACACTTCCATTTAATGCATAAAAACTAATTACATATTCTAATAATCCAAAATTCAGAGATAAAAACAAAAAAATTCCTATGTTTATAAATGTCCAACTGATTTTGCACCAGTTTCCTACCAGTGTTAACCACAATATTTTTTATAAAAGGAGTTGCATTCAAAAGTCCCATATCCTACTCACAAACACACAAAGAGAGAAAGAGAGTATTTTGGTGAATGGTTTTAAGATTATAGTCCAAGTCCACAAGCACAAATTGCATCAGATGTCCATGGCAAAAGTCCATGAGGTTATGTAGTCTGCAATAATAATAATAATAAAGTTGGAAGGGACCTTGGAGGTCATCTAGTCCAACCCCCTGCTCAGGCAGGAAACCCTATACCATTTCAGACAAATGGCTGTCCAGTCTCTTCTTAAAAACTTCCAGTGTTGGAGCATTCACCACTTCTGGAGGCAGGTTGTTCCACTGGTTAATTGTTCTAACTGTCAGGAAGTTTCTCCTTAGTTCTAGGTTGCTTCTCTCCTTGATTAGTTTCCATCCATTGCTTCTTGTCCTGCTTTCAGGCACCTTTGAAAATAGCTTCACTCCCTCTTCTTTGTGGCAGCCCCTGAGATATTGGAACATTGCTATCATGTCCCCCCTCGTCCTTCGCTTCGTTAAACTAGACATACCCAATTCCAGCAACCGTTCCTTATATGCTTTAGCCTCCAGTCCCCTAATCATCTTTGTTGCTCTTCTCTGTACTCTTTCTAGAGTCTCGACATCTTTTTTACATCGTGGTGACCAAAACTGGATGCAGCATTCCAAGTGTGGCCTTACTAAGGCATTGTAAAGTGGTATTAATAGTTCATGTGATCTTGATTCTATCCCTCTGTTAATGCAGCCTAGCACTGTGTTGGCCTTTTTGGCAGCTGCAGCACACTGCTGGCTCATATTTAAGTGATTGTCCACTAGGACTCCAAGGTCCCTCTCACAGGTACTGCTATTGAGCAAGGTACCCCCTATACTATACCTGTACATTTGGTTTTTCTTGCCTAAATGTAGAACCTTGCTTTTTTCACCATTGAATTTCATTTTGTTAGATATTCCCAGTGTTCAAGTCTGTCCAGATCCTCCTGTATCTTAAGCCTGTCTTCTGGAGTGTTGGCTATTCCTGCCAGCTTGGTGTTGTCTGCAAATTTGATGATTTCCCCATCTATCCCCTCGTCCAAATCGTTGATGAAAATGTTGAAGAGCACTGGGCCCAGAACAGAGCCCTGGGGCACCCCACTACACACTTCCCTCCATGTAGATGCGGTTCCATTGAGGACCACATGTTGAGTACGGCCGGACAGCCAGCTACGGATCCATCTGGTGGTGATGCTGTCTAACCCACATTTTTCTATCTTATCAAGTAGTAGGTTGTGATCTACTTTATCAAATGCCTTACTGAAGTCCAAGTAAATTATATCCATAGCATTCCTCTGATCCACTAATTTTGTCATTTGGTCAAATCAATGGTCCAATCAATCAGCAGTTGGGTATTTTATGCATTCACAAATTCTATAGTATATCTATATACTACCATTTTGCTCTTCAAATAAAATCCTGCCTCTACTTCTAGCAATTGTCCTGCAATTTTTTCCCCCCATAGGGTAACCTGGTTTGGAATCATACCAAGACAATTCTTCTATTAAAGCTCTCATTTGTATATCTTTTAAATGGGCAAAACACTGTATCATAGTGCAACATTTTTTGAACCATAGTACTTCAAATAGCTAACTTGCAGAATATGCCCAAAATCCAGGACCTGTGACTCCCAAGGGAATAAAATTTGGGGAAAGTGTGACTGCTTCACTGCTACCAGACAGCTGCTACTTCAATGCAGTTGAATTGCTTCTGCAGCCATGTGATCATTTAAAATGAATGACACAATTAAATGTCATTAAAGGCCTTAATCAAAAGCATCAATGAATTCGAGAGTATCTCCCTTTTGGTACTGGGAGCTTTTTTAATTATCCAGCATATATCAGCAATATCTTGTCTCTCAGCTTTTTTCTAAAGCCAGTATGAACCACTAGCATCTTTCCATCCTAAGCATTACTTTGCTGCCCTGTGATTCAAAAGGCAAAAGCAAGTTTATTTCACCAAATAAATTATTTTTATATTATTTGTATATTATTGAAATTTATAAATTATTCCAGCCCTACTTGAAAACAATGTAGTTTGAATCAGGGATTGGTGAATCTGAAAAATATTTTCGAATCTGTGAAAAGATTCATAATTTTAATGGAATGGGAGAGGAGAAGAGAGGAGAGGAGAGGAGAGGAGAGGAGAGGAGAGGAGAGGAGAGGAGAGGAGAGGAGAGGAGAGAGAGGAGGAGAGGAGAGGAGAGGAGAGGAGAGGAGAGGAGAGTTGGAAGGAACCTTGGAGGTCTTCTAGTCCAGGGGTGTCAAACTCGCAACGTCACGTGACATGTGACGTATCGTGACTTTTTTTCCATTGCCGGCAATGGGGTGGACGCGGTTTCATTATGATGCATCTGGCCCGTTCTAGTTTGACACCCCTGTTCTAGTCCAATCCCCATTTCAGGTTGTGCAATCTCTTCTTAAAAAATTCCTGTGTTGCAGCATTCACAACTTCTGGAGGCAGGTTGTTCTACTGATTAATTGTTCTACCTGTCAGGAAATTTCTCCTTAGTTCTAGGTGAGGGGTGTCACTGCCGGCCCATGGGCCGGTTGCATCATATAGAGGCCACGCCCACCCCAGCTCCAGCAATGCAAAAAATGTCATGATACATCGTGACACTCATGTGATATGGCGACTTTGACACCCGTGTTCTAGGTTGTTTCTCTCCTTGATTAGTTTCCATCCATTGCTTCTTGTCCTGCCTTCAGGTGCTTTGGAGAATAGGTTGACTCCCTCTTCTTTGTGGCAGCCTCTGAGATATTACTATCATGTCACCCCTGGTTCTTCTTTTCATACAAGTTCAGTACATGTTCCTGTGATGAGGCACAGCCACTAGCTTTTCCTGTGTGTAGCAAAGATACAATTTGACAGTTAAGTGGCAATTGATAGTCAATAACATCACACAATAAAGCAACTTCAGTTAAATTCTCCTCCTTTTCTCCCAGCTTCCCCTGTTTGGAATGCAATAAGGTTAAAACAATGTTTTTAATGCAACTCCCCCTTCTATAGATAAACTTGGAAAATATTTCTAGGGCTGAAGTACTTGAATAACATATGGGAAAGCAGATGGTCATAGGCAGGCCTTGCTGTCTCAGAAATAGGAAAAGGTTTTCATTGTTGATGACATTTAAGTGGATGTGAGAAGATGTGTAGCATGACAGATGAAGACTATAATAACTAGTCAGTTTCCTGATCAAGCAGCTTGGAAATGTCTGACAGAAGCTGTCCATGTGTTAAAATTAGAAGGAGAGTTAAAGAGAACCTGCTTATCTGCTCAAACACAATCATTTTGTGTTTCAGTGTTGTTTATTTCTTTTATTTCTTTTTATTTTTATTTTTATTTTTATTTTTATTTTTATTTTTATTATTTATTTTTATTATTTATTTTTATTTTTATTTTTATTTTTATTTTTATTTTTATTTTTATTTTTATTTTTATTTTTATTTTTATTTTTATTTTTTATTATTATTATTATTATTAATTATTATTATTATTATTATTATTATTATTATTATTATTATTATTATTATTATTATTATTATTATTATTATTATTATTATTATTATTATTATTATTATTATTATTATTATCTTTTATTCATTAAACATGAACCTCAGTCACCTGAACATTAAAATTGGCTGGCGCTGATGGTTGACACGGGTTGCTACCAGCATCCTAGGTGTCAACCAGGTACCTTCTTAAAATATAAGATGTTCCGAGTAGCGCAGTTTTTTGTAACATTGCTGGAGTTATTGCAGGAAGCTGCAGTTTCTTGATGTATTTTGCAAAGTTTTTGGACATAGTTCCCAGTGCCCCGATGACAATGGGTACCACTGTTACACGTTTCATCCATAATCGCGCAGTTTCGATGGCCAGGTCGTGATATTTCGTAATTTTTTCCAGTTCTTTTTCTTCGACTCTGGCATCTCCTGGTACAGCAATATCAATCAGCTGTACGCTTCGGTTCTCTACAACTGCGATATCTGGCGTATTGTGTTCCAAATGGCGATCTGTCTGTATTCGAAAGTCCCACAAGATCTTCACCCTCTCATTCTCAACAACTTTTTCCACCCTGTGTTCCCACGACTTTTTGGACACTGGCAAGTCGTATTTTTTACACAATGCCCAGTGGATTAATTTAGCAACTCGATCATGTCTAGATTTGTAATCAGTTTGTGCGATTTTGCTGCACTCACAGATTAGGTGTGAAACAGTTTCAACTTTGTCATTGCAAAGTTGGCAATTTGGATTGTCAGTGGATTTTTGTATCTTCGCTTTCATGGCATCAGTTTGTAATGCTTGTTCTTGAGCAGCCAGTATTAAGCCTTCCGTTTCTTTCTTGATGGTTCCCATCTTAAGCCATGCCCGTGTCAAGTTGTTATCACATTTTCCTTCAATGTTTTTCAAATGCTGTCCATGCAAAGCTTTGGTTTTCCATCTATTTAATCTGTCATCCAGCTGTTTTTCCTTATATTCTGCCTTTGTTTCTGTTAAACAATGTTTTCACAGCCTGCAGCAGTTTTTGTGTACTTTGATTCACATAGTCATTCAAACTTCATTTTTCTTCTTCTACAGTTTGGTGGATTTGCAATAGTCCTCTGCCCCCTATTTTTCTTGGCAGGTACAACCTGTCGATGTCACTTCGTGGATGTAGAGTGTGGTGCATATTCAAAAGTTTACGTGTTTTCCGGTCTAGGTTTTCCAGTTCAGCCAAAGTCCAGTTGATAATTCCAGCTGGGTAGCGTATCACTGGGACTGCCCATGTATTAATGGCTTTAATTATGTTTCCAGCATTCAGCTTTGATTTTAAAATTTTGCAGACTCTCCTGATGTATTCCTTTTGCGTTGACTCTTTGACTTTTCCATTCAAGATGTTATCTGCTTCCAATATGCCTAGGTATTTGTAACCGTCATCCTTTGCTAGTGCTTTCACAATACTTCCATTTCCCAGTTCTATTCCTTCTTTTTTTGCCATTTTTCGTCGTTGCATGGATAGTACAGCACATTTTCCAAGGCCAAAGTTCATTCTGATGTCGCTGCTAAATAGTTGGACTGCGTTGAGTATTGATTCAAGTTCAGTGTGGCTTTTCGCGTACAGTTTTAAGTCATCCATGTACAGCAGATGGTTTATCTTGCCATGCTGACTTGAGATGTAGTATCCCTGTTTTGTGTTTCGTAAGATTATTGTCAATGGAATTAATGCGATGTTGAACAGTAGTGGTGAAAGTGAGTCCCCTTGGAAAATTCCTCGTCTGATGTTAATTTCACCAATGTTCTCCCCATTTACTGTTAGGGCTGTTTGCCATTTTTGCATATTTGCTTTCAAAAATGTACATATATTTTTGCTGATTCCAAAGTTTTCCAAACACACATTAATCCAACTATGGGGTAATGAGTCGAATGCCTTCTTGTAATCAATCCACGCCATATTTAAGTTCGTTTTCCGTCGTTTTGCATTTTTAAGTACCATTTTGTCAATGAGCAGCTGATCTTTTGTTCCTCTTGATTTTTTATAATTTCGTTTTTGTTCTACCGGATACAGACTGTTTTTCATCAGATGGTTGAATACTGAATTTGCCAGTATTCTTGTAAAACGTTTGAACGTTGTTGGCAAACAAGTAATTGGGCGGTAGTTACTTGGTTCTGTGCTTTTTTCTGGGTCCTTCATTATCAAGTATGTTCGGCCAGCTGTTAACCATTCTTCACTTGTGGCATTTTGGAGCATTTCATCAAACTGAGTGGCCATACGGTGATGGAGGCTGGTGAGATGTTTCAACCAGTATCCATGCAGCTCGTCCAGGCCAGGTGCACTCCAGTTCTTGGCCTTCTTTACTTGTTTTGCAACCATATCAGCGGTTATTACAGTATTCTCCATTTTGTTTTGTGTTGCTTCTTTTTGGAAATCTTTGATCCAGGAGGCAGTTTTATTATGTTCCACTGGGTTTTCCCACAGTTCTTTCCAAAAGTTTAAAGTTTTTTCTTTACATGGGAGAACACTAGTTTGGACTTGATTTTCGTCAAGTGACCGGTAGAAGAGGTGCTGGTTTCTTCTGAACTGGACATTTTCACGGTATTGTTTTATTCGTCCTTCGTATCTTTCAATTTTCTTTGCTGTTGCTATTACACGCTGTTTTAGTTCTTCCATGGTTTCCGTTATTGTTTTTTCCTCCAGATTATATTTTTTGTATAAACTATTTTTCAGCTTTTCATTCTTTAGTTTTCCTTCTTTCAAGTATTTCAATTTGCTGACATCTCCTCGTAGTTTTTTTTTATTTTATTTTCAAGTCAAATTTTCCACTTTGGTGTTCCAGTGGGCTTCTTTTTTGGCATTTTATAACCCAATTCTGCAGTTATAACGGCAGCTGTATGTACATTAGTTGGTTTGTTTCATACAGTGTGCTGGATGGGATGGAAGTTAATATGTTGTTCACAGCATTTAGTATATCTTTCACTCGTTTGCTATGCACTTCACGAATGGCAGGCAGTCTTTTTCTTTCTGTGTTTTCTTTGATGTGGTTTTCTATCTTTTCTTTCAGCATTTTCGCTAGATCACTTAGCTCTACATTTTCGAGTTGTTGTACAGGGGAATCTTCACTCTGTGTGGCGGCTTCTTCTGCTGGTTGGTCAGTTTGTTGGTTAGTTTGTTCAGGTGTTGGACCAATTTTTTCAGCCTGTTCATCATCATTACTTGTTGTTTTCTTTTTAGCCAATGTTTCTAGTTGTTGCATTTCCACATCTGTAAAAACTTTATTACGGATGATGTAGCGTCTTTGATCCATTAATCATTGTTCAATTATATCACTTTCCGGATGTTTTTCCTTCCACAGTTGCATCATTCTTTTTTGAAACCCCCTGGCTGTTGGTTCTGCCTGGTAGTAACATTGGATGATTTCTCGATTTTCTTCGGTTGTCCAGGTTTTGCGCTTTTGTTCCAGTCACTTTACAGTTGTACGCTCTGGTTCCCCAGCAGTAGCAATTGAGCCCTGTGGCCCATTTTCCGACAGATGCCCAGGAGCCATAGCATCTGACGCGGTCCTTGTTGACCCAGGCGACGACCGATCCGGTATGGGATTTCTTTTATTTCTTCTCATCATTAGTGATGGGGGGTGCCTGGGTTGGTTCACGGTGGCTAAGCCACTACCGGTCCGGAGATCGGTAATCCCATAACCATAGGGACCGCACCCGATAGCCGTCCAGGCCCAGCCACGGGTTATTATTATTATTGTTGTTGTTGTTGTTGTTGTTGTTTTGATTTTAAAAACCTGCTGGTAATTTCTCTTGAGATTCATAGAGAAGAACTACAGAATGGCAACCACTTGATCTCGCTTGAACGACAGTTGCTTTTTCAGGATTGTAGCAATAATGTAAGCAGAATAATTCTGGTCTTTATTTCTGTTCCACCAATAAGAAAATACTTTTCATTGAGGCAATCGCTGTTAAAGAATATGCCCCATTTTCTGTTTTACCAGGCTGATTGTTCAGTCAGTAAAACTTTTTTTGTCATAGAATGCACCGGAACAGAGTTCCAGCGCCTTTTTTCAACGGACCCTGCTTCTGTCCAAATAGTTTTGTGGAGCTCTGTGAAATCATTTGTTGGGGGTACACAATTAATGTTCATGAACTCACTTAAAAGTCGATTCCATCAAGTTTCCATGCCATTCTGCAATATATTTTACAGTAAAAGAAGAAAATTCACATTAATTTCTGTGCACAACTTTGCATTAAATAAATGTAGTTCTATATAGTGTTTGTGTAAAGAAATGTATCACAGATTCAATGAAATATATTTAATGCCATTGTAAGGTCCTAAAGAATAGATTAGGGATAGATCATTTTGGAGAAAATCTTTATGGTGGCTAGTTAAAAATGACTCAATGGCATTTAATCCATCAAACAAAGAATATATTCCAATTCACCCAACAGCTGGAAAGTATTATTTCAAACAATTAATTTAAAAATTCAGACTGAACAAAATTAACTGATAGTCTAACTTAAATCTGTAGCTTTTTCTTCAGATAGATCCAGAAAAGACAAGATAGTTTGTTTTAATGTCTGGGAAGATTTGATTTTTCTTAAGAGAAGTGTATACAATCTGGGGAAAAGGGATTTGCATTTTCCTTGTGGTTTTGCGGAAGAGTTCTATAAAAATTGCATATAAATGCCTTTGGGCAAGCATTCTACAAAAATTCAGACAGATGCAAAACTTCAGGAATTGTGGTGAGGATTAGATTTTGATGCACAAATGATACCAGATAACAAGCTGATGCTTTGTATCCCAGATGCACTATTATGTGTTTTTTTTTTCAAAAAGTGCTCTAATAGTTATATTTTAGTTGAAAATTAAAACTAGCAGTCACAAGCTTATACCTTTCAGCACTTTCTGTCCTTTTACTATTATTTATTTCTTATTTATTTTATTTTATTTTTTATTAATTTCAGTTTCTATGATCATCTTATCATCATCATGCCTCTTGAAGCTAACAACAGTTAAAACACTATATAATAACAACATAATAAATACATAATTGACAGCTTATATAAAACTACAAGCAGCATTGACATAAACATTACATGGGGCTGGCCATACATTCTGACCCCCTGTGCCTATAATCTGACAAGTCTTCAAGACCTTAGAAAAGGCCAAAAGAGTTGGGGCTAATATAATCTCTGGGTTGGTGGGGTGGTGAGGATGTTTCAAAAAACAGATGCCATGATAGAAAAGTTTCTCTCTCCTGGGTCCTATTTGATGGTGCTCTAATGGAGTTTAGAAGATACAAATGATTAACTTTTTTTTAGATTGTTGCTGATAGTATCTTCTGAATCTCCAAGACAAACCCAAAGTTTTGAGGATTTAGATCACTACAAAAAAAGACATTCTTCTTGGGGCAAATTTTTGGATAGTGTCTTATTCATATAAGGTTATAATGTGGGATAGACAACTTTAACCTGCCAAATCTGAAATAATAAAAAGTGGGAAAGAACTCAAGGACCTACAGTAGTGGCCAAAATTGTGGAAACCTTTTGGGGAAAGTGTACAGTAGAAATGCCACCTTTGGTTAAGTTTCCATCAATTTTTCTTCTAATTTCTTTATAACTGTAGCCTTGTTCACTTAATAATACTATTTTACATCGCTTTCTGGGCAGCCAGTCAACTCTTTGCACCATTACTTTAATTTTATTACGTTTTACAAGCTCACTAAATGAAAGGGGGGGGGGAAAACCCAACCAACTTGATAGTGATCACATAACACACTGACAAATGTCCTCCTCTCAGCTTCAATACATGACATCAATAACTGAATCCTACTGTGATCTGATTGGCTCATTGCCAAAACAAGATGACACCTGATTGGCTCTCTAAACACTCATGCTCATTGGCTACAATCAGATGAAGGAAAGCTACCTGAGATCAACCTAAGCAAGTTATGCTTCCTTTTTCTGGTTATTTAGCTATACCTTTTCATAGAATACAGTACAGATAATTGAACAAACTATGTTGCATTACATTCTTGATTAAATTATCTTTCCATTGATATATAATTTTATGGTACTACTCCAAAAAAAAGTGGTGTTATTAGCCATTAAACCTCAAAAATACACTTTTCCCAAAAGGTTTCCACAATTTTGGCCAGTACTGTATAGGTATAGGCAAAAGCAGAAAGGCTATCATTCTACCATTACTGCCTCAACCGCAGTGTCTTCAAAGTAATAGAGTCCTTCAGAAAGAAATCCTTCAATTTATCATTTTCTCCATGGTTTGTCCAGCAAATATCAGCAAATGGGTTAGCAAATGTATAAAAAAATTGTGAACTATTTTAACTACCTGACTATTAACTATTTTTGTAATGAAGAAAATATTTATGTAACTACCATCTCTCTCTCTCTCTCTCTCTCTCTCTCTCTCTCTCTCTCTCTCTCTCTCATCAATCTATGTCTCAATGTCTCAAATTTATAGGCTGCCCAACTGAGAATGACTCTGTGTAGCATACTAAATAAAAACAAGCAATATAATACCTGCAAAAATAAAAGGTCATAATTCAGACGTTAATAAATTGATGTGTTAATAAAACTCCCCCAGTTGAAAAATGTCTTAGCCTATACAGTGGGGAAAGGCCCAGGCTTCACGATTAAAATACAGCAGGCTCAGGGACTTCCATTGGGATACTATTTCAGAAGGCCTGTCCTGCAATAGTGAAATCCACTAGATCTCATTAGATGACATTGTATAAACAATGGTAGATAGAATATACCTACTCTGTTGGATTGTGTCAGGTCAGCTGAAAGAATGGGAGAATGGTGATCCTTTAATGTAACCCCTTAGACACAGTTAAGGGCAGGTAAGGAGAGAGAGTCTAGGAATGCTACATCATGAAAGCCTAAGAGTTATCTTCTGCCCTGTGTTATACCAAGCAAAGTCAAAGTAAGGATGATTTGAATTTGTTTCTTGCTCTTTCTACTTTCCCAGAATTGAGTTGTTTCCTTTTTTCCCTTAATGGAGCTTTGCTTTCCTCCTCCTTCCCAAGGTCAGATCTATATTTTCACTTTGGGATAACCAGACTCCAAGCCATGAAGGGCTCTACAATCAATTCCTTCAATTACTTCATGATTAAGAAGACAATTTTATCCAGTTCCTTAATATGTATTTAATACTTATGACTCCTGTACCACTTCTGCCATAATTTAGCTTCATTTATTTATGTTTTCTCTTCCATACCTAACCAAAGTTATTTAAAAAAAAACATGATTTGGATTAAATTTTAAGGTATGGCTTTAAAAAAAGAAAAGAAAAAGTCTTGCAAGAAAGCAAGTAGCTCATTGATCTAGGTCTGAACTACCAGGATCTTTATGGCAATAACACAATATATAAGTAACATTATTATGCACAGAAGTTTCCTCTGAATCTGACCTTCTATATAAAATGTATTTTTCTAATTAATTAAAATCCATAAATTGCGGAAAGCATTGAGCCATCTTGATCTTTAATTGCAGAAATTTGCCTTTTTCAATGGAGCACGTGAAAGAATAATTGCTAATTATAAGCACTTTCACATCTACAAACAGTAATTAATTAAACTATACTTCATGCCTGTGAAGTATTGCTATGATTATTTAACTTATGCATATAGAAAAGTAAACCATCTTTCTAAGGAAAAACAAACACATATTTCCGTGTCAAAAGAGCGTATAAACAGTTTGTATTATTACAAAAACACACTAAAATAAAAAATGAAATTTTCCTGTCAGCATATACCAAAGGCTTTGAACTCATTTCAACAACTATCTCCACTATGCTTGTGGTATGGTTATGTGTACCTCAAAAATGATTTTAAAGTGTTTTGGACATCCCACGAGCATGCTTTAGATTACAATAATCCCTCTTTTTTTCAGACTTCCAGTGAGCCTTTAAAAAAATAAATAAATCATGCAGTTGCAATAATTTTATCCAATTGACTCTTTAAACAGATACCATTTTTTTGACTTGACATAAAATAGATCATAAAATATTTTGAACAATACATTTCCAAAGTTATTGGCATGGTTGTCTATGGAGATTGTCAGTCATCCAGGTCATGGTTGTCCTAAAGTTTCTTGCAGTTAGCAAACAATGCTTTAAGTATGAATTGGTATAATTTGGTTACTCTAGTATGTCTAAAAGGAGGAATTCATAGGTTAGTGATAGGCACAGGTTGCACCCTAGAAAGAACCAGGAGTTACCTGGGGAGAAAAAACATATTTTTAATAAAGACAATATAGGAGAAAAACAAGTATTGTCCTAGATAGCATGAATGGGTGGGAATAAGACAAGAAACTACAGAAAAATGATCAGCCATTTGGAGATCCAAAATATATGGAAATCATAATTGTTTGATAAGTGTAAACACAGAGAATATTTTGTTTCGAATAAGTGGATTAAGCACACACACATGCACACACATCCATATGCACAAAGCAAAGAAATTAGCAGAAACCTAAACCATGAGTGATTTAATTGGCAATTTATCATATATATAAATAAAGATTTGAATAAGTGGGAGAGATCATTTCCTTTTTACATTGCAAGAGGCTTTGGGGGCCTTGCAATGGACCTGGAGGAAAAGGAAAGTAGTAAATTAAATGAAAATGAAAGCAGCCTGACATCAAGGAAAAAAAAGTGCCAATCTTTTTTTTTTTTTAAAGTAATAGAAGATAGATTAATTAGAATGAAAGAAAAGGAGGTGGGAGGGAAGAGAACATGACAGAACAAATGTCACAAAATTCACACAATTGTTAAATTATGATAATAGAATGCGTGAAAAAGAACAATTGATACAATAATGATCTTTTAAAAAATGAGCAAAATCTGTATAAGCAAATTATTGCCAGAAAAAGGAGCATTTACTATATACATCAAGAAAAGGATAATTGCCAATAATGAAGTAAAAGAGAATAAGGAACAGTTAAGATTCCGCCCCTCCTTCCCAATTGCTGTTGATGCTGCTGAATAAAATAGCATTAAAGATAATAAACAAATCCACAGAATCTGAGAGAAAATCATCTTCATTCACCAATGAAACATCATACCAGCATGGATGCTTCCATGCCAACTAGGCACACAATTAACTCACTACAAGTAATCCTCAATTTATGACCACAGTTGAGCCCAAAATTTATGTTGCCAAGTGAGAAATTTGTTAGGTGAGTTTGCCCCATTTTACAACTTTTCTCGCCAATTTCTGATTTGAAGCAGATTTTTGAACATAGCATATTCAAGAGTTAAAACAAAGTATCAAAAGAATATGCAATTATAACCTAGTTCAAAGAGCTAAGTACTAATCAAAATCCAAAAGATTTTTTTTATTAAGCTGAAAGTATATTCTATTTCTTGAATCTTTCTGAAGGCATTAAACTATTAGTTTGAACTACCAGTATAAATTGAGAAAAAAAGAGGGGGAAAATAGCATGATGCATTGATATTTATATTAACCAATTTTCTAATAGGAATCAGAAACAACTGGCTACTCCACAGCACATACCCTGTTTTAGATGACATTAAAAGTGTCTAACAGTTGTGTTGTGCAAAATTGACCAATTAAGACATCAACGGCCTAAGATGCCCCAAGGAATTGCAAGATATAGAGAATTACATTGGTTAACAGATGCTTGGCTAGAACAGGATCAAACTATGAAGTCTGAGAATAAAATTGTAAATAAGCAGAAACCAAGTAGATTTTTTTTAAAAAAAAATACTAATGATTCAAAGTGATCAAGCCAAGTCTTCTCAAAGCACACACATATATTGGTTTGCTCATGGTTTTCTTTCACTTGTAAAACCATTCTTCCCAAGGGAAAATTATTCAGGAAATACATGCAATTCTTTTATGTGGTTCATTGTAGAGCATTTACAATACTTTTAGAACAACACTACTCTTACCTAACTACATATCACCCTCATAGTTTTATGAGCAACACTATATGGAGAAGGACCGACTTGAAATGAGAAAGCTGTGGGGCTGTGCACATGAATCCACTTCAAAATTTAAGTTGCTGCATTTCCCTAGGGAGTTTAAATATCTGGTTTTCAAACATTTTTTTTAGAACTCTACAGATAGATAATTGTCCAGAATATCTAATTTTACTAGCTTGAGTATATGCCAATTTTTATGGAGCATATCAAATGCTGCCCACTGAAACCAAAACTGGTCAATATTTAGGCAATAAGATTTAGATATGCCAAAGGAGGCTCCTTTTTACCCCTTAAACCCAACCCAGCACCTGCTCAAATGCGAAAAGTTTTTTAAAAAGAAAGAAAGAAAATGGTTCCACGGCTTTGAAACAAGCTCTGAGTGGCAGAAAAGGGAAAGGCAGAAAAAAGTCCTGTTTTCAGTACCTGAAATCTTTTCAGAGATCTTGGAAAGCTGGTTATTAACTTCCTTTGGCTTTTTCATTCAAGAGGTTTTCTTACCTAAAAAAGTACACTCACCAAAGATTTGTACATGGACCAAAGATTTGATGAGCATATCCCAGCTTTTATACCTTTTTGTATAGAATTTATACTCACACACACACACAGGATGGAGAGAGAGAGAGCGAGAGAAAAAAAGAGAAGATAGATAGACAGACAGATGATAGATAGATAGATAGATAGATAGATAGATAGATAGATAGATAGATAGATAGATAGATAGATAGATAGATAGATAGATAGATAGATAGATAGATAGATAGATAGATAGATAGATAGATAGATAGATAGATAGATAGATAGATAGATAGATAGATAGATAGATAGATAGATAGAATGAACCAAATAACGTTTTGATTTTTGCTGGGTAATATGAGATATGCACTGATGAATTTTTGACTCCTACCACAGAAGAATGGTGGCATTATGGGATGGCACTTTCTGTTGAGGGATAGGTCCCTTCCTGCTGAGAGATACAAATGATTTGATAATATAATGCTGAACAAGAGCTCATTGGTATAAAGTCTAAATTACTCTAAGACAGATCAGAAGCAAAGATACAGATGAAATCTTGTAATGCACAAAGAGGGAAAAAGATTCCAAGAGGCCATTTTGCTTTCATTTTCAAATATTTTTTCATAAACCTTCAAGCCAACATAATTTTGTTCATAATGGAGCTTTTTAGGAAAAATTATCCATCCATTAAACTTTCATGGACAGTTTAAGTTTCTGATTCCTCAAGATTAGATTGTTCCACTGAAACCTGGGCGATGACTGCCCATTTTCAACAATGTTCTGGGTATTGTAAAGGTGAAAAAGAATAAAACAAAAATAACAGTGTTTGTATTCATAATATCAAAAAACTGGGGAGAAAAAAAAATGTTTTTCTCTCTATGTGATTTCTCTAGATTTTTTGGAATTATACCTGTTTATACTACCTAATACTGACAGGTTTTTTTAAAAACAAAAAACAAGCAAACAAATGCCATCCACAATTATTTCCTATTTACAAGTCAGATTAATATCAGTTAAATCCAAAACATTTGAAAGATGCCATCTTGTCAAGCCCTGCACTTAAAGCATTTTTTTTTTCAATCTGCAAAAGCTTTAGAAAATATACATGTCTTCATATGCTTACAAAAATATTTCAATATTGGCACCAAGACTGTATTTCTAAGCAGAACATCTCACTATAAGAGATGTATTATTGAAAAAGCCATTTCCTTAGGGACCATCTGCTTCAATTTATTTAGAAGGAAATCTGAAAAACTCAAAAGCTGATCTTCACTATGGACAGGCTTTTAAGGGAGGAGAGATGATGCTTCAAATAATCTGAGCTATATTTCAATGCTTTGAAGTTGATTCCCCAATTGTACTGATTATAAGATGCCAGTGTTGTCCAATTACTTTTAACAATATCTTTGCCCTACTTGGATTGATTGATTGATTATGTGCCATTAAGTCATTGTCAAATTTAGTAATTACACCAATAGATTTTCTCCATGATGATCTGTTCCTATCTTGGTTTTGCAGCTCTTCCAACTGAGTTGATCCAACTATGAACTTCCAACTGAGTTGATCCATCACCCTACTCTTTTCTTTCTTTTCACCTTTTCCAAAAAATTTCTCTAAAGAGCTAGGTCTTCACATAATTTGCTCAAAGTCAGATAAATTGAACCTCTGGATTGATTTGTTCAATGAACTTTTGGTTTGTTTTCTTGACTGTCCACAGTATTGGTGGAAGTTGCCTTCTCCATCACCAGAGTTTAGAAAGCATCAATAGTCTTCCTCTATGGCTTCTTCAAAGTCCAATTTTCACTTCCATATGTCACAAGGGAATACCTATTTTACATTGGATGAACTTTCCAGCAACATTAAAAATAATTTGCACACCATTACTAGAAATTGGCTTTATGTCAAAGTGGTGCAATAGATTGTGCAAAAGGTAGATTAGGAAGATTTGGTGATGCTAAATATCTTTAGTCTTTCCAATACATGAAGCATCTTTCTTTTTTGTGTGTAAGTGTGAAAGAAGATGGCAGTTAACAAATCTTTTAAAAACCTAGAGTGCTCTGAAGCTGGAACGTTCTACCATAGGATTATTCTGGAAAATATTATTAAGTCATCCTACACAGTAAGTGTTAAGTATTGCTGTTCAATAATATGGAAGCATTTCTAGTAGCAGAAGTTTGACATCCCAAAGGTGCTTTTTCATGAGGCAACTGGACATTCTTGTTTTTCTTTGAAGATGTTTCGCTTCTCATCCAAGAAGTGGGGAATGGAAGGATTTATACTCCTTGCAGACAGCTGGTCATTTGCATTGTTTTTTATGAAAAAGCATCTTTGGGATAACTATGATCTGGATGACTGAGAATCTCTATAGACATTCAGAAGTTTGACAGTAAAATCATTTGCCTACAGTACAATGATATTTTGGAGGTGCTCTTTCCTATTTCTCTAAGTTTGTATCTTGTAATAAAGTAGACAAAGGATGTCTATAATCAATGTTCTAAGCAGAATGGTCCCAAGAGATAGAACTTTGAGTTGAACATGCTTATTGGTTTTTTATATGTTCGTAGAAGATATAACTATTGCTAAAACAAAAATTGTAATTTCATATATAAAATCATCAGAAATTAGACTTAGCTTTTATACAATGTAGGACTGAAATATATTTTAGCATAAATTATAATGTAATGATCATTTTTCAGTCAGCCATGAGTAAGATCATACCTGTTATCTCTGCTCCTGGCTTCCATTAGATCATCTGCTATCCTATATGGACTTGAAAGTTTGGAGGCCTTGATTGAAAATAAAGTAATAATAGTAAGAACATAAATATCAGAGATTCCATGCCCTTGATGATTCTTTCTTTAATATCTTCTTTTATGGAGACAGGATGTATTAACAGTTTTTATCACATTGCTTGTTTTTTATTAATTATTTGTTAATCAAAACTAAGGCTGTCCACCTTTGCAACAAAACATTAATTCTAAATATAAGATGCCCAGTTCTAATTGTGGGAACTTTCAACACTCTCCTTCATCATCCTTCACTGCATTCCTTATGTTATTCTATTCAAAACTTTTAATAAAAGTATATATATATATATATAAAGCTATTTGAGAATAATCACAAAATGTGCTTGGCAGAAGTATCCCTCATTTTTGTTCTAACTTGAATCTTAGTGGAGAAGACTTGTTGAGTCAAAACATTACAGGCCTGATCCGCATCCTAGCCCAGCACAACGAATCAAGAAGCAATCCATCTGATATCCATCTGCCATCAAAATTGGCTAATTGTTCTCTTGAATACTTAAACATTTTTAGGAGTGTGGAATCTCAGAACTCTTTACCAATGACAGCGTAACAAAAGCTTAAATTAGTTTGCACAAGATTACATTTAAAGCCTCAATCAATCTAACAAAATCCATAGAACAAATGTGAAGAATTAGTAAGACTAAAGGTCTTTTGGAAGCTGATTTATTATATCCACTTGACCCAGTCTTTGTGTTAATGTAACTTATGTGATTTATGGTGTCCTCTCTTAGAACCACAAAAGAATAAAGAAGTGCGATTAACATCTGTGACATTAAAAGAATTATCAGAAAGTACAAAGCCCCAAAAAGGGAGAAAGAATATAGCTTTCAGAGGCAGGGAAAGGACTTTTTATCTATTTTTAATTTGGCTTTATGTTTAAGATTACATTCTATCAACCTGTTAGCTGTGTGGAATGTAATTGCAGGCAATTTGAGTTGACAGGAAAAAGTCATCTGACATATACTGTGATTGTTATTCACTAAGTAAATTCTTGATGGATGTGTGGTTAGCACATAATTTCAGGAATGGGGCTAGATGCAGAACAAATCAGTTGAAATTAACTTCCAAGCATTTCAAAGAGAATTAAGCATTACTAAATTCAGCTGAAATCTTATATTTCCCTGAGTATAAGTTCCTATAGTATTATAAAATAATAATTATATTCTATGAGAAGGAAGACCAACTTGAGTGTAGCATGGATTTATTACAAGATGGCATTTGACTCTCTACCACATGCTAGGATGATCAAGTGCCTAGAAATAAGTGAGTCAGTAGAAACATCAGAAACTTGTGCAAAGATAAAAGGCACAGTGGAAGACACAGTTGCTGGTCAATGGTGATAGACTGAGACAAGTTAATATCAAGAGAGAAATCTTTCAGGAAGCTTAATATCACCACTGCTGTTTGCCATTGCATTGATTCCTTTGCCAACAATACTGAACAAGTCAGGCCATGGCTGTCAAATATCAAAAACATCTGCCAGGTTATTCCATTTCCTTTAAATGAATGATCTGCAGCTATATGGAAAAATACCAACTGAAATAAAAACACTGTTCAACACTATCCATATATACAGCCGAGATATCTCAATGGAGTTTGGACTGGACCAATATGCCCCCTTACCAATAATATGGGGGAAAATCTTGAAAACTGAAGTAATCAAGTGCACCTCTTTTCAAATCATGAGAATCCATTTTCACAATAGACTTCAAATACATTGTAAGAAGAGAAAATGGATGCAAGATATAATAATATTAAGAGTGGATGTAAAAGATCACTACAAATACCTGGACATCTCTCAAGCTGGTAACTTCAAACACATTATAAAGTCAAGAAGGTTTGTAGTAAGTACATCATGAGAGTGAAGAAAATCTTAAAGTCCAAATTCTCTGGAGGTAATACCATCAATACAATTAACACCAGGGCAATTCCAATCATTAGATATATAGCTGGAATAGTGAATTGGACTCAGGCAGAAGTAAAACCCTTGATAGGAAGACCAAAAAAATAATGACAATGAAATGCCTTTCATTCATATAGCAACATTGCTGTACGTTGGTATATGTCTCTATTTTCTAAAAATAATAATAATAATAATAATAGGTTGGTGTGAAATGTTGCAAGTACAACAGACAATTAAGGAAGAAAAAAGGGCACTGGAAAGACAGTGAAGATGATGCATTAAAACTAAAATACAAGGAAGGATTACTGAGCATCCGAGTGATCAAACTGGCCTACAAGAAAGATCAAATGAAGTACAGAAAAAGAGACATGGAAAGGCAAAGTATTACATGGCAACTACATAAAAAAATGCCAAGCAAAGCACATAACAACAAGATCAGGTAATGGCTAAGGGCAGGAAAGTTGAAGAAAGAGACAGAGAAGCTAATTCTGCATAAGACCAAGTCTTAACAACAAATGCATACTAAAAGCAGAATTGAGATGACAGCAAATTCCACCTCTGCAAAGAAGCTGAAGGAACAGTGGACCACCTAGTTAGTTGCTGTAAGAAGATTGCACAGACTGATTACAACCAAACAAAGTAGCAACATGGTGTATTGGAGTATATGCATGAAATACCTTTTGCTGCAAGCAAGTACTGGTGGGAATTACAAAATAGACAAAGTAATAGAAGATAAAAAAGGCTAAAGTGCTTGCAAACTTTATAATTCAAACAGACAACCTGCCACATATCACCCCAGATTTAAACACTGTTGATAAGAAAGTAAAAAAAAGGCTGAATAGTGGACATTGCAGTACCTGGAGACAGCAGAAGAGAAGAGAAAGAATTGGAAAATACCATAAAACAAGAAAAGACCTTCAAATAGAAAGAGAATGACAGTGGCAGACATAAACAAAGATAATACCTTGGGTACAATCCCCAAACATTTGGAGTACCATTTGAGCATCATCAACACTGAAAAAATCACATCAGTCAATTGCAAAGGGCAGCTTTACTCGAAGAACAATAATATCTTTAACACCATCAAACAACATCTGCTAACCCTGGTCCTTGGGAAGGTCTCAACAGGTTGATAGAAATGCCAGATCCAGTCTAAACATCTGTGCTCTATGCCCTAGAAGAGACTGGGTCCAGATTTTCCTGAGTGTTTCCCAGAAAAAAAAAATATTGCATCCATTTTCTCTTCTTACAAAGTTTTTGAAGTCTATTGTGAGAATGGATTCTCGTGATTTGAAAAGAGGTGCTTCATGCCCTCTCACATTTCAAAGCAAGTCTTTCAATAGATTCGTACAGTCATATATGCACATTAGGCTGCACCTTTCCTGTATTGATACAATTATACAATTCTCTATATTTCTTCCAAGGAACCTTCCTACAAGGCAGATTTTCCATATATACCACACAGATACTCAGAAATACTCAGTTATTATAACATGCTAATTATGAATCTAATTGAGTTTAATCTCATGTAACAGATATTGCATGGTAAAATTCATTATTTTGCCATATCTGCACATTGTTTAGGAGCATTGTTGGGGATAGCAAGCACAAATTTACTTAGCTGCCATTAGTGTTCTTCTCATTAAGATATTCTCTCCATTAGTATCTGAGTAAATATAGGAACACGTCTTAACAGTTACAGCCTATTCTTTTTTTAAAAAGGGAAATTTAGGTTGTAATGACAAAAGAACAGTTGTTTTTAACATGAAGTTGTGTTTCTATTTAAAGCAACCAAGGAAATATCTAAGCATTTGCATTTTAAGCCCAAAGTGTATTAATCTTCATAATCCAAATGTAGCTGTGATTGTTTACTTTATGTAAAAATTAGCAGCCTTTGGCTTCTCCCATAAGAAAAAAAATATTATTATTGTAAAACTCACATCTGTGCAATCTTCAGCAAGCCCTGGTTAGTAGATATTTTTTTCCCAGTATTATTTGATTAGTGGTGTTAGATTTTAAAAATAATAACCTCCTTCCGTAACCAGGCAAGAAATTATTATCCTAGAAGCTTAGAGAATAGGAACTGGCCTTGGAGACTGTTTTAATTATAGTGGCTTCTTTCTAGTTTTTTACCACTTTTCTACAATTGCTTGCATTTATTTCCTTTTACTTTGCTATATTTAGTTAATATATAAAGAGCTGTGGTGGTGCAGTGGTTAGAAAGCAGTATTGCTAGCTAATTATGCTGACTGCCAGCAATTTGATTCTCACTGACTCAATGTTGACTCTGCCTTCCATCCTTCTGAGGTCAGTAAAATGGGGACCCAGATTATTGGGGGCAATGTGCTGACTCTGTAAATTGCTTAGAGAGGGCTGTAAAGCACTGTGAAGCAGTATATAAGTGCTGTTTCTATATGTTCTTTTTATCTGGTCACTGACCAAAATAAATACATTATCTATCATCATGTGCATTTGTAATAGCACCTCTCTGTCTCTCTATTATCCTTATTGCTTCAAGAGTGATTTGAAAATTTAGCTCCAAATTAACTAGTCCACCATTTCTTCCAGAAATAGGTAACCATATGGCATGATTACCCATTGCAGGCATTTCAGTGGACAGAATTTACCTGATTCTCTATTCCCAAAAATCTAGTATCTGTATTGTACATAATTAGACACCTGATCACAAGTAGGTGTGGATTGGATTTTAGCCATAATCACTTATATTTCTTTTTGTTTTTTTTCTCTAGCAAAGCATTTGTAGAATTAAATTATAATGAGCTACTGAACAGGTTCATCAAAAGACTAAATATGGACAGACAGGAACTTGGCTTGTCTTAGGTTTCAATTTATCTGTAATTAATAAATAATTACATAAATGTAATATTTCTTCAATTATGGACTTTTTAATTAAACATGGTCTTCACTGGCTTATAAATATTGCACTGAATGGTTTTCCAAATTTCTCAGCACTTTCCAATCAGGAATGCAATTCAATTTGCCAACTTAATCCTAATTTGCCGTCAAGTGTGAAGATGAATATGTCATCCTATATCAAAGGAAACAGTTTACCATTTCAGAGTTAAAACAGATGTCATGATTTAGATGTAGCAGATATACTACATGACTTTCCAGTACCTTCTGCCTGTAAATATCTTAAGGAAAATAAGACATCTTGGATTAATAAAATGTCTCCATCACTACTGCAGCTGTTCTTTTACAGTTCATGGGCAATCTGTATTCATTGTAATAGTCCCCATTATGCAGTATAATCTATAAATCCACCTATCTCATAAGAAAAATTTATTGCTGGAATTGGGGTTGTATTACAGATCTCATCCTAGCAGAATTGAGGTGATCTGAGGAAATAGCTTACTTTTTTATATGTAATGGTAGGGAAATTTTTAACAACAATAGTAAGAACTAATGCAAACTAAAATAGAATAAAAAGAAGAAAGAAAAGAGATGAAAGAAAAAGCTAAAAGTGCAAAAAGAAAAATGTAGACGTAGACAAAAAAAGATATAAAGGAGTGGCTTCTGATCTTTTTCACAGCAAATATAGGTACAATTATATTTTAACCTTTCACTCTATTCATATCATGATTGTCTTCTTTCTTTCTTTCCTGCCTAATCATGAAAATCATAAATCACAACTTCATGTTTTCCTTTTTTACCCCAAAAGGATGTAAGGGATTTCCAATCATCAAAGGCAGATATTGTCTTTTCTCTGATCAAACAAATTAATTTAACCATTTCAGCAAGTTGTGTTATCTTCACCAACCATTCCTCCATTGTAGGTATTACCAGGTATTTCGATCTTTGTGCATACAGGGAAATCAGGAAATCCAGGCAGTTCAAATGGGTATAAAAAATTATTGCAAGCTTAAACTCTCTACAAGAATCTGAATGACTAATGGTTAAAGCAATTTGGTGATAAATAAGGAATTCAAGGTAAGCTGGATCTCATGAAGGGACTCATGACTGATGATGGGTTTGACTTTGGGCTCAACCTGGTCATCTCTTACAACAATAATCTTACAAATTCTGGTTTCAACTGCATTTTAATATTTAAAATACTCTCTCTCTCTCTCTCTCTCTCTCTCTCTCTCTCTCTCTCTCTCTCTCTCTCTGTGAGTGTGTGTGTGTCCCACAATTGTCTAGCTTTTTTACCCATCCACCAAGTTTGATAAAAGAATCATCTTCTTTTTCACATTTCCAACAGAAATTTGAAGTATCTTTATACATGCTAGATAGTTTTTCTGATGTCATATACAAATGGTACAACATTTTATAAAAATTCTCTTTAAGATTATAACATATGGCTTTATTTATCAAACTTATATGCCACCCATCTCACCAGAGGTGACTCTAGGAAACTTATAGACATTGGATAAAATGCAGAATAAAACATGAAAATAATAAATAAAGATATTAAATTTAAATATTCAATTAAAAAAAAGTAAGCAAGATAGAGAAGGAAGATGAAAAACGGGTACAGAAAGGAGATAGAATTGGTCACAACTTCACAGGAGTGGGCAACTATGGTATCTTTAGGACCTGTAGATTTCAACTCCCAGAATTCCTGAACCAGTTTCTCAGGAATACTGGGAGTTGATGTCCACAGGTCATAAAGTGCTAGACTTCCCACCCCTACTCTATAACATTAGTCACCTTCAACAAGTCACACTTCTGTTAGGGCTCCTTTATGCACTTTCTTGCATAAGGCACAGGATTACTTCAGGTTGTAGAAGCTGATCACAGATTCCAACTTCTTTACAGTGTGTTTTTCAGTCGACAATCCTGCGCTTGAACATAAAACAACTTGCAAATTTCAGAATACCAAAGTAATTTATTCTAACTGATTTACAAAAAGACTAGAGTTTTTGTTTTTGTTTTACATATGGAAGAATTAGACCACAAATAGTCTGAAATCTCTCAATTGGAGATGGCTGGGTGGATTCAACTTTTGAACTTTTTATTTCACTTTTGTGAAAACTTTGTAAAAAGTATGTGTATACTTTGGGGAAACATTCATGAAGCACTAAAACTCCCTGGATTAATAAAAAAAGCCAGTATTATTTTAAATGAATTACTGACAGTTTGACAAACAGTTCTAAATACTCGGTTCGGCACTAAATGAATCATATACAATAGATCCCTTGCCTATTCCTTCCTTTCTATAAATTCCATTTCAAGTCAATATAAATTTCATGAATTATTTCATTAAAAGTAATAGGTGGATTTCAAGGAAGTCAAAATTAATTTTAAAAGCTAAATATTATGCTTTGATATGTATGGCATATGCTTAGATATACTCCATTCTTCTGCCTGAAAATCATCTGCCTCTAAGAAAACCATAAACACACTGTAAAGAGAAGAACACATTTTTAACATAATAATAAAAATAATTAATAGATTTGCAAATTTCACCTACTATATAACAATTTTAAAGTTTTTTTTTAAAAGGCATCTCCTGTGATCTTGGATTCTCACATTTTAAGGGGCAAGGTATGACTTTAAAAATGAGAAAACAATGAAAACACGGTTTAACTGTATACTGTATATTTGTGCACAGAATAAAAACAATAATGATTGGAGGCTAAACCATATGATTAACAATTGAGAGAACTAGATATGTCTTGTCTAACAAAAGCAAGGACTAGAGATAATATGATAGCAGTCTTTTACAGTATTTGAGCAGCTGTCATAGAGAAGGGGTTGACCTATTCTCCAAAGCACCTGAGGGCAGAAGAAAAATAATGGGTGGAAGAGCATTAAAGAAAGATCCAACCTAGAACTAAGAAGAAATTTCCTGAGAACAATTTATCGGTAGAATGGCTACCTCCAGAAGTTGTGGGTGCTCCATCACTGGAGATTTTCAAGAAAAGAATGGACAACCATTCGTATGGAATGGTATAAAGTCTCCTGCTTGGGCAGGGGGTTGGACTAGAAGACCTCCAAGGCCCCTTTAACACTATTGTTCTATGTTTAATAGAACAATGTATTTGTTACTCAGGATTATAAACTACTTCAGTGCATTGACTAGCAGAATAAATTCTGTCCGTAACAAGGTTAAACAACAATATCAGTACTTAATAATCATTAATCCTGTTGCACCAAGTGCTTTCCATTATAGATAAGCACCAACTTTCCACTATAGATAAGCACCAACTATTTCAATCTTCAAAAGATTTCTAGAACAACAGGCCTTAATGGCCTTCCTGATTTCTAAAATCCTGTTGATATGTGTTTTATAGAAGAGTGGCACCAGCAGATAAGGCCTATTTTTGATTGCTCTGAAATCACGTTGAACTAAAGACTACAGAATCTTACTGGATAAGCAGATATTGTACTGCAGGGAGCAAATAGTCCAAGTATTTTCCCTTCACTGTACTTAGCGTGATAGTACTTTCTGAAGTCTCTTCAGTCATAGGATTCAGTTTAAAACCAAGTACCTTCCAAACTCTTTCTTCAGTTTTTGAAAGGTCCAGCTCATCTTTTGCTAAGAGTCCCTCATCTTGAAAAGGTATTCCCTTAAGTAAGAATTCAAATTGTTCTATTCGGCACCATCTACATAGCCAGGGTTCACTTCTAGCGTTCTTCTCTTTCTTCCAAACCACATTCTTCAATAAGAAGGTATGAAGAAAACTCACCAGCTGTGATTTCAGCTCTTTCACTTTGCCAGCCGGCACTTAATAGTCCCTTGCAGTGTCTTATAGTTTGTATCAAACTATTTCATTTATTCCCCTGTGGTTCGGTAGAAAGGGATAACTGTCAGTGGGGTTGAAGAAAGTGAGCATCAGGAAAGCAGAAGCTACTTCTTGACAGATTGACAAATTGCTGTTCCAGTCTCTTAAGTGAGGTGTCTCTGATCACCACCTTCTCTATGGCAGAAACAGAAGTCCTTCTCTTTTCAGAGCCTCTAGATCTGAATTGCTGAAGCTGTGGAACTGAAATAGAAGAACTGCAATTGGTATAATAAAAATGAAGTATGTTTATTAATTTGGAGGCTGGTCTTTCTGCTTTTATATAGCAAACATTATCAAGGGTATTACTACAGTTGTATACAGATGCTGAATGAGAAGCCTGTGTTATTTTGCTTCCTGACCCTTCTCAGAATATCCAACACAATCTCATTATTGGTATGTACAGTAACACATTCATTTCTAACCTTGTAATGTTACATTTGGAACAGTTGTCTGCAATAAAGAGACGCTTAATGTATCAGGCTCCTGAACAAACCTCAGCAAATATTTTCAGGCACACATGGAGTCTCTCTATAGATGACAAAGGCTAGAGAAGAAATCTTAATTTAATACTACAACATACTCTATAAAACCATTGAATGTTCTCTGTATAACTCAAGATGCAACTTTCTTGCTATATCCCAGGGCAGTTAAAGCTGTTGCCTCTTCTTCCTTTATCATTCCATGGACTCTGATGTCTGTCTCAAAGACAAAGACATTGGAAGTAAGTAGTTGTTGATTGTTTATACTGCTCATATTTTTATACTGCTGTCAGCTTCAATCTCAGTGGAGAATCCAGGGATCTGAGGATGGATGGGAGAAAGACCAGATGTTCTCATTGTGGATCTTACCCACTGAATGTATTACACAGGGAAAACAATTCAGAAAGCACTTGATGCTGTGATCAGATCATTCCAAGCTATGGTTCATAAAGGGAACAGTCATGCCTGAAAATAAATCATTTCCACTTTACCAAGTGCCATATGTAAATGTTGCTTTTTGTTGTTCAGCTTGCCTCTCAACCTAGATCCCATTAGGCATTCCTTACTTAACAAGTCTGTCATTGCTAAGCTTTGAAAGTCCGTCCAATGAAAACCATTGAAAGTCTCGAAAACTTACTTTATGGTGATTTATGACTCTTCAAGCCTTTGGCTTCTGTTGAATTCTCAGACACATATTTTTGTCACAAAGTGTTTTAAAATTGTGAAGAAAGAGGTAAACAAATGTTCAGAAGAACAGGCTAATTTCCACATTAATTTCATTTCCCACTTGGGAGAGCAAACAGTGATTTCTCATATAGAAAAATGTGCCCTGTGAAAAAGCATATTATAATTACTATTTTTATTAGATACTGCAAGATATCGAAAGCAATTTCCCCTGTATTAGTTTAGAGTGTAAATTAACACATTTACAATTAAATGTAAAGGAGGTATATCCAATAGAGTCTAGTTATCATACTAAATATATGCCTAATTTGAACAACTGTTTAGTCATATAAAAATAAAAAAAAGTTTTTTTGATTCACAGCAATGAAAGCTAGTTAATGGAACATATATACTATTGAGAGTGCAAATGCAGATCTGCACCTTTTAAAACAAAAAAAAGACATATCTGCAATAATAATTTAATATATTTTTCTAGAACATTTATTCTGGTTTTTTACATACAAATCTCATTTTCCCACTAGTGATTAATAGTCTCCCCTATTGTGCTGAACAACATCATTGTGCAAAACTAACAATGTTTGTTTATTTATTTAGATTTATCTTATTTAATTTATAGATTGCCCAGCTTCCAAACAACTCTCAATAGCTTAAAACTAAAACCCAAGTTTTTAAACAAAATATACAACAGACCAGAAAAATAAAGTACCCACCTACCAACCCCCCCCCCACTAAAATAAAGCTAAGCAAAATAAAAGGATAAAGGGGGTTCATAATCATCATGTCCACAGAACAACAATTCTTCAATAATTTCCTGAAGAATGTAAGGGTGAGAGCCCCACAAATCTCTATTGGGAAATCATTGAATGATGTATTGCATGATTCAAAAAGTCTTGCAAATTTCCTGGGTCATGCAAGATTACATTATTTAATTGATGGAACTCAGAGTGCACTCACCCTGCTTCGCAGGAGCCAAGATATAAAATTGGTTATCATCTGTATGGTGATTACCGCAAGGAGGTAGAGGGTTTGGTGAATTGGTATAAGAAAAACAGTCTAGGACTTCCGGATCCGGTGGCAGCGCCCGCGGACGTGCAGAGAACTTGTTCTCTTGGCCGTCCAGTTTCCCCCCGCCAGTAGACCCTGGATAGGGTCGAAAGTCGCCCTGTAGGGGTGACCACCATAGAGGAGGGCACTCGTTGATCACGGAGGGAGCGGCGGCTCCCTCTGAGGTCTGAGAAAATCACCTTTGGGCCGACGGGGAAAAGATCGGCCAGTAACATGGCCGATCACTCAGCTGCTCCAGCCGAAAGTCACAGCAACATCTAAGCACAAAGAACCACTGTGGAAGATCCGGGTGAGAACTTTCCTTCCCTCTTGTTACCTTCCTTACTTCCCTATGAAAAGCTTTTAGAAACTACTCCCTTCCTTAAAAAAGCAGCGTTTGAATACTTGGGGAAAAAAGTGACTTTGCTATTGTGTATTTGAGCTGTTGGAATTTGGGGGATCCTGAAAAAAAAAAGAGAAGAAAAAAGCCTTACTGTGACTCTTCCTCTCTGTTTGCTTGTTTTAAATTTAAGTGGAAATTTTAGGGAGGGGGGTGGAGTGTTTTTTCTTCCTCCCCCCCCCTTCTGAATATTTTTATCCACTTTAAAAAGAAAAAAAAAAAACTACCTTGGCTACCGGGTGGAGTTATGTGGATTGGAGGGCTACATTGTATCTTGGAAACTGGCGTGAAGCCCAGAAAGTCTTATCGTAACGTTGCCATGGTAGCTGAACTTTTGAACCTGGTGCTACGCCCAGACACTGCTGTTTTCTTATTATAGAAAAAAAAAGGAGAGAAGAAGGATGGAAGCTTATTCACAGCTCAATTATGGATTGATATTAGCAAAAATTTTGGAAACAAGAGAAGAACTAAAAGATCATTTTAGGACACTAAGAAATGAGGATGGTTTAGAGCTAAAAACTGGATTTCAAACTCTTAGCATGATATACAATTGGATTTACAATTTAATGAGATGGAGGATCTATATTTACAATCTACTGAAGAGGAAGATGTTACACCTTATACACAAAGGATGGAGACTTCTGAAGACCAAAGCAGAACTTAATTGAAACATCTATAGATGTAAAAACAACAGAAATGGACTCTCTAATACGAGACATTAAAAATGCTGATAGTACATATAAACAACGAATAATCACCACACTGGCTAAGACTGAGTATATAGTGCAGACAATATTGGGAAAAAGAGAAGAAGACTATGATCAGACGCAACTGTGGGAAAATAATAATAATAATAATAATAATAATAATAAAGTTGGAAGGGACCTTGGAGGTCATCGAGTCCAACCCCCTGCTCAGGCAGGAAACCCTATACCATTTCAGACAAATGGCTGTCCAGTCTCTTCTTAAAAACTTCCAGTGTTGGAGCATTCACCACTTCTGGAGGCAGGTTTTTCCACTGGTTAATTGTTCTAACTGTCAGGAAGTTTCTCCTTAGTTCTAGGTTGCTTCTCTCCTTGATTAGTTTCCATCCATTGCTTCTTATCCTGCCTTCAGGCGCTTTGGAGAATAGCTTGACTCCCTCTTCTTTGTGGCAGCCCCTGAGATATTGGAACACTGCTATCATATCCCCCCTCGTCCTTCTCTTCATTAAAATAGACATACCCAATTCCAGCAGCCGTTCCTTATATGCTTTAGCCTCCAGTCCCCTAATCATCTTTGTTGTTCTTCTCTGTATTCTTTCTAGGGTCTTGACATCTTTTTTACATCGTGGTGACCACAACTGGAAGCAGTATTCCAAGTGTGGCCTTACCAAAGCATTGTAAAGTGGTATTAACACTTCTCGTGATCTTGATTCTATCCCTCTGTTCATGCAGCCCAGCACTGTGTTGGCTTTTTTGGCAGCTGCAGCACACGGCTGGCTCATATTTAAGTGATTGTCCACTAGGACTCCAAGGTCCCTCTCACAGTTACTACTATTGAGCAAGGTACCCCCTATACTATACCTGTACATTTGGTTTTTCTTGCCTAAATGTAGAACCTTACTTTTTTCACCATTGAATTTCATTTTGTTAGATAGCGCCCAACGTTCAAGTCTGTCCAGGTCCTCCTGTATCTTAAGCCTGTCTTCTGGAGTGTTGGCTATTCCTGCCAGCTTGGTGTCAGGAATGGAGACATTAAAGTAGCATCTGCTTTTAAGTCTATCAACGGTAAAAGTGTCAGCAGTCAAACTCTCTACCCATTACTATTGATCAATTTTTTTGGGGGGGGGGGGCTCTCTAAAACAAGTATCTCTTTACCTTTCTTAGTTTCCAGACAATTGAATAATTTATTCTAGTGACATAGTTTCTGAGTCTGACATATTTTACGTTATCCCTGTGAGAATTTAAAAAAAATATTGGAGACATTTCTAATCATATTTGTAAGGGTTGAAATATTTTTATTGTTAGGAAAAGTGACCTACACTGCCACAAAGTAAGGGGGGAAAGGAAACAGGAAATCTATGGAAATTCTCAGTCATCCAGGTCATGGTGGCTTCAAAGATGCTTTTTCAAAAGACAACTGGACTTTATTTTTTTCCTTGAAGACAGATTCCTTCAGTCAGAACTGAAGAAGCTCCTTGGATGAGAAGTAAAACTTCTTCAAGGAAAAATAAATTCCAGTTGCCTTTTGGAAAAAAAAAAAATCTTTAGGAAAAAGAAAGGAAAATGAAAAGAACACACACAAACACACGTCTGAATAAAAGACATATTCAGATACAATACTTCTTTGTTTGCATAATTGATAAATCAGATGGTCCAGTTTTAATTTTTTTTAAACTATTGCTTTATTTTATGGAATTATGAAAGCATAAAATAACAATGGAGATGCTCCTAAAATATTAACTATTTTTTGCAAAATGGCCTTTGTCCTTGGGATAGGGATGTGAAGCTACAAACTAATGTCCAGCAATTTTATGTTCCTTCCTATGTCATAATTCTTACTGAAGTTCATTGTCAATGGAGCATTGTCCAGAATCCACCTATGAAGTCAGTAAAGAACTAATTTCCTGAAGCTTAACCCAAACAAAAGAACATCAGATCTAGTGAAGTAGATTATATGGTTCTTGTACTCTTTCTTTATTCCTTGACAACTGGATTCCTGGCTTGACTCCAAGACTCAACTTCTGCTCAATGTCCATCATGAAAATGTAGAATCAAAACACTGGGCGAGATTTTAAACTATTTTCTCCCACCAGCTCTACTTATTAAAGTGCTTACTTTATTCTTGGAGGGCTTAAGAATTTCCTTCCAAATTTTCTTGGCATTAAGTTTATCAGTTTACTTAATTTTTTTGGGAAGTGGTCAAGGGTTGACAGCTATTTTGTCTCACACAGATTACCATCCCTCTGATATCCTGACTGCTGATCTTACCAATTTTAGAAAGCTCAGTGGATGGACTTCCACCATAATATCTTTAAATGAGACACTGTGGAGGCTACAAAGGGATCAAAGATGATTATACTGTAATTTTCTTTTCCTGTGAAAGAAAGTTCACAAGCCATTTATCTCACCAAACTGAACAAAAGCTGGCAAAATAAATAAATAAATAAATAAATAAGAACTTGGTATTTTTTCTGCAAGGTTAGGTTGATATATATATAGTTCTAGGTTGCTTCTCTCCTTGATTAGTTTCCACCCGTTGCTTCTTATCCTGCCTTCAGGTGCTTTGGAGGATAGCTTGACTCCCTCTTCTTTGGGGCAGCCCCTGAGATATTGGAACACTGCTATCATGTCACCCCTAGTCTTTTTTTATTATTATTAAACTAGACATACCCAATTCCTGCAACCATTCTTTGTATGTTTTAGCTTTCAGTCCCCTAATCATCTTTGTTGCTGTTCTCTACACTCTTTCTAGAGTCTCAACATCTTTTTGTGTATTGTGTGACCAAAACTGGATTCAATATTCCAAGTGTGGTCTTACCAAGGTCTTATCAAGTAGTATTAACACTTCATGTGATCTTGATTCCATCCCTCTATTAATGCAGCCTAGAACTGCCTTATCCACATTCATATTACTTTTCAGATACTAAAAAGTTACCTGAATTCACCACATTGCACAAAGCCATGATGGTTTAGCTTGGAATTGCTTCAGAAGCCAGAGTTTAGATTCATCCATCTTCCTCAGCTATGAAGCATGAACTAGCCTACTGAGATCTCGGTCGGTTTAGGATAATTATAGCTCTGCAGATAAATTTCATTCGGTTTTGTTTTCATGCAATGTGTCAAGCTGAACCAAGAAAAAACACATGATAACTTAATGAATTAAAAGATAATTTCATAGAAGTGGATAATTCTCATTTTCCTGTTGCCAGGAGAACACAATCCCAGCAGCGGGAATAACGAGAAGTGGAAGACCAGCTATGTTATTAAAACAAGCAAACAATTCTACTGGGTTTGATTGATTTAATACTTTGGCAAATAATATAAAAGTAAAAAAAATAGCATTTTCAGTGATGACCGTGCTTGTACAACGTCTTATAGCTTGGATGTCCTATTTTAACTGAATCAAGTTCTGTAAATGAAAGGAAGCTTTGTTTATTAACACTTATCATCAGCTAATGTCGTACCGTATATAATATATCCCAATCAAGAAGGATAATTTGTAGCTCAGGGTTGAAATGATGGATTCTTGGTGCTCTCTAAATGTGGTTGTTTTCTTGCAGATGTTTCATTACCCAAACCAGGTGATCTTACCTCGTTTGGGTAATAAAACATCTGCAAGAAAACAACCAAGCTCAGAGAGCACCAAGAACCCCTCATAAAAATGGGTTACTAGGTATTATATCCAAGAATTGCTAATCTGAGATCCTTGAATTTGAAAATTGGAAAGGGAATGTCGTTCACAACACATTTTGGAACATACAGGTAATCCTTGGCTTACAACAGCTTGTTTAGTGACCATTCAAAGTTGCAACGTTACTGACAAAAGTGAGTTATGACCATTTTTCACACTTGTGACCGTTTCAGCACCCACCCACCCCCGTGGTCATGTGATCAAAATTCACAGGAGTGGCAACTGGTTCATATTTATCAAGGTTGCGGTATCCGTCATCTGTTGCAATCTACTGACAAGCAAAGTCAAAGGGAAAGCCAGCTTCGCTTAACAATCCTGTTACTAAATTAACAACTGCAGTGATTCGCTTAAAATGGGGCAAAACCCACTTAACAAATGTCTCACTTAGCAACAGAAATTTTGGGCTCAGTTGTGGTGGTAAGTCAAGGACTAACTGTAATGAGAAATGCAACCTTTTGTGAAATCAGATTTTAGGTCATCTGTGTACATATCTGTGATACCGAGATGATGGCGTCTGCCTTAGAGATTTTGGGAAGCAAATTAGTTTTCCAAAAGGCATAAAACAATATCCTTGAACCGCCCCCACTGCTTCATTGTAAGCTAGTAAGTTTCAGTATTTAATCTGATTCGCATTTATTCGAAATAGTATATTTTAGAGCTGGAGTCAAAGGGACTTTCAAAATTCTCCACCAGATTTCTAAGCGAGGGAATCAAATGAGTACTTTCTCCACGTTTCTGAAAGAAAGATAAATTCTCCAGCTCTTTCTCAAGCGTAGGATATGAACTTAATTGCTAGTAAAAGTCTCACAAAATCTCTCTCTCTCTCTCTCTCTCTCTCTCTCTTTGGGGGGGAACCTACCCTGAAATTTATAAGGAGCTATGGGAGCTTCAGACCATTGAAGAAATTGTTGAAGCAATAAATGAAACATTTCACCCACCTCCTCCCCCTCTCACCTTAGTCATCTCAGAGGCCAGTAAAGGCACAAACATCACATTTCAGCATGAAGATTAACAGAATAAGAGGGTTGGAAGGTACCTTGGAGGTCTTCTACTCCACCCCCCTGCTCAAGCAGGAAACCCTATACCATGTCAGACAAAAGGCTGTCCCGTCTTTTCTTAAAAGTCTCCAGTGTTGGAGCACCCACGACTTCTGGAGGCAAGCTGTTCCACTGGCTAATTGTTCTTACTGTCAGGAAATTTCTCCTTAGTTCTAGATTGGATCTCTGCTTGATAAATTTACATCTGTTCCTTCTTGTCCTGTCTTCAAGTGCTTTAGAGAATAGGTTGACCCCCCTCTTTCTTGTGACAACCCCTATCTAACTATCATGTCACCCCTTGTCCTTCTCTTCGATAGACTAAACATACCCAATTCCCACAACCATTATTTATTATTATTTATGCCTCCTCTTTCTTCTCTGAAATGAAGTCTGAACATATTGAAAATACACAGATGTACAGGAACTTCTAAACAGATCTTCCTAGATGGGCTAGATCCTCCGAAGTCCAGATGGGAGATTCCACAAAAGATCATGGAGAATAAGAAAGCTAAGATCCCGTGGGACTTCCAGATCCAGACAGACAAGCAGGCACTAGCCAATCAATCAGATATCACAGTAGTTGACAAGGACCCAAAAAATCCTTGGTGGTGACAGATGCAGCAACATCAGGAATAAGGAACATACAGTAAGAACCTAGAGATGTATCAGGGCTTGAAGGAGGAATGGGAGACAATGCCAAGTGGTCCCAGTGATGGTAGGACACTCGGGGTTGAAACCTCTAAGTAGGAAGATTGGCTCCAACAGATCCCAGGAACAATATCAGACGTCTCTATCCAGAAAAATGCAGTGTTAGGAAGATACAGTGTAGGACAGGGGTCTTCAAACATGGCGCTTTTATGACTTGTGGACTTCAACTCCCAGAATTCCTCAGCCAGGCTGAGGAATTCTGGGAGTTGAAGTCCACAAGTCATAAAAGGGCCAAGTTTGAAGACCCTTGCTGTAGAATCTTCAAACTCGCAAGACTCTGGTAGAGGACCCAGACTGAGGAAAATACAGACTTCCCCTACTGGTGAGAAAGGAATTTAGATAAAACAGATAAAACAAGTACTATTTTTAAAAAATGCAGACCAACTCCTTTGGCTGTGTTCAATAATATTATACTAGTAACATAAGGCATGGACTTAATTGCACTGGGATTGTTTTTTTTTTTTTTACCCCCTCCTTCCTCCAACATATAGAGTGAGCATGGTTCTCCTAAATAGCGAATTGGGAAACTGTGACCCATTTCTGAATGACACAGTTTTAATGGTACGGAGTATATGAACCTGGTCTTTGTATTTAAAAACTAGGACTCACAACACTTGGGATTCAAGGGGAAATTAATAACCGTGTAGGACAGACACTGAGTATGCACTGTCAACTCCTTCCAGTCCTTGGAAATGATAAAGTTACTTTAAGGAGTTGTGGGCAAGTGTTAGTTGTGTGTCTCCAAACATTTTGAACCATCTTTTCCCTTGAAATCAAATGTATTGTCTCGCCCTGTTAAAAACATTGCAAGATCTTCAACTTTAAAGACTGAAAAGTGTGTTCGTTAGACTAAGAATAAAATGCTTCTCAACTACATCTGTCCAAAAGGAACAGAGGTTTATCTGTAAAAACATAGCCTTTTTAACTTGGTCAAGATCTCAGTAGAATTGATATCTTATCCATTTCCAGCTATTGTGCAGTATATATCTTTAAATTCCTATCCCACTTGGCCAATAAAGAATTCTCTTCTAAACTCAAGTCTTTAGCCTTCAGCCAGCTAAATAATCCCATCACATTCTAAAACTGCTATGAACATGGATATCTGGAAAAATAGGCAGCATAGTAACATTATCACAAAACACAGGAGTCATCATTACGATAGTGAAGAAGCAGAAAGCTTTAAAGATGCAACAGGAAATTCTGATCATTTGTGAAGATAAAGGAATGTCTAGTAGGAATTAAGGAGTGTGCTTTTTTCTCTTGTAACACTTGTTTTGGAACACTGGCCTGATATTAGATGACTCCAACTTTGGGAAAATCTCTTCAGAGGTGGCTGTTCTCCCAGGCATAAGGGCTATGAATTTGTTGAACCTGGTTTAATTGATGGTTGATGGGTTTATCCCCAGTTGCTATTTTCTGCTTTTATTACATGCTTTACACTTATTGTGGTAACTTTGGTTTTGATGTGTGAGCTTCACAGAAGGAAGGAAGGAAGGAAGGAAGGAAGGAAGGAAGGAAGGAAGGAAGGAAGGAAGGAAGGAAGGAAGGAAGGAAGGAAGGAAGGAAGGAAGGAAGGAAGGAAGGAAGGAAGGAAGGAAGGAAAGCTTCCAGTGATGGAGCATCCACAACTTCTGAAGGCAAGCATTCTGGTTTGAATAACAGAATAACAGAGTTGGAAGGAAACCTGAAGATCTTCTACTCCACCCCTCCGCTCAGGCAGAAAACCTTATACCATTTCAGACAAATGGTTATCAAATCCCTTCTTAAAAACCTCCAGTGCTGGAAAACCCACAACTTCTGGAAGCAAGTTGTTCCACTAGTTCCACTGTCAGGAAATTTCTCCTTTGTTCTAGGTTGCTTTTCTCCTTGATTAGGTTCCATTCATTGCTGCTTGTTCTGCCTTCAGGTGCTTTGGAGAATATGTTGACCCCCCTCCCCTTGTCAACGCTGTTAATATAGGATATTATTGCTTTGACAAGATATGCAGAACTGTCTGGTATTTTTAGAGTTAATTCAGAAGACAGAAAACGAGGAGATTCTTGAGGAAAGTCCGGGAAAGAAACGGAAGTAAATCTTTGGCCTCCAGCCTAATTGGAAGACGTAATTCATGACTGTAAAATAAGGGAGGGGTGTAGCAAGAAAAGAAAGACGCAAGCCAGAGAAATTCAGTTTCTGGCATCCGTCCATGTAAGTGCCAATGTTATTTTTGCAATAAATGGATTCTAAGAGGTAAAGGCCTCATGTTTCTCATTAAAAGCAATCTTCCTTTGGAACCATAACACCCCTTCTTTGAAGCAGCCCCTTAGATATTGGAACACTGCTATCATGTCACCCCTAGTCCTTAGGAATCTTTTTTTTCCCTTCACATTATGGCAAAATCAACTCATTTCCACTCAAATGTTTTGCTCTAAGGAACCAGAAAGAACAATTCTGCTGCATCTTCTCCATGGCAGCTTTTCAAATATATAAAATCTATCATCTCTCAATTACATTATTCCTTATCTTCCACCATAAAGAAGTTTGCTACTTTTCTACATGCCAAATATCCCCCCCCACCCCCAAAGTTGGCTTTCTTCTCCAGAAAAGGAAACAAAGAATTATCTTATTTAGTTCTATGGAGTTCAATTGCTGGTGGTTATCCATGCATCCCAGCTTTGAATTCTGATTTGCAGCTGCACTGAAGTCAGAAGAGAGACAATGGAAGGAAAGGGAAGGAAAACAGAGAATAACAGAAGAAGGTGGACAAAAGGAATGTTTGAGGCTTACTGTCTAGCTGAAGACAAAGAGATAATCAACACAACACCATGTTTTCATTTCACAGCAATAAAAATAGATCCCCTGCTAGTCACAATCTTTTGCACATGTTTCTTTTCTGCACTTTTAACCATTTCATTTAAATTTGATAAAAAAAAGTAATTTGGCTTTGATTTTTTTTTCCTACCAAAGGAGAAGAAAAAGGATGGCGAAATAGTCGTAGCTGAATTGCAAGATACGGGCTTTTCCTTTAGTTATAAGACAATTAACCACGTGTATGGTGAAATACACATTTAATCATCTGCATTTCGTTTCAATCCCAAGGGAAGGCATGATGAGAAAAATCTGGGTCTTTTTTTTAAAAAAAAACCCTACAAGACATGGGCAGAGGGAAGATTGTAGAGTCATCATGAATTTTGAAGCATTTAAAAAGAAAAGTAAAATATTCTTAGACATATTGCAATGATTAAAGACAATTAATCACTGGAACAGCTTGCCTCCAAAAGTTGTGGGTGCTTCTTCACTGGAGGTTTGTAAGAAAAGATTGGACAGCCAGTTGTCCAGAACAGTATAGGGTTTCCTGCTTAGCAGTGGGTCGAGATTAGGGGATAACCAAGGTCCCTTCCAACTCTGTTATTCTGTTATTAGATAAGCTTTAAAATATTCCTGGGGGGAAAAATCCTAAAGGATGCTTGTAATAGATTTGGAAAATGGAAGAAAACTGTTGAAGGAAAAGTCTTCATCATGGTTCAGTCCAAGCTGGGAATAAACAACATGGTGATTGCTTTAGAAAGAAGGTTGCAGTTTATTGAAGAGGAGAGCCAGACAGGAAGATGGCTCTGGAAGAAAAAGAGAGAGAGAGAGCACATGTAGGGAGTAGGTTTTTATACCCTCTGGGGCTTTTGTTTCGAGTTGTTTCCTGTTCCTGTTTGAGGCTTTGTATTTCCTGTGTCATATATTCTGACCTGTGTCCCTTTGGCATCTGTGGGTTAATCCTATTATGTCCTGTCTTAGAGTTTAGGTGAGGTATGTAGATTTTAGGTGTCTTTGTCTTCTTAATCTTCTAGCTGGGGGTCTCCAATCTTCCTGGATTTACATCTGCATTTCTACAGAGCTGGTTTCTGCTTGGGGGAGGGAGACTTGGGGCTATTAAAAAAACTGGGCATGCTTTTCTGCCTCTTTAAAATCCTTTAGGGCAGGGCTTTTCAACCAGTGGTACGGGTACCACCTGTGGTACATTGGCACCTGACAGGTGGTACACGACCATCCTAGAAAAGTGGTAGCGGGGGAGGGGAATGAGAGCACCGCCGGGTGGGCAGGCAGGTGTCTTGCTCAGCTGTGCCTTGGGGGGCACTTTTTTCAGTGCCATTGTAACTTCGAACAGTCACTAAGCGAACTGTTGTCAGTCGAGGACTACCTGTACTTTATCACTTTTTTCCTTTTTTTTTTTTTTTGGTCATCAAGTTTTTAACACCTTGCTAGGCGACTGGTGGTACTCAGATATTGCCATATCCTAAAAGTGGTACAATGGGTGAAAAGGTTGAAAAGCCCTGCTTTAAGGAAATATATTCTGTCTTTTAAATATTTCCTTCTCTGGGGGGTTAACTTCCCACAAATCAATAGGAATTGGAGGAAAGATTTCAACAGAGGCTTTCAACGTTCTTACTGAGTAGAAGGAAACTCACAGTTAATTAAGTATACCGAAAGTGGTTTTTGGTAAAAAAAATGCACTTCACCTTAAAGAGAAATTGTAAGATTGTAGGGCCGAAATGGTCCCATTCCTCTATATAATTTTAATTTCAGGCAGGCTGGCGTGGAAGTTAATACTCTGTAGGGGAGATAAAGGCTCTAGTCTGCCCTTTCCATGGAAACTTGCAAAATGACTTTAAGCCAGCCCTTGTCTTCCTCAGAAGGATTGTGGGACAATGGGTCTTTCTCTGCACTTAGACATCAATAAAAATTACAAGAAAATACTGCTAAATATGAAAGGTCTATGAAATAACGTCGTCTCATTTGCCATGGTGATAATTTAAAGAGACAAACGTATCTGTCGCTTTTATATTCACTCACTTCTCATTTAATTGTACTGTCTGTTCTCTCTGGTTCCCTCTAGTCAACCTTTCATGACTCCACTTATCTCCTGTGTATTTTCCAATGCACAAAATTTTCCCACAGGAGAGTTTCTTGCAGTTACTTTCAAGATGGTCATATGTTCTCTCTTTTTTGGGAAATTTTTAAACAGCCCGCAGGAAAGATTCTTTAAAGTCCATCTAGCCCCTTCCAAAATCAACATTCTAGTCCTCCTTTCATTGTTTTTCCCAAAGGTTAAATCTTTCCCTCTTAATCCTTAAACTTACTTAGTGCTTCTTTCATTCAGGGTAGAAGGAGATACTCCTGGTGTAATATAGCTTGTGTTTTGGAAGTCTCTCGACATCTCAAAACTCATTAACAAACAACTACCTAATGTAGATAAGGGAGGGAATTGATGAA
>JALGBA010004241.1:2900000-2971676 GCA_023970755.1 Azemiops feae
TGGAGGCAGGTTGTTCCACTGATTAATTGTTCTAAATGTCAGGAAGTTTCTCCTTAGTTCTAGGTTGCTTCTCTCCTTGATTAGTTTCCATCCGTTGCTTCTTGTCCTGCCTTTTTTAAGCTTCAGGTTTAAACTTGCTGCAGGGCTGGTCTAGAAGACCTCCAAGGTCCTTTCCAGCTCTATTCTGATTCTGATTCATTGCTGGCATCCTTGCCAACCTCTGAACCTCACTTCCTAAAATTCCTGCACTGAGAGCATTACTACCTAGGGTAATTCAAGGTCTGCAGTCCAGAAAACCCGGCTTGTAGAACATCCACAAGACAACATAGAGGAGAGTCAAAGCAACTTTATTGAAATGGTAGAAAATGTACTGCATGTAGCTTAAGATTAGAATGATGTGGGGCATCTTTGAGGATGTGGGGGATTGTTTTGTTTTGTTTTGTTTTTCTTTATCAGTGACAACATCACTGTAACATCATCAGTGATGCGACCTTGAAGCAATCCGACATTCCTTGCTAGTGGAAGGTGTCCATCCAGGCTTATAGGTGATTGGGTGGACTGCAAAACTGGACAGGATTGGCTTCCTAATTCTTCCCCTGCTGATGTACCTACCCAGAAGCACCAAGGGTACCTGTGTATTTCCACTTCAAAATAGGTAGTCCTCAATTTACAACAGTTCGTTTAGTGACCGTTCAAAGTTACAACAGCACGTGAAAAAAAGTTGACCTGCGACCGTTTTTCGCACTTACGACTGTTGCAGCATCCGCACGGTCACGTGTTCAAAATTCAGATGCTTGGCATCCGACTCATAGTTAGGACGGTTGCATAGTGTCCCGGGATCATGCGATCCCCTTCTGACGGGCAAAGTCAATGGGGAAGCCAGATTCACTTAACCACCAGGGTCACTAATTTGGCAGCTGCAGTGATTCGCTTAACAGCTGTCCCAAGAAAAGTCGTAAAATGGGGCAAAATTCACTCAACAAATGTCTCACTTAGCAACAGAAATTTTGGGCTCAATTGTGGTCATAATGTCTTCTTACTGATGACATTAGCTCTCTTTTAGTATGAACTCTCTCTGATGACACACACACACACAGAGACACACATACACACACACACACACACATTCTCTTTCTCTCTTCTCTCTTCTCTCTCTCTTCAGTATGAAGTCTAATATCGCACTGAAAACTGAATTCAGCCTGATCAATAAAGTTGCAGCCCAACTAATACATTGAGGGACCCTACAGCTTCTAATAGATTCCCTTTGGACAATATGATCATCTTAAGTTCACATTTGACCTAAGATTGGATGCTGTTCCTCTTAATTAGAATAGAATAACAGAGTTGGAAGGGACCTTGGAGGTCTTCTAGTCCAACCCCCTGCTCAGGGAGGAAACCCAATACCACAAAGAAGAGGGAGTCAAGCTATTTTCCAAAGCGCCTGAAGGCAGGACAAGAAGCAACGATGGAAACTAATCAAGGAGAGAAGCAACCTAGAACTAAGGAGAAACTTCCTGACAGTTAGAACAATTAACCGGTGGAACAACCTGCCTCCAGAAGCTGTGAATGCTCCCAACACTGGAAGTTTTGAAGAAGAGACTGGACAATCATTTGTCTGAAATGGTATAGGGTTACCTGCCTGAGCAGTGGGTTGGACTTGATGACCTCCAAGATCCCTTCCAACTTTTTTTTTTATTATTATTATTATTATTATTATTATTATTATTATTATTATTATTATTATTATTATTATTATTATTATTATTATTATTATTATTATTATTATTATTATTATTATTATTTATTTATTTATTTATTTATTTATTTATTAATTAATTATTATTTCAGACAAATGGTTGTCCAATCTCTTCTTAAAAACTTCCAGTGTTGGAGCATTCACCGCTTCTGGAGGCAGGTTGTTCCACTTGTTAATTGTTCTAACTGCCAGGAAGTTTCTCCTTAGTTCTAGGCTGCTTCTCTCCTTGATTAGTTTCCATCCGTTGCTTCTTGTCCTGCCTTCAGGCGCTTTGGAGAAGAGCTTGACTCCCTCTTCTTTGTGGCAACCCCTGAGATATTGGAACTCTGCTATCACATCCCCGCTCGTCCTTCTCTTCATTAGACTAGACATACCCAATTCCAGCAACCGTTCCTTGGATGTTTTAGCCTCCAGTCCCCTGATCATCTTTGTTGTCCTTCTCTGCACTCTTTCTAAAATCTCAACATCTTTTTAATTAAAACAAGGCCCTTTTTATCAAATAGCCACAACAAGTATGTGCCGACGTCTGCCTGCCAGCAGAATCCCTTATTCCCATTTTGATTAGTAAATGGGATTACATTAAAATTGATTCTCCTTCCGTGCTCCATTTGTACACCCTCTCTTTGATTCAATTAGATTGCTGGCCCAGTGCCTCGCCTCGGCTTCAGGATAGCAGAATCGCTTCTGTTCTGTCAGTGACTTGCGTCATATTGTTGATTGATCACTGGGAACTCAGGAAGCTTAACCCAAGGATGAACTGTAATTTGTAAATGCATAGCTTTATCCACCGGTCCTTCTGGCCATTTGAGTTGGCTTAATATAGGATCCCCATTAGTGATTTATGGTATCTTCTAGCATCACCCAGCTGTCCTTGGGGTAATAAAAAGCTCATGCTCATTATTGTTATTTTAGCACAATGGTGGTTGATGACTTTAGAAGATGAGTAATGTATTCAGATAGACTGAGGAAACAATTGCTGTACTCTGCTGTGTACACTTAGTTCTCCCACACTAAGTATACCCACTTCGCATACTGGGTCTAGTTTGGGACACCATGGTTCAAAACAGACAGTGACAAATTGGGGCATGTTCAGAGGAGGACTGCCAAGGAGTGAATAATCTGAAAAACAAGCTCTATCAGGAATGGTTAAAGGAGCTGGATACGTTTAGTGTACAGGAAACATAGCTGAGGAGAGATGTCATAGCAGTCTTCAACTCTCTGATGGTGTCAGACAAAAGGAATGGGTTAAACTACAAGGAAGCTCAGCCTAGATCAGGGGTCTTCAAACTTGGCCCTTTTATGACTTGTGGACTTCAACTCCCAGAATTCCTCAGCCAGTATGCTTGGCTGAGGAATTCTGGGAGTTGAAGTCCACAAGTCATAAAAGGGCCAAGTTTGAAGACCCCTGGCCTAGATGTTAGGAACAACTTTGCGATCTTACATGCTGCTGGACAGAAGAATAAACTGCCCCAGGAGATGTGGGTATTCTTTCACTGGGTGTCTTCAAATAGAGGCTGGATGATCATTGGTTAGATATGTTACGGATCTTGCATTCAGCAGGGATTTGGACTGACCTCTAAGACTGTCGCAGCTCTTTGATTCAGTGATTTAAAAGCTTCCTACCTGGAGAACTAAGAGCCCAAGATATTTCCCCAATGAGCTAAAATAGCTAGTAGTTGTTGACATTCAAAATAACCCTTATTTTCTCCAGCCGGCTGTTGATCAGGGCAAAAATGTTTAGTTCTTGCTTGAATGGCTACGAATCCATGCTCTATAACACAGGAGTCGCCAAACCTGGCAACTTTAAGACTTGTGGACTTCAACTCGCAGAATTCCTCAGCCCCCAAGTTTGGAGAGCCCTGCTCTAACATTGTCCCCACTATGCCCCTTTGGCCTTCATTCATGACAGCTAGGTGTAGCTTGGAAAAAGCAAAAATCATGAGCCATTTCCAGGAAAGACCAAAGGTCCTTTGAGCTGGTACTTGTTGTTGTTGTTGTTAGTTGTGAAGTCGTGTCTGACCCATCGCGACCCCATGGACAACGTTCCTCCAGGTCTTCCTGTCCTCTACTTGTACTATCCATTGCCAATCTTGAGAATATCCCAGTGAGCCAGAGAGTGAAGTTACGTGATACCAATTCTCCATTGCTTCTTTCTTCATATGAGATATTAAGCTGTCATGGTTAAGAAAAAGTGGCATTTGATGCATTTAACAATCCAATCAGTCACAGGGCATTGAAGTGCCAACATGAGATTTAATTTGTTTACTTCAAATAGCAGATTATACAAGGCTTCACATAATCAGCAGAATTGGGTTTACCCCCCAACTAGGATCAGGCAGATTTGACTGAAGTATCGGATAAAATGATCATCACCCTCTACAAGTTATAGTAATTGGAATAATTGTACAGGGAAAGGGCCACATAGAATTACACATCCAATGCGTTGCTGCATTAAGGTTCCCTATTGGACAGCTGACCTCAGTTTTAAAACATCCACTAAAGCAGGGGTGTCAAACTCGCAACATCATGTGACGTGTCGCGATGTATCGCAACTTTTTTCCATTGCTGGCAATGGGGTGGGCACGGTTTTGCCATGCCGCATCCGGGCCACGGACTGGCTGGCAGTTTGACACCCCTGCACTAAAGGGAAGTTCAGCAACTCTCTGGACAAATTGTTCCTCGGATGCTCTGACATTTATAAGTCACCCTTTATACCAAGAAATCTAGATTGGCTTTTCTGCATCTTATTCCCTAAGCCCCTGTAGTTTTCTTCTGTGTGAAATCTCTATAAGAATTATTAATTAGTATTTGTTGTTATGAAATGTTAGGGGGTCTTTTGGCCTTTAGTTCAGGAGCTGAAGTAGTTTACTTGGGGAACACAGCAACAGCCCTGTGAGTTTGATGGGACTGAGAATTATTGATGGCCCAGTGAGTTTCCATAAACCTGACCTTGATCTCATTGGTCCAATATAAGAACTAACCCATCATGTTGAGATGGTTATAAGTGGAATATAAGTTGAAGTGCTATTGCTATTGCTATTTCTTTGGTCAAATGTGCCATGTGAATTGTGTTTTGTTACCTAGGCTTAAAGTTTAGAATGTAGAAGACCTCAACTTCCCCAAAACTCCCTTAGCTTCTAAGTATGTTGAGATTAGAAATATGAAAATTAATAGCTATGCCAAGTGGGAGGAAGTTGGAAGACAGTAAAGTCACTTCTCATCCCCATTACTATAATTCAAGCAGCCACTCAAGTTGGATGTTGGAGGGAGGATGTACAACCAATAAAATATGTATACAAAATCATTATCTTGTAAGTTGTCCAAAGTCACATGACTGTGAGAAGGGTGGCATATGAATTTAATAAATAAACAAATAAGCCATGATTGGAGTATTATGGTCCACACCTGATCCTAAGCCAGAAGTGCACAAACTGAAGGTCTCAGAACCACAAGTGATCTTGGGAAGCTTTGAATTTTGGCTTTGGAATCTGGCAGTTATTTTAGCAAATAGTAATTTTTAATATGAAGGAGAAGTAAACATGACCTTATAAACTAATACCCCTTAAATGGAAATGAAAATGGAAATTATAGTGTGAGAATCATGCTAGGAGAAAGTTTCCGAAGGTAAGAAAATCAGTTAGGGCAACTGAGGGTCTCTGGGAGGGATGGGGTGTCAAATGTTGGCCATGAGTGCACAGTGAAAGCACACACACCCTTTTTATGTACAACACATCTAAAAATGGGAGAGGCTTCAATTAGATGATCACATTTGCTGTCCTGACTCTTTTTTTGACATTGTTCACCCCTTGCAGATGTCCCAATATTAAAACCAAATGTCCATCTAGGAGCAAGGCTGAGAAACACACACACACACACAAACACAAATAATCTTACCATGATAAGTATCTGGGTAATTATAGTTAGCTTTGTACCAGAAAACAGGCACAGAGAATTCCAGAGCTGGAAAAAGTGCTGTGATGCCATCTAGTCTGCTAATGTCAAGAATGAAACTTTGGCAGCTACAGTACGTGCCTCTTCATTTCAACTTGCCATTAGAGTTAAGTCTGTGTGTGTTGCTTAAAATGGGTTAGATGGAGAAACTAAACTTCTACGGTTTCGCTAAAGACTGTGAGAGCCTGAAACCTTCCCAAGGACACTGCAGCAGGTGTGGAGAGGAAGCAGACGGTTCCCATAACAAATTGAAATTGTTCACATGGACTACTTGAGAGGGTAGGGGTTTGGCCAGATAAATTATTGTTTAATTCTATAAACTGGTGTCTGGGAACCTCAGAGTTAGTTTTGCCATGACATTACAATGCTGTGTATTCAATAAACAGAAAGATTTTCGAAAACGGAATAAACCTGGAGTTTTATGTGGATTCTCGAGCTGGATGTTGACACTTAACTCATGCAGGAATTCAAATTCAAGCATCTCAGACTGACATGTTTAACCTCCCCTTCAACACATTGACTGACACCCAGCTGCCTGACTAAAGTGAATGAAATAAGAAATCGGATTGGCAGGGCCAGCTACTATATATAAATAACCAGTAAATTTCATTCTGGTACTGAAACATCTGCAGGAAAGCAACCAAGCCCAGAGAACATCAAGAATGCAAGAGTTCAACCCTGGATTACAGTACATTTACTGGGTGTATCAGAAGGTAGTCCTCATAGACAAATTATGTAAACTACATTAAATGTTTGGATTAATTGCCATTTTCTTTTAAACAAGTTATTTCTTTGATGTATGGCCCTTGAACATTTCTTAGGATAGTAACAATTTCTCTAACATTCACAAATTCTAATGTGATGGGTTCCCTTAGATCATCTATTGACTTTGAATACATGCTGTATTTACTTCTGTTAGAATGAAATTTAAGTTTTCTTCTAGCTTCACCAATGACATTTGGTTCTAGCATGGTCCTTGACCTTTATATGACTCTTAAGAGAAAGGATCTTATGCAGGGGTCTTCAAACAGTGTGCCTGGCTGAGGAATTCTGGGAGTTGAAGTCCACAAGTCATAAAAGGGCCAAATTTGAAGACCCCTGATCTTATGTGTTGGACTAAACCATCTATCATTTCAAGTCTTGATTGACAGCATCCAGATGAACTAAAGAGATGTGTGTAACTCATCATGTGGGCATAAATATCACTTTGTTTCAACATTTCTTTGGCATCCTGGCTCCTCTTTGAGCTTTGTTGTTTCATTACCAAACTGGATAACATCCATCAGTGCCAGAAAAGACTGACATTTGCTCTCTATTTACATACTAGTGAATGTGTGCAAGAAAACAATCACACTCAGAGAGCACCAAGGACCCCCCCAGTTCAACCCTGAGCTACAAATATTCTCCTCTATCATTTCATGAAGAGAAGGACGAGGGGTGACATGATAGCAGTCTTCCAATATCTCAGGGTCTGCCCCAAAGAAGAGGGAGTCAAGCTATTCTCCAAAGCACCTGAAGGCAGGACAAGAAGCAACGGATGGAAACTAATCAAGGAGAGAAACAACCTGGAACTAAGGAGAAATTTCCTGTCAGTTTGAACAATTAATCAATGGAACTACCTGCCTCCAGAAGCAGTGAATGCTCCAACACTGGAAGTTTTTAAAAAGAGACTGGACAGCCATTTGTCTGAAATGGTATAGAGTTTCCTGCCTGAGCAGGGGGTTGGACTAGATGACCTCCAAGGTCCCTTTCCAACATTATTATTATTATTATTATTATTATTATTATTATTATTATTATTATTATTATTATTATTATTATTATTATTATTATTATTATTATTATTATTATTATTATTATTATTATTGACTTCTTTTGAAAGCTGCTCCATTACCTTCCATGCACAACTGAATTAGACTGTAGACTCTGCTGAAATCGGAGACATAAATCAGATTTTGACTGATTTGCCCATTTCTCATTTGATTCAGATCCAAGGGACAATTCTACCCCTGTTGTTAGGTCATTCATTTGCCAGAGATCTTTTGAGGTTAGTTAGAAGGAGAAAGGCGCCATCAAAGAGGAGGAAGAATGATGCATTGATGCCTTCTGAAATCTGTCTCTCACTTTATTGGGGGTTTTTTTGGGGGGGGAGAGGGGGTTAATCGATAAATAAATAAGTACTACCACTTCTCTGTATGGACCAAAGCATAAAACTACACATTTGAAGGGACAAAGATGTTAACTGCACTACTAAACGTCAAGGTAGAGATGGCTCTTTTATTAGATAAAAGTGGCAAGCATCCAAGACACTTTGGATAATTCAGTGGTATTTCTCTCCCCCCCCCCCTTCGGTGTCAGCAGAATGCAAGCCAGATTTTGACTGAATTTCTTCTTCTTGCTGAATCAGACAGTCAGGATGCAGAGGCAATGCCAGGTCAGTTGGAAATCTAGCCATAGTTCTGTCAGTGGCATATAAATAAGCTTCCCTCAGCAAATTATTCGCTAGTTAAATCAAGTTGTGATTCCAATAATTGCCAATTACAGCTTGAGCTATAAATTATGGAATGGGTAGTCCATGGTATCTGGAGGTGACAAGTAGACCAATTGTGCAAATCTGATACTATTCTAGAGTTGTAGAATAAGAGAGTTGGAAGGACCTTGGAGCAGGAGACCCTATACCATTTCAGACAAATGGCAGTCCAATCTCTTCTTAAAAACCTCCAGTGATGGAACACCTACAACTTCTGAAGGCAAGCTGTTCCATTGTTTAATTGTTCTCACTGTCAGAAAATTTGTTCTTAGTTCTAGATTGGATCTCTCCTTGATAAATTTCCATCGATTAATTCTCCTCTCAGGTGCTCTGGAGAATAAATTGATCTCCTCTTCTCTCTGATAGCTCCTCAAATCTGGGAAGCCAGATTCACTTTACAATCATGTTACTAACTGAGCAACTACAGTGATTCATTTAACAAGATTTAAGGAGATGCCAGCACTTGCAACATGCATGTTGTCTGCTTGGACTCTCGGGCGAGAAAATTGAAATTTCTGATTTACTGGTAGTGCCATATTTAATGCCTTGTTGATCCTAGGATGCATGAAATGGTCAACGCCAGATTGTACCAGTGTAAATGTGGAAATTATAATTAGAGGTTTTCTATGTGAGATATCACCTGATTAATTGGAAGTCTTGTTCCATTCAAGTAACAGTTTGCATAACAGAATATAATTTATGTGCATCTCCTTAAAAAAAGTAGCAAATCCTCGGAATAATAAGAAACATCATGTCAAAATTAATTGTGCATGTAGATATTTGCATGTCATTATTAAATGAAGAAAGAAATACGTCTCTGGAAAAACTGTGCATTTGGTGCAGGTTTAATTTCCCTTTCTAATTGATGAAGTGAATCATGCTAGAACACTGAAGCCTTGAAATTATGTGCCAATATTGTTTAAATCAATGTTACCCAGTTTCTGACAGCTGCAACAGACCTCTCCTGATTTAAAATTCCCAGCAGGATGCACTATAAAAGAAATCCACTCAAATGATTCCAGAACTTCTCTCCTACCCTTTTGTGATTGCCTCCTTGAGCTATGGGTTTATAAGCAATTAAGTTGCCTCGATCATTCCCTACATCCTCACTCATAAAATTTTAGAATCACAGGGCTGGGAGGGATTTTTCAGTTCTTCTACTCCAGTCCCCTTCCCAAGGCAGCAGTCCTTATACCATCCAGGACAAATAATTGTCCAATCTTTTCTTGAAATCCTCCAGTGATGGAACATCTACAACTCTACTGCAAGAGGCGAGTCATTCCTTTGATTCATCATTCTCACTGTCTCGATTCTGTCCATACCTAAAATAACTTTGGTTCTATTTTTAGCCCTGTTTTGCTCTGCTGACCAAGATCTTTGAACCATCCATGCAGACCAAGAAGAATCGCATATTAAACATCTGTCTGGGACTAGAAAATCTACTTGCATCCCCATGTTTAAACTTCCCACGTTGGTTTATTTATCAACCAGATAAGAACTTTCTATGAACCCATTCCTCATTTAAAACAAAGGGATTAACAGAACTCTTGAGGGGTTTTGAGCACCCTATCATTTTATAGGATCATGCAACAGCTGCTGGGATCAACCACGTGACCCTCAGAGCAGATGTGGGGCAGTTGAGTTATAGGCAGTGCTTGATGGAGTTCTTATACTGAGGTTGCATCCTGTGTCATTGGTGTATTTCCTCAGATTATTATATTTTAGGCAGGAATAGAGGCATCTGTAGGAAGTCACAATGATGTCAACCTGAAGGCATGATGCAATTCTGGGCTTACTGTATATCAGGACATCTGACCAAACATAAGTTATGCCATTGGCACAGAGATATCATGAGAGATGTGTCATCAGTTGCCACCCTCTGTAGATGCCTAAGAGAGACTATTTTCTAATTTTCATAATAGTTGTCAACAGCATCACCGAGTGTCTCTTTTCTTATTTTTTATATATTCTTATTTTTTTTCCTTTTTTTCTTTTTCTGCTCCTCTTTATCTTCAAGTTCATTTTTGCTTTCTGCCTTCTAAGGCTCAGTTAACACTTTGCTTTAGCAGAATGGAAATAATGGAAATAATCCACCATTTCTGTTCTGTTTCGGCCGAAGAGACATCGAGGCGAGGCAGGAGTAACAAACACAAGTCTTTATTGAGATCACGAACAGAACAGAAGACAAAATGGCACCAAGGCCTTTTATAGCCCCTTGCAAGGGACAGCATCCACCAATCAATGCAAGGCTAGTCTCCCGCCTTGCGCATGCGCACAAGGCTGGAGACAGCCTGTCTGGTCCCTGGCAACCACGTGGATTGCCCGGGCCTACTGCAGCCTCCTGAGCCTGCTGAGTCATTCAGCAGTCCCAGGACATAACAATTTCCATCACATGGACATCAAAGCAGAAGAACTGACTGAAGATTCAAAGCCTTTTGTTGGGCCACGTTCCAGTCTTTTGTTGCTTCAAATGTTTGATGCAGCGAAGCCATTAATTCAGTTAATTACTATAGAATGGGGGTCAGCCGAGGTCCTGGTGAAAGCAGACACATATTTAGCATAATAAGCTGTGCGCTTTATCTGTCCATTTCTTCACGTATTCTCTGCAACAATACCCAGCACAGAAGGATAAGAGAAAGCACGAACAACTTAGGCTTCAAGTTCTCAAGTTTTAAAAGCTTCAAAGATCCTGGAAGTTTGACTGAAAGCTTCAGTTTTTTTTAAGCCTTCTGAAAACCTGGTGCTGCAAAATCGGGTCCAAGACATTCCTTCAGCATCCTAATAAAAACCCCAAAGGCTGACATGCAGCAGGCTCAGAAGAACTTGGATATGTTTCTGCTCTTCCTTTAAAGAGTTCTGCATCCTTCCCCGTGGATAATTCCAGCCAAGATTCAATTCTGCAGAGTCTCTCTTAGCTCAGCTTTGCAATGCCCAGATTACGAAGAATCCTTCTATATGCCTATTTTGATCACTGAGATGTGTTGAAAGGAACTGTATACAAACATGCCAAGCTGGTGTCAGAGTTGAAAACAGACCCTATGCTGTCAAAACTGTTTTGTTACTCAGCAACAAGATTACAGCAATTTACCATCTCTACCTCACATCTTCGAACTGTCCTATTTACCAGGAATAGTCACTACATATGAGAGAGAGAGAGAGAGAGAGAGAGAGAGAGAGAGAGAGAGAGAGAGAGAGAGAAGCCTTTGTGTTTGACTTCATATTTGCTTTTAGAGAAGATACTAAAATGGTATTCTGCCTGACAAACAAACAAATGTCTACAGAATGTACCATTTTTTTCCCCATCAGTCTTTCTCACCACCATCTGTAAATGTTTCTGGGTGGGAAAATGAAGATCCAGGTGCCACAATAGTTTAAAACAGGAGCTACTAATAGATTGGGGCTGTTGGTTAGGTATGTGTTGTTTGTGGGTTTCCACAAAGGAGAGAGAGTCAAGCTATTCTCCAAGGCGCCTGAGGGCAGGACAAGAAGTAATGGATGGAAACTAATCAAGGAGAGAAGCAACCTGGAACTGAGGAGAAATTTCCTGACAGTTAGAACAATTAACCAGTGGAACAACCTGCCTCCAGAAGCGGTGAATGCTCCAAACCAACTGAAGTTTTTAAGAAGAGACTGGACAGCATTTGTCTTGAAATGTATAGGGTGACTGCCTGAGCAGGGGGTTGAATAGACGACTCAAGGTCCCCTTCCAACGTTATTATTATTATATTATTATTATTATTATTATTATTATATTATTTATTATTATTATTATTATTATTATTATTATTATTATTATTATTATTATTATTATTATTATTGTTGTTGTTGTTGTTGTTGTTGTTGTTGTTGTTGTTGTTGTTGTTGTTGTTGTTTAATTATTATTAATGATGATGTAGTAGTAGTAGTAGTAGTAGTAGTAGTAGTAGTAGTAGTAGTAGTAGTAGTAGTAGTAGTAGTAACAAAAAGACAGAGCTCTTAGGAAAATCCATGAGAAATTTCTTGCTAAGGAGACTAGTCTGATCAATACTGTGGAATACCAATGCCATTAAAAGAGAATATTTGTAGTTCAGGGTTGAATTATGGAGTCCTTGGTACTCTCTGAGCTTGGTTGTTTTCTTGCAGATGTTTCATGACCCAACTGGGTAACATCAGTGATGGTGATGGGGGTCAGGGTTAAGCTCAGGGTTGAACTGTGCAATCCTCGATGCTCTGCGAGTTTGGTTGCTTCCTTGCAGAGGTTTTATGACCCAACTAGATAATATCATCAGTGCTGCTCAAGTTCCTTAATTGGGGCATACATTTACTGAAACCCCTGCAAGAAAACAACCCACCTCAGAGAGCAGCAAGGACTCCACAGACTAGTGTGAGTTACTAAACACAGGTCCACTTAGAGAATGAACAAGTATTTTAACTCCAGCTGTTGCTAGCAATAAGTGAAGTTCCCAAGTCAAGCTAGACACCTGAATGGGATGTGTGCATGGCTTTCTTAGCAACAGTTCAGAAGTGGATAATCATCACGTTCTTTCTGTTCTCTAAGTTCAGCTTCTTTTTCTTGCTTATAATCTTGATATTCCCTGGATGTTTCCTTTCTAAGTACTAAACTGAAATGGCTCTGGTTTGTTTCAGGATCAGACAGTATTGGCTGGTGTTACTGCCTCCCGAGATTGCCTAGCAGAAGTTTTTTCTTGGTTCTGTTGAAAGAAAAAATCTCCATCAGAGTCTAGTCCAAGCTGGGAATAATTAAAATGGAGACTGCTTTAGAAAGAAGGTTGTAATTTATTGAAGAGGACAGCCAGACAGAAAGGTGGCTCTAGGAAAGCTGACCCCATGTAGTAGGGAGTGGTGGGTTTTTATACCTTTTTGAGCTTTTGTTTGGAGTTGTTCCTGTGGCATGAACTTTGACCTGAGTCTGAGTGTGCCTTTCTGGTATTCTGACGGTGGTGGGTTAATCCTATTATGTTCCAAAGGTCACATCCTGCTTCCCTGGGGGTGTGGCTGATGACTGTTGGATTTTTGGTGTGAAGGATTGTTGATTTTAGGGATCTTTGTCTTTCTAATCCAAGTTTCCTGGCTCCAGTCTTTCTGACAAGATTATCACATCTGCATTTCTGCAGACCTGGTTTCTGCTTGTGGGGCGGGAGACTTGGGGCTATTAAGAAAAACTGGGCATGCTTTTCTGCCTTTTTTAGATCCTTTGATGAAATAGAATATTCTGCCTTTTTAATATTTCCTTCCCTGGAAGGGGGGGGCTGACTTCCCACAGTTCAAAAAGGGTGACTCAACATTCCACTTAAAAACTGGGGTTATTTGGAGATTTTACATACAAATACACATAGAGAAAGATTTCTACAAACTGAGCATGTTAAATAAAATATTTGTTTTTACATTAAAAAAAAACAAAATGTGGAATTTTAATGGAACAAAGCACTGGATAAAATAATAGGAGCCATATATAGACTAAGCTGTACCTTTTTATACAAAAAAGGCACGAAATAGGTATTGTTAACACTTAGTGAGTTTTATCTTCATTTAAATTTTGCACAGCCTGGACAACATTTGGAAATCAAAAGCAGAATGGAGTAGTTAATTAGGGAGTCTCATCATAGCGCCTGAAATACAACCCACAAATGAACAATTGCTTTCCTTATTAGGAAACAAGATAATGAATCTCTCTCTCTCTCTCTCTCTCTCTTAACATAGTAGTTGCACTTTCAATTGCTATAGTTACTGCACATAAAGCATGCAACTCAGAACTGCGATGCAACTAGGGTAGCTGTGTGCTTCCACCTACAATTAAGCCCCATCTGCATGTGATGTATAACAAGGATGCATTCAAAACATTCATTAACTTAAAAAAGAAATAATTAAAGAATACTTTTTTCTTCCTGATGTGTCCTTTGTGCTCTTCCTAGAGCAGGGGTAGGCAACCTTGGCTCTTTTGTGACTCGTGGACTTCAACTCCCAGAATTCCTGAGCCAGCATGGCTCAGCTTGGAAACCTCTCCCTTTCCCCTCAGCATGGCTGGCTCAGGAATTCTGGGAGTTGAAGTCCACGAGTCATAAGAGAGCCAAGGTTGCCTACCCCTGCACTAGAGGAAGAGAAATAGGTTGCCGTGTGACTGTACTCAGCTACAGACTTCTGATATTTTGTATACTGTAGGAAAAAAGAGGTAGAATAACCAAAAATGGTTCCCTCGGGGAGATAGGAGTGAGACTCACAAAACCAGTGTCACAAGATCTTGTCCCTTTTTCTACAACTGTCCTGACATTGCACCACTCCTCCCAAAGAGCCATGGCATCACAACAACCACTTTTATCAGAAGGCTGAAAGTAGTAGGCTCAGGGCTTTTTTTCTCATAGAACGCTCAGAACGGAGTTCCGGCACCTTTTTTGGATGGAACCTTGAAGGGTAGGCAAGGTGGGTTGTATGACATGTGTGAGTTCCGGCACCTTTTTTTTTTTTTTTTACAAAAAAAGCACTGAGTAGGCTCCTTTAGATGTTGGGGTCTACCACTATAAATCTTGGTTTGTTTGCTTGTTACTTAAACGTATACAGCACTCTAATTCTGAAAGACCTTAGGTGGTTTACGACAACATAAAAGATATGTCCCATACCCCTCAATCCACATACTCCAGATCAATAAAAACAATTAACCCCACTCCCTTCCAGCACCGATGACATTACCAAGTCTGGTAATGAAACTTCTGCAAGAAAACAACCAAGCTCAGAGAGCATTAAGGACCCCACAGTTCAACCCTGGATTACAAATATTCTCTTCTATCGGTATAAATAACCCAATTAAAGTACACCAAAACCAATCAATCAGTACCACTTGTTCACCAAAGAACCAGAGGGAAGGATGAGAAACAATGGTTGGAAACTGATCAAAGAGAGAAGCAACCTGGAACTAAGGAGAAACTTCCTGACAGTGAGGACAATCAACCAGTGGAACAGCTTGCCCTCAGAAATCATGGGTGCTTCATCACTGGAGTTTTTTAAGAAAAAAACTAGACAGTCACTTGTCTGAAATGGTATAGGTTCTCCTGCTTGAGCAGGGGGCTGGACTAGAAGACCTCCAAAGTCCCTTCCAGTTCTATTCTATTCTATCCAATGGTTGGAAACTGATCAAAGAGAGAAGCAACCTGGAATTAAGGAGAAACTTCCAAACAGGGAGGACAATTAACCAGTGGAACAGCTTGCCTCCAGAAATTGTGGGCACTCCATCACTGGAGATTTTTAAGAAGAGACTGGACATTCACCTGTCTGAAATGGTATAGGTTCTCCTGCTTGAGCAGGGGGCTGGACTAGAAGACCTCCAAGGTCACAGCTTTATTCTATTCTACTATTCCACTACAGGTGCTAATAGGTCTGCCAGAAGAAGACTGTTTTACCTGTTTCTTGAAATGCAAATAGGTTGGGTGGCAAAACCAAATCTTGGGGAATCTTTCCATAATTTGAGGCTCAACTGAGAAGGACCAGTTCTAGACCTTGATCATCAAGCAGGACTCCTAAGCATCTCCATATAGGATGGAATGAATGTGGTCAGAGAGAGCGAGAGCTGCATGTCCAAAAATACCAAGCCACCCGGGGCTTTATGGATTGAAGTCAACATTTTGAATTTGTGGAGTGGAACAGGAGCAGACAAACTGTGTCCCTGATAGCGCTGAATGATGATTTTTAAACAAACAAACAAACAAACAAACAAACAAACAAACAAACAAACAAACAAATAAATAAATAAATAAATAAATAAATAAATAAATAAATAAATAAATAAATAAATAAATAAATAAATAAATAAATAAATAAATAAATAAATAAATAAATAAATAAATAAATAAATGGAGCAGGCAGTAAAATTGTGGAACCATTCAAAGCACCGTGCAGAGTCCTGGTTACTAATATAAGTAAGTACATACAAGATACAAAATGCCTTACAATATTTATGGTGCAACCAAGTGCTTTGCAATATTTATGGTGCTGTCTCGGTACATATAATTCGCTGTGTTGAAATGTTTTGACAAGACTGAAGAGGACAGAATCAGCGAGTAATTTCCACAGTGTAACCTGATCAGCAGGTGTTGCAATTATGATACAAAACACATCCAACATTGCAGTACTATAACCCTTTCCTCACTGTTGGTGTGGACCCCTATAACTCAAATTACTTTTTCACAATCTCATTTTTAACAGGTGATGTTAACTCCTTCCGACTACTCAAAAATTATTTACACTGAGGCCTTGATTGCAGATGATTTGCGTAATTTGAAGACACTGATCCATTTACTTTTTGTACGCTGGACAAATGTATTTGTTAGCCATTAGAACTACAACTCCCAGAAGACCTAGGCAGCATGGTCAATGGTGAGAGATGCTGGGAAATCCCCATCTGTCACAATATGGAAGAGCATAGGAGTCTCTCCTTGCTATGAAAGGAGAGGATGGATGATCTAGAAAGCAAAGTTTGGCTTATCCTAAGTCCAAGGAAGTGTTGTGACAAATCCCAGTTGTTGTTGTTGTTTTCTAAGTCCTGTGCAGAACCCAAAACCTTTCAAACAATTGGCTGTTAATTTCAGGTGCAAACAACCAGATCCATATGTGTAGAGTTCAAGCTAACTACTTTATTGTTTTCTGCCTCTAGTACAGGAATCTCCCCAGACTATTTGATTTCCTTTGGAAACAGATAGAAAAGGTTCCATAGAGTTTTGGGATGGTTCCACATCGTTTCTCTCTCTCTGTTCCTCCAAGCAGATGGCACAGTTGATGAAATGCCAATGAGGGTTTTGTGACCTGCTGTAAATAGGCAGACAAAACTGCAGAACAGAAAAAAGGGAGGAGGATGTTGAATGATGTAGAACCATTGTTTTTCCCCCGCTCTGTAGTTAACTGTCACTCACATTTCTTCTTCCTCTTCCTCCTCCTCCTCTTCCTGTTCTTCCTCTTCCTCTTCCTCCTCCTCCTCTTCTTCCTTCTCTTCCCCTTCCTCCTTCTCCTTCTCCTTCTCCTTCTCCTTCTCTTCCTCCTCCTCCTCCTCCTCCTCCTCCTCCTCTTCTTCTTCTTCTTCTTCTTCTTCTTCTTCTTCTTCTTCTTCTTCTTCTCTTCTTCTTTCTTCTTCTTCTTCTTCTTCTTCTTCTTCCTCCTCTCCTCCTCCTCCTCCCTCCTCCTCCTCCTCCTCCTCCTCGCTCCTCTCCTCCTCCTCCTCCTCCCTCCTCCTCCTGCTTTTGGAACACTGAGTTCCTATCTTTCTTGAAATAATTTTGAACATTCCGACTATTTTATGAATGTGAAGATTTTCAGATGTCACTTATGTGCTAACTTTACCATTTATTCATGGTTTGCTGGTTATTTTTTTAAAAAAAACTTTTACAATAGCATATCAACCATACACAGCTAATGGCCAAGTACAGATAGATAGAACTGCCTCTTTGTGTATTTGTCATCTCCATGTTCTTTCTTTTGGGCAGCAAGTTTTCGTGGCACCTTAAAATCTGAGTTACCTGAACAATCACAATGTTTTTTTTTTCCCAATAGAAAATAAACAAGTTTTTTTTTTTCCTTCTGAAAAGTGGAAAAAACGTTTTTGTCACGGTGGATAAAAGCCTTTAGCAATAAAAGGCTATTTCTCTCATAGAAGGACAGTATTATTATGGGTAGTTCAGTTGTACAATCAATCAGATGTTGAGACTAGATCTGGCATTTTTATCCACCTATCAAGTCCTTTCCAGGGATCTGGGATGGACAGTTGGTATTTGATGGCATTAAAGGTATTGCACTTTTCCAAAAACCATCTTGTCAATTGAGAGCTGATCTTTTGTTCTCTGCTATTTAAATTTATTTGCTACCCAACTGCAGCGGACTCAGTAATCTGCTACAGGATCTTCTGTGAATCAATCAATCAATCGGAATAGAACTGGAAGGGACCTTGGAGGTCTTCTAGTCCAACCCCCTGCTCAAGCAGGAGACCCTGTAACATTTTAAACAAGTGACTGTTCTTAAAACCTCAAGTGATGAAGCACCCACAACGTCTGAAGGCAAGCTGTTCTACTGGTTAATTGTCCTCACTGTTAGAAAGTTTCTCCTTAATTCCAGGTTGCTTCTCTCCTTGATTAGTTTCCATCCATTGTTTCTTGTCCTGCCTTCAGGTACTTTGGTAAATAAGTTGATCCCCTCCTCTTGGAGGCAACCTCTCAAATACTGGAATACTGCTATTATGTCCCATCCCCCCCCAGTCTTTCTTTTCTCTAGACTAGACTAGAATATAATAGAGCTGGAAGGGACCTTGGAGGTCTTCTAATCCAGCCCTCTGCTCAAGCAGGAGAACCTATACCATCTCAGACAAGTGACTATCTAGCCTCTTTTTAAAAATCTCCAGTGATGAAGCCCCCACGATTTCTGGAGGCAAGCTGTTCCACTGGTTAATTGTCCTCGCTGTTAGGAAGTTTCTCCTTAATTCCAGGTTGCTTCTCTCCTTGATTAGTTTCCATCTGTTGCTTCTCGTCCTGTCTTCTGGTGCTTTGGAGAATAATTTGACCCCCTCTTCTTTGTGGCAGCCCCTCAAATACTGGAATACTGATCCTGTTTGGCATTATTATTATACATGTAAACTCTCTTCTGAAGACTGCTTTGCAAAAGCTGATTATTGCTATTATTATTGCTATTATTCTTGCTCTTCTTACTGCAATTAGATTGTTTCCCCATCCCACCTTGTTATAAATGAATGCAGCTTATGAGTCATCCTTGCCTTTTATTTCAGAGTCAGCTCATTTTAGTCTTGAAACCGACTTCATTGATTTCTGAACTACCAGGACTCAGTATGAGAAAGAGAGAGAGAATAATTTCTCCAGGATAGTATTTCATAAGCATAACAGAGAAAGGGGTTAATTAAAAAAAAAGAAAAGGCAGGGAATTCTACATCTCAGTAAGACCCCCAACCTTCTCAAAAACACTGAAAACAATGCAGTCTATGCCTCAAATTATTTGAAGACTACGTCTGTCTTATGCAAACAGATTTTTTTTTTAATCCCCCCTTCTCCTTCCGCCATTATTTCAATCACGGATGTTTTGTTTTGCTTCATTTTTGTTCTTAATGTTTTTTTTTTGTTTTGTTTCATTTCGGGGTGATGAACGGATTGAATGAAACAGATCCTTAGAGGGAAATTGGGGGGATGTTTTAATCTGTTCCAGAATTAGACTGCAATGCTGGAATAAAAGTGCCTCACAGTCAGATTGCTAAGAAGGTGTGGGGTGTTTGCTGTGTGGTAGTTTTGTGAATAGGAGATGCAGCGGCTCAGTGGTTAAAGATGCTGAGCTTGTCAGCTGGAAAACCGTCAGCATGGGTTCAAGACACGAGCGCCACGCAATGGGGTGGACTCCTTTCTTTGCCCCAGCACCTGCCCACCTAGCAATTTGAAAGCATGCAAATGCAAGTAGATAAATAGGTACCACTTCAGTGGAAAGATAACAGGATTCCATACCCACATGACCATGGAAATGTCTTTGGACAATGCTGGCTCCCTCAGTTAAGAAACGGAGATAAGCAATGTGCAGTGGTGGGATTCAAATATGTGAACAACCGGTTCTCTGTGTGGATGCCACTTCTGGAAGTCCATTCTGGGCCTGGGCAACAAAAAATTAGCTACCGGTTCTGTCGAACTGGTGCGAACCGGCTGAATCCCACCACTGGCAACGTCCCCTAGAGTCAGACATAATTGGATGGGGCAACCTTTACCTTTAGTTTAGTTTTGTGAATATAAGTGACACAGTGGCTTTCCTATTTCTACGCCTCTTTCTGCATGGAGATATGGCGAGTTTGCTATATTCAGTTCAGGTTTCCCTGCCACCCCTTGGTATCTAGACTTAGAGACAGACAGCTGAATTTGTAAGTTGAATTCATGGCAAAGCCTTCTGTCTGATCCTAAATGAGTAAACCAACTTTGGCCAATCCAAAGAAAGCAAAAGACTGGAGCAACCATACATTAGCTGGCACTTCATCTCCAATTCATGAGCTCACTTCAAAGTGGGTGACTCAGTCATCTATGGGTCGCTAAACAGATAGAAATTTTAAATGTTCACATTTGCTAAAAGAACTTCCTTCCTCTCCATTCACCCAGAAGATGCAAATAGCAATTCATTTTACATCAAAATAATCTAATTATATCAGCTCTGCTGGGTCCAGTCCAACATTGCTCCAATGTTAGACATTAGAGCAGGGAATAAAGATATTAATTATCTTACTTTTAAATTCTGATGACCTCAGAGTCCAGGAAACAGACATACTGGATTTGGAGAAGCATGGTCTGATGATAGATAGATAGATAGATAGATAGATAGATAGATAGATAGATAGATAGATAGATAGATAGATAGATAGATAGATAGATAGATAGATGGATGGATGGATGGATGGATGGATGGATGGATGGATGGATGGGATGGAGGATGGATGGATGGCTGGATGAGATGGATGGATGGATGGATGGGATGGATGGTGGATGGATGGATGGAATGATGATGATGGAATGGATGGAGGATGGATAGATCCGATAGATAAGATAGATAGATAGATAGATAGATAGATAGATAGATAGATAGATAGATAGATAGATAGATAGATAGATAGATAGATAGATAGATAGATAGATAGATAGATAGATAGATAGATTTAACAATGTATATGGCCATCCAACTCACACTGACTCCAGGTGGCTTATAAAAATAAGACCTCAATGCAAAAATCAATAAACCCTTCCCCTCCCATCAAAACAACAGTCAAACCAACCTTTTGATGAAGTCCATATTACCCTGGGGTCCCCAGGCCCATTGGCAAAACTATGTCTTCAGGGCCTTTCAAAAGAGTGTCAAAATGTGCACCAATCTTATTTCTACAGGGGTGATGATGTTCCACAGGGAGGGAACCACCACCAAAAAGGCTTATTAAACTATTATTTGGTATAATCTGACATTCAACAACAGGCACTTCATAGATTTTCAGGGAAGTCCACCTTGCAATCCTAACATTTTCCTATCTATTGATACTACATCTTTTCCTTTACTACTTATTTTTCAGGTGATGACCAACCAACATCATGTCGGAGGTCCAGGGAACTGTCAACTTTTCTGTGGAGCTGCACAAATTCCATAACGTCGATCTCTTCCAAAGAGGGTGAGTCAATTTCTTCATGCAAAGGTCATGAATACAAAATGCTAGAAAGCCTTTCCAAAAAAATCAAACCTCTCATCCCGAGCAAAAGTCATTGGCTATAAATGGCAGGCTTGATAAGGTGATCAAAGCCCAGCCCTTTTATTATATTTCATGCATTGTACACATGGGAAAAGGGGCAGAATTTTGAAGCAATTTTGGACCAGTGGAGGAAAATGGAGGAAGAAGCTATTTTGGACCAGAATACAGAATAACAGAGTTGAAACCAACCTTGTAGATCATCTAGTCCAGGGGTAGGCAACCTTGGCTCTTTTATGACTGGTGAACTTCAACTCCCAGAATTCCCCAGCCAGCATGGCTCAGCTTGGAAACCTCTCCCTTTCCCCTCAGCATGGCTGGCTGAGGAATTCTGGGAGTTGAAGTCCACGAGTCATAAAAGAGCCAAGGTTTCCTACCACTGATCTAGTCCAACCTCCTGCTCAAGCAGGAAACCTTATACCATTTCAGACAATTTTGAAGCAATTTTGGACCAGTGGAGGAAAATAAAGGAAGAAGCAATTTTGGACCAGAATACAGGAAAATGGAGGAAGAAGTTGGGGATGCAAACCTAATAACTAAACAAACAAAAATAGCTCAGGAATGACTAAGTATTATAGTCAAAGCTATGGTTTTCCCAATAGTAATGAATGGCTGTGAGAGTTGGACCATAAGGAAGTCTGAATGCCAAAGAATTGATGCTTTTGAATTGTGGTGCTGGAGAAGACTCTTGAGAGTCCCTTGGACTGCAAGGAGATCCAATCAGTCAATCTTAAAGTCAATCCCAACATAGAGAAAAGTAAAGTCTTACACTTAGGCAAGAAAAAACCAAAGGTATGAATACAGATTAGGTGAAACCTGGCTTAATAGCAGTAACTGTGAGAGGGATCTTGGAGTCCTAGTGGACAATTAATTAAATATGAGTTAGCATAGTTAGCAGTGTGCAGCGGCAGCCAAAAGGCCAATGCAATCCTAAATTGCATTAACAGAGGGATTGAATCAGAGGGGTTGAATTAGTACCCACATGAGGTACTAATACCACTCTATAAAGCCATAGTAAGGCTACATCTAGAATACTGCATCCAGTTTTGGTCACCACACTATAAAACAGATGTTGAAACTCTAGAAAGAATGCAGAGAAGAGCAACAAAGATGATCAGGGGGCTGGAGGCTAAAACATATAAAGAACGGTTGCAGGAACTGGGCATGGCTAGTCTAGTGAAGAGAAGCACCAGGGGAGACATGATTGCAGTGTTCCAATATTTGAGGGGCTGTCACAGAGAGGAGGGGGTCAACTTATTTCCTAAAGCACCTGGAGGCCAGACAACGGGTGGAAACTGATCAAGGAGAGATTCAACTGAGAAATAAGGATAAATTTTCTGACAGTGCGAACAATCAACCAATGGAATAGCTTGCCTTCAGAAGTTGTGGTTGCTTAATCACTGGAGGCTTTCAAAACGAGACTGGACTGCCATCTGTCAGAAATGGTGTAGGGTCTCTTGCTTGGGCGGGGGGTTGGACTAGATGACCTACAAGATCCCTTCCAACTCTGTTATTCTGTATAAAGAAAATCAACCCTGAATGTTCTTGGAAGGAGAGATACTGAAGCTGAAACTCAAATACTTTAGCTACCTAATGAGAGACTCCTTGGAAAAGATCCTGATATTAGGAAAGATGCCTAAGGTGGCACTAGAATTCATGGTCTCCTGGTAATTGTCCCAAAGTCAGCCAGCCTATGCAGGATTCAAACACGCTGTCCCAGTTTCGACTAGAAAAAAACCTGGCTCATATATTCAGACATTCTATTGTTCTAAATGTTCTATTCACTCAATTTTAATTAGCTGCCATATGTAATTTCCAAACACTAAACAGCCCTCTTTCAGCTTGTTTGTCAATAGCAGGGGTCTTCAAATGTGGGCCTTTTATGACTTGTGGACTTCAACTCCCAGAATTCATCAGCCAGGCAAGCTGGCTGAGGAATTCTGGGAGTTGAAGTCCATAAGTCATAAAAGGGCCAAGTTTGAAGACCTCTGGTCAATAGCCATAAAGTATGAACCTAGACGACACTCTAAGGTTTTGTTGTGATTCTATGGTCCAAGAAACCCAAGGCTATAATTAAAGTTTAGAATATTCAACCTTGTATATGTCTAACCAGAAATAAACCAGTCTGGATTTAGTAAACTTAGTCTTAATATAGGGCAAAGACATACATCAAGGAGTCTACTAGATTATATCAAATAATAAATAGCAAAAACATAGTAAAACTTTCTATGCTGCTTAGAGGATGTTTGGGAATAAATCAATAAATAATTTGTGTATTCCATCAGCAGAGTGAAACTGTGGAACATGTTGAGTGGAGAGCAAGCAAATGAAAATTTATTGTCTCTTTTAAAAAGAAAGCATGAAGCGATTTATTGAGTTCTGAAGGACAAGCATATATAACATACTGGGAACGAAAACAAATATGAAGATTCTTCACATCTAAATTCGCTCCATCAAATCTCATTTTATAACTTCTGAGAGGTTTTCCAAATCACTTTAAAGCTTCTGACAAACTCTACTGAGCTGAAAAATAAAGTTACCCATATCCGCCTGAGTTCAATCAATAATTATTTCATCTGCTCAGCTCTTATAAATCTTCATCCTATTCTCCCCTATTCCAAGGTCATTTAGTATATGCAAGAGAATTTGTTGGCAATTTGTGAGCTACTAAATTGAAATACATATTAATTAAAAAGGTTTTGATATATTTCCAGAAAGAAATGCATAGATTCTCAAACTCTGCAGAGTAAACATTGGACTTGAATTTATAAAATAGTTTGGTTTAATTGAATCTAATCAGAAATAATGAAATGAGAACACAGGGAACTCATACTTTCAAAATATTTCTATATAATAGAGAACCCTCTCTTTTTTGGGTAGTGATCCCTGTTTCTAAGAACTCAGTAATTTAACCCCAAATTTTTATTTTAGGGAATAGGTTATTAATATTTTATTAGCTTTGGTTGGAACATACAATCCTCAGTCTACGACTCCAATTGGGATCAGAATTTTTATTGCTAAGCAAGGCAGTCGTTCAGAGAGTCATGCTTGATTTTTTCACCTTTTTGCCATGGTTGTTAAGTAAATTAATAGAATAGAATAGAATAGAATAGAATAGAATAGAATAGAATAGAAGAGAAGAGAAGAGAAGAGAAGAGAAGAGAAGAGAAGAGAAGAGAAGAGAAGAGAAGAGAAGAGAAGAGAAGAGAAGGAATTAGAACAGAACAGAATAGAATAGAATAATAAAGTTGTAAGGGACCTTGGAGGTCTTCTAGTCCAACCCCCTCCTCAGGCAGGAAACCCTATACCATTTCAGACAAATGGCTGTCCAGTCTCTTCTTAAACATTTCCAGTGTTGGAGCATTCACCGCTTCTGGAGGCAGGTTGTTCCACTGATTAATTGTTCATTTGTTCACTCTGGGGATATTGTGACAGTTGTAAGTACCATAAGTCATACCATAAGGCAGTTTTTCAGTGCTGCTGTAACTTCAAACAGGTGTTAACTGAAGGGTTGTAAGTCGAGTTTGAACCTTCTTTTGGTCTTCTTTCGGGTCTACAGGTCATCCTCGTTTTACGACCACAATTGAGCCCAAAACTTCTGTGGCTAAGTGAGTCATTTTTTTAAGGGAGTTTTGCCCCATCGTATGACCTCTCTTGCCATGGTTGTTAAGGGAATCGCTGCAGTTGTTAAGTTAGCAACACGGTCGTTAAGTGAATTTGGCTTTCCCCATCGACTTTGCTTGTCAGAAGGTCACAAAAGGGGAGCACATGACCCGGGGCACTGTAACCATCATAAATATGAATCAATTGCCAGGGATCCAAATTTTGATGACATGATTATGAGGGTGCTGCAACGGTCACAAACGTGAAACATCTGTAAGTTTGAACGGTCACTGAATGAACCACCTTTACTGAAGATGTCATTCTACCTGGAAATGATCAGCAGAACTCCTAAATTAAGTGTCTACATAGAGATTCTCCATCATCCAGGTCCTGGTTGTACCAAGGATGCTTTGTCAAAAGGCAACTGGGCTTTGTTCTTCCTTGAAGATGTTTTGCTTCATATCCAAGAAGCTTCTTCAGTTCTTTTTTTTTAAAAAAAAAGTTTTATTAGTTTTTATAGGGTTAGGGATAGAATGGGGTCAGGGTTGGGATTAGGGTTTAGGTTGGGGTTGGGGTCAGGGTTGGGGTTAACATTTTCAATATTTAGCAAACAGCATATTGTCTGGGTACATATATTTAAATAACAGTAATAGTTATAGTAATAGATCACAGTAATAGATACGGTTAATTAGCATAAACAGTATTAATTAATCACTCCATGACGTTCTTCTTACTGATATGTATTCAAAATTACATATCACATTCCTTTCTCTCTGGTTCATTTTTTTCCAGCCATTGATAAAAATTATCCCATGTTCTAAAGTAAACTGAGTTTTCTTTCTCTTTAATCTCTAAAGTCAATCTCTCCATTTCTGCGCACTCTAGAATTTTCTTGATTAATACTTCTTCAGTTGGTAAGTTTTCATTTTTTCCCAATATTGGGCAAATACAATTCTTGCTGCTGTTAATACAGGTAATATTAGATAGGCGGCCTTCTTCTGGTAGTTAGCTCCCATTATTCCTAACAAAAAGAATTCTGGTTTAAAATCTATTTGTTTTTTTTTTAGTCATCTTCTCCAAGAAGCCTCTTCAGTTCTGACTGAATGGTGGAGGATGGAAGGGTTTAGACTCCCTGCAGTCATCTGGTTGTTAGCAAGTTTGAAAGAGGGGTCAAAGAGGCCATCTACATTGAGGTTGAACAGCCCTCTCTCAATAAATAGGGGGGGTGTGTGTTTCAACACTGCTTATCTCCAGTCTACAACACAGTCCTTTCAGCAGTTCCAATAGTTGCACTATTCAGATGACCCTGTGGACACAGATAAACCTCCAAGTGGCCTCAAGGACTCTCAGAGAGAGAGAGAGAGAGAGAGAGAGAGAGAGAGCGCTAATGACCAGATGACTGCAAGGAATGTAAATCCTCCCGTCCTCCACCATTCAGTCAGAACTGAAGAAGCTTCTTGGATGAGAAGCGAAACGTCTTCAAGGGGGAAAAAAAGTCCACTTGCTTTTTGGAAAAAAAAAAAGTAACTTTAGGACTCCTGCGCTAAGGTTTAGTTTAGCACCGTCAGCTTTCAATTCTTCTTCACCCTGACGCTTCGATGTGACTCAGAAGGGTGCAACGTGGGTGAAAAAAAAATTCAAGCAATTTGGAGGAAGTAGAGTTTAAAATAAAACCAAGTAAAATATTCAGCCCGATGGGTCTTTTGCACAGATGAGTTTTTGGTTTTGCTTTCCTTCAGAGATCTTGTTTCTTTTCTTTTCCTGCAATGTAAATTGTTCCAGCTTTTTGAATCAAAACCCTGGCATTTTAATTACTGAAAGTGCTCACCACCTAGGCAGCAGGTGATTAAATGCAAGTCAATTCTATCATCGGTTTATATTCATTTTTTTTTATTATTTTTGTTCTTGCTTTTAAAAATCCATCCATTAAACTGTGGGCAAGGTACGTGCAGTTATTTCTTGGCAGTTTAATTGCCTCTTTTCCTCCATCCCTGTAGAGAAAAAAAACTTTCAAAAATGAATAGCTTGTTGTAAGATTAAGTAATCATTTGGCTGGGTATCAGCAATTTTGTGATGATGCCTTCAAACAAGTAAAATGTTGGTTTCTTTTTTACATGTATATACAGTATATATTTGTATATGTATGTGTATATGTATATATACACGGCAGCAGCGCCAGGAAGGAGGGGATTGACAAGGATGGGAGGGAGGGAGGTTGGAGAACTGGAGTGCAAAAAAGAGGAGGCGGGACAATTAAGGCAATTACGGTCAGCCAGGACGGATGGCCCTATCACATGGTCAATGAGTAAGCAGTTAGGCTAGCAAGGTTTATAAAAGTAATTTCCACCCCAAAACTTTACTCTGAGGACTGTGTTATTGAACAGATATGCCCGGGATTCGTATTTTTCCAGTTATCAAAGACATATATATATACGTTTTATTTTTTATTTTTAAAAATTACAATCTTTAGAGCTTAGTAAACAACATGTTGTCTGTGTTCACATATTTAACATTAACTTCTTCAATGTAAATCTATGCAGTTCCTTGATCTTCCTTTCTTCCCCATATTTTTTTCCCCTTTTCCCCTCATTAAACAACTGTAATTCTTAGTACTGTTGATGTATACAAAATTAGATGTAAACATCTTCGTCATATTGTAGTAATATTATAGAAATAACAATAGTATCAATTCATAAGTCAATAGCCTGTTTTTCGTGCTCTTATTAAAGTTTGATTTCCCATCGATAAAGTATCTTTGTCAGTTATGATTTTCTCAATATTAATTACATTTATATAGCTAAAAATGTCTTCAAAGAAAAGCAAAGAAAGTCCAGTTGCCTCGTGAAAAAAGCATCTTTGGGGTATTGGGTATTAGAAGAAACCATATTTTTTCTTGATCTCAGTGAACAGATGAAATTCCTCATTCCTTCCAGGGCAGTGTCCCAAAAATCATGAACCGAGTTTTCTTGACCATGAAGGTCTTTAGAAGACAGCTATCACATTTGTCATCTTCGCTAGGCATGCAAAAAAACCCCCAAACCCTAGACAATTCTGGGTAATCACATACAGTGATTAATAGGATTTTGAAGACTATGATACAGTTGAGATCAGAGGTTTTTCTTTTTGGATTCATGAACAGTCAGGTCTTTATTTTTGTCCATGATAGCAAAAATGTTGTATGAAGAAAGATAGAAGAATTTGGCACTAACCACAATGGAAGAATGATTAGTGATGGTGATGGATCTTTTGAAATTGGGCTCAAAATAGTAAATGTGAGTAGGACTCTGGAGTCCTAGTGGACAATCACCTGACTATGAGCCAGTAGTGTGCAGTAGCAGCCGAAAAACCTAATGCAATCCTGAGTTGTATAAATAGAGGCATAGAATCAAGATCACGCGAAGTACTAGTACCGCTTTACAAAGCCTTAGTAAGACCACACCTGAAATACTGCAGCCACTTTTGGTCACCATATCACAAAAAAGATGTTGAGAGTTTGGAAAAAATTCAGAGAAGAGCAACCAAGATGATCAAAGGCCTGGAGACTAAAATATACGAAGAATGGCTAGGGGACTTGGGTTTGGCTAGTCTAAAGAAAAGAAGAAATAGGGGAGACAAGATAGCAGTGTTCCAGTATCTGAGGGGCTACCACAAGGCAGAGCGGGCCAGGTTGTTCACCAAAGCACCAGAGGGAAGGACGAGAAACAATGGTTGGAAACTGATCAAAGAGGGAAGCAACCTGGAATTAAGGAGAAACTTCCTGACAGTGAGGACAATTAACCAGTGGAACAGCTTGCCTCCAGAAATCGTGGGCACTCCATCACTGGAGATCTTTAAGATGAGACTGGACAGTCACTTGTCTGAAATGGTATAGGTTCTCCTGCTTGAGCAGGGGGCTGGACTAGAAGACCTCTAAGGTCCCTTCCAAGTCTATTCTATTCTATTCTGTTCCGTTCTGTTCCGTTCCGTTCCGTTCCGTTCCGTTCCGTTTTATTCTATTCTATTCTATTCTATTCTATTCTATTCTATTCTATTCTATTCTATTCTATTCTATTCTATTCTATTCTATTCTATTCTATTCTATTCTATTCTATTCTATTCTATTCTATTCCTCAGATGGCTAAATAAACTTCCTTGATCAGGGAAAAGACAATATGTACATTTATTGATAACTGGAGACTCCTTTTAGGCTTGTGGGTGAAACAGAAAATAAAATGAACTTATGATTCATGGTGTTGATGAATAGGACAGATTATAGAAAGGAAAGAGTTATCATGTAACCATAGAGGTAAAATTATAATTGTACTTGCAGCTACTGTAAAGATTGGAAGCTTTTCCTTTGTGGCTCCCCCCCCCCTATTTTTTCTTTTGTTTTTTGCATCTGTTCCTTTTTTAGCTTTCTTCCCTCCCTCCCTCCCTCCCTCCCTCCTTGCTTGTCTGCTTTCTCTCTCTTTCTCTTTCTCCCTTTCTCTATCACTCTCTTTTCTACTTTAGTTTATATTAGTTCTTATCTTTATTTTATTTTTTTAATCTCTATCTATCTATCTATCTATCTATCTATCTATCTATCTATCTATCTATCTATCTATCTATCTATCTATCTATCTATCTATCTATCCATCCATCCATCCATCCATCCATCCATCCATCCATCCATCCATCCATCCATCCATCCATCCATCCATCCATCCATCCATCCATCCATCTATCTATCTATGTACCTATCTATCTGTCTGTCTGTCTGTCTGTCTATCTTTCTATCTATCTTCAGCCTGTGGCTGTCAGCTGAGTAATTCTCAACAGCACTAAATGTACTTTCTGAAGTGTTTACTCTGTCCGAGTTCTGAAAGAAAATAATCCTGCCTTACACAATTGCCAACAATTTGATATGAACCGGTAGGCTGGACAGTGTCCTGCAGTGCTGTCCTGCATTTAAGCCCTCCTAGGCATTTCATGAAAAATAGAGCCAAGTTTTCAATCTCTGTGCTACCCGATCTTTGAAAGCTTCTGAGAAGGGGAAAGGTGGGGAGGGGAGGGGAAATAGAGGAGAAAAAGCAGGAAGGAAAAGAAGGAAAAGAAGAAAGCAGAAGGAGTAGTAGTTGAATGGAGAGTAGAAGGAGAAGGGAAGGAGAAAGGGGAAAATGAAAGAGGAAGGAGAAGGGGAAGAGGAAGGGGAAGAGAGGGAACAGGAAGGAAAACGGGAAGAAGGAAAGCGAAGGAGTGGAAGAGAAAACAACAGAAGGTGAAGGAAAAGGGGATATAGAAGGGGAAAAAAAACAGGAAAAAATGAAGAGAAGGAGGGGAAATAAGAAAGGAGAAGGAGTGTAAGGGGAGGGGAGGGGTATGGGAAGAAGAAAAGAAGGGAGGAAGAGGAAGAGAGAGGAGGAGAAGGAGGAAACAAGAAAAATGGGGAGGGAAGGAAAAGAAGAAAGAAGAGAGGAGGTGGTGATGGAGGAGGAGAAGGAGGAGAAAGGGGAAGGAGAAAGGAGAAGAGGAAGGGGAAGAAGAAGAAGAAGAAAAGATAAGAAGAGAGGAGGAGAAGGATTAAAAAGGCAAGAAAGGAGGAAGGGGAAAAGAAGCAGAAGAAAGGGAAAGAAAAGGAGGGAGGGGGAGGAGAAGAAGAGGGAGGAGAAAAGAAGAGGAGGAGAAAAGAAGAGGGAGGAGAAGAAGAGGGAGAGCAACATGGTTGACCAAATCTGTTTTATATCTAAAATGGTCTATATAACTGCAGTAAGTTATTGGTCTTTCGTGGTCTTTCTTTTGGTGTGCTGAGATTCTCTCTAAGCTGGCATTTTCCACCCCATCTGGAGAATAAACATATGTTCCAGGGGCAATTGGTCACTGACAAACGCTATAAGACAGGTAGCGTAACAATCTGCCGGGGTGATGACATGCTGGGATCACAAACCTGCTCCTCCTGGCATCCTGCTGGATGATAAAACTCTTCTGTGTCACAGCAAAATGCTGGCTTCGCTTTTCGGCTCTCAACTTGAGACATTTCAACCCTTGGAGCTCAAGATGTGGCTGGCCAGCCAGTGCATATAAGGTTTTTCGTTTAGTCAATATTTTGTGGATCAGCCACAGAGGTGTTATGAACAGTAGCTGCTGTTCTGAATAGATTTTGGGCAATTCTCTATTTGAAAATAATAAAACAAGTTCTGGAATGAGAACAAAGGATTTGGCTTGGTATACCAGTTTTCTAATAGTCACTGCAATTAATTATCTGCATAGAGACCATTACTGAATCCTAGACAATAACCATTTAGGACTACCTAGAACTAAGGAGAAATTTCCTGGCAGCTAGAACAATTAATCAGTGGAACAACCTGCCTCCAGAAGTTGTGAGTGCTCCAACGCTGGAAGTTGTTAAGAAGAGACTGGACAGCCATTTGTCCGAAATGGTATAGGGTTTCCTGCCTGAGCAGGGGGTTGGACTAGATGACCTCCAAGGTCCCTTCCAACTTTATTATTGTTATTGTTATTGTTATTGTTATTGTTATTGTTATTGTTATTGTTATTGTTATTGTTATTGTTATTGTTATTCTTGTTATTCTTGTTATTCTTGTTATTCTTGTTATTCTTGTTATTCTTGTTGTTGTTGTTGTTATTGTTGTTGTTGTGATGATGATGATGATGATGATGATGATGATGATGATGATGATGATGATGATGATGATGATGATGATGATGATGATGTATATCCAAGTCCAATCCCAGTATCTGGAAGGTGTGTGGGATGGGATGGGGAGAAACCCATGTTGACTTAATCCTACCAGTCCTTCCAAGACTGAATGGCTGTGTATATTAGGACACACACACACACACACCAGCAATATAAAAAAAGATATTGAGACTCTAGAAACAGTGCAGAAAAGAGCAACAAAGATGATTAGGTGGCTGGAGGCTAAAACCTATAAAGAACCATTGCCAGAATTGGGTACATTTAATGAAGAGAAGGACGAGGGGGGAAATGATAGCAGTATTCCAATATCTCAGAGTTTGCCATGAAGAAGAGGGAGTCGAGCGGTTGTCCAAAGCACTTGAAGGCAGGACAAGAAGCAACGGATAGAAACTAATCAAGGAGAGAAGCAACCTAGAACTAAGGAGAAATTTCCTGACAGTGAGAACAATTAATCAGTGGAACGACTTGCCTCCAGAAGTTGTGAATGCTCCAACCCTGGAGGTTTTTAAGAAGAGATTGGTAACCATTTGTCTAAAATGATATAGGGTCTCCTGCTTGAACAGGGGATTGGACTAGAAGAACTCTAAGGTTCCTTCCAACTCTGTTAGTCTGTTATTCTTATGGGTATTGTTTACAATGGCTGCCCCATGGCCTCTGAAGCTGGTTATTGTTATTCCCTCCCCCCTCACACACACACACTTTAGCAGTAATGATCCTCTGATTCTCTAGAGAAGCTTGTTTCTCTTCTTTCTCCTAACTACACTTGCCAGATGCATTTTTTTTTTTTTTTACATTTACAACTGGGGAAGAGATTAGTCAGCGTGTCCAAATTTAACAACTAGCAACATGTGTTGGTCTGCAGCATATTCTTTTGGGGAATGCACCAATTTTTTTTTCCCTGATGGTGTACACTATGTTCTACTCTGGCTTTACACTGAAACGTAACATCACTCGCAGCATTGGCCATAAAATCTTCTGCATTTACAGCATAAATTCAACCTGTGATTTCACCAGGCATCTTTTTTTTAGGGAAGAAGATTTCCAGTGATATATTAAGGGATGCTGATTTTGTGTGCTTGATCCTCCAGGGCATAAAGGAGTCTTTGAGCTCCTGGAATGAGAAAGTTTGAAAGTCATTGGAGTAGATGAGGGGTCCCCAACCCCCGGGCCATGGAGCAGCACCGGTCCATGGCATGCCAAAAACTGGTTGGCACAAACAAGCAAAGCCCCTTTTCCACAGAAAAAACCTCTCTCCACAAAACCAAAAGGTGTGGGGGGGGTGTTGGTTGTCAACCCTGCTAACATTGGATGTTCTTGCTTTGACAACATATGGAGATGCAGCCTTTTTCTTTCTTATGCTTTACTCTTAGAATTAGATGATACTAGGAGAGGAGGAGGAATGTGATGGGAGTCAGTTAGACATAACAATATTGTAAGAGTGTGTGAACTCAGGGCTTTTGAAATAAAAGATGATAAGAAATGGCGGATTGGAGAACAGGAGGGAAAGCCTGCATTTCAAACTAATTGGAGAATGTGATTTATGACGGTTAATTAGAGGAGGGAATTGTGCTTTGATACTATGTGCTCAGGGGAGGGGAATTCAAGTTTTGGCTTCGGCTATGTACGTGCCAAAGATATGCTGCTCGAATAAAGATTCTTTAAGGTAAACAATGCCTCGAAGTTCTTTGAAGAGTTTCATCTGTCGGAACCATGACATTGGCACTGGAGTAAATAATTCATTTTCCTCCCAACCATTACATTTCTGAATTAAATATACATAGAAAAGGGTGAACAAAGAAAATCCAGCCCTCCTTTTTCCAAATAACCATTTGCTCTGCTTCTATTACTGTTGTAGGCATCATGCTTAAAATCAACATTATCAGGAAGAAGCAGTGTTAATATCTAGAAAGCCTACAGGTCACTTCTGGAGTTACAGTTAATACCCAGCTTAAAGCCACATCTGTGTCCAAAATTTCTGTTGCTAAATGAGACATTGGTTAAGTGAATTTTGCCCCATTTTACAACTTTTCTTGCCACTCTTGTTAAGTGAATCACTGCAGTTGTTAAATTAGTAACATAGATCTAGGATTCTTGACCCAGTAGATAAAAACTGCATTAGTTTTTTATATATATATATGTTTTTGGTGTAGTAGCACCCCAAATCTTTTTTATAAAATTTCATATGAGTTGCTGTCAGCTTTGCTGCGACAAATTTGGACTTTTTATTTTACCCTCCCTGTGAAAAGCTACTAATTTCTAACCATCTTCTTTGTTCCAAACCCACTTTTTAGGTATTATTTGATACGTACAAGTCTGAAAATTTCAGCTAAGATCCCACATCGCTTGTCAGCAATTCTGCCTGAACAAAGAGGTGAGGAATTAAAAAATAAGAAAAAAAGAAAATGGGAAACGCCTGTTCCCCCCTCCCCAATTAATTGTTTTATTGCATTGTATAATTCAACTAAATCATTACAGAATACATATTCTCAGTACCGTGGCATTTATGCAGCAGGAACAGGAAACTGTTAGCACAGTGGTGATTAAAAATTAAATTCAATCTTGAAAGATAAGAACAACGTATGAATGTTGAATATGATTTCTAAAATGTTAATGGATGTATAAAGCTGCTTGCAGTGTGGTGGCCTAGCGGAGAAGACACTCTCCTCCCACTTGGAAGGTTGAGTTTTGATCCTAGGAAGCAGCAGATATTCCTCGCTCAGGGCGCAAAGTGAAAATATCTGCTGTGAACTCCATAGAGGTGTTAGGAAAGGCATCCAGCCAGTAAACGCTCTTCTTCTTCTTCTGCCATATCCGTTATCGGACGTTGGCGATCATGTTGGCGATCCTGTTTTTATCAGCAGCCGCACGAAAAAGTGCTGCTGAGTTTTGTCCAAACCAGTCCCTTAGATTTTGAAGCCATGTAAACGCTCAGCTCCACCCAATTGCCCTGACCCCACCCTGAATCAAGGGACTAGAAGGGTCGTAAAAACAAAAGTTAAGTGTGCAATCATTGCTAAATATTACATTGATCAACAATGCGAAACACACGTAATTCTTTTATAACCTGAAAAAGTTTAGCTTTTTGAACTTAATAGTAAATAGATAATACTTGAGTTCCCACTGTATTATTATTTTCTATTGTTATTGAAGATTATCAGAAAAAGGGGAAAAAAGGAACTTCTAGGAAAATGTAGATCTGGATTTAATCTTTAACTTCTCAATAGTTCAGGGTTTATAGACATTTAGATACCCTTAAAAACCCTGGTATAAATGTTTGCATTACCTTGTGGTATGATCTGTTTTTTGTATAAGCCATTCTTGTTTGAATTTTCAAACTTCTACTTTCTATATATATATATACTATATATAGTATATATGTACTATATACTATATATATATATACTGTTAGTTTCACCATTGCTGTATATGTAAATATTGTATACTAGACAAAGTTTATCGTCGCTACCCTGATTATGGTGTTTTTTCTTAATGCATTCTGGAATTATACCTAGTTAAAAATGTGGTTTTATTTCCAATTTAATTTCTAAAATTTCTAAAGGTGTAGGAATAAAATTTTCAGAAACTGGTTTAAGGAGCAAACTAAGGAAGATGTATCCTTAAAATATGAATTTCCCCTATTTTGTAATCCTGCAAACACCTAAATCTGTTGGCTATTAAAGGGTTTCAGTTGTCGTTCTTAGGTTTGTATTATGATTTTGTTGGGTTTTTTTTGAAGATATCTCTGTCTTAGTCTTCTGATGTGAGTGACCTTGCAAACCTATTTACCAGGCAGATGGTACATAAACATTTGAAACAAATAAAATAACAGGCACTGAAAAGGTGAACTTATATGAGAAGCAAGGTTCTGCTTCATAAGCTTCTGATTTCTAAAGATAGTTTGGATAAGATTTACATGGATTTACTGGATTTCAACTCTCCTCCATAGTAAATCTATTGGGATCCAATGAACCTTTTCAAAGTTTATCTCCTCTCCTCTCCTGCCTTGCCCTCCCTTCCCTTCCCTCCCCTCCTCTCCCCTCCCCTCCTCTCCCCTCCTCCCATTTATCCTCCCCTTTCTTCCCCTCTTCTCTCCTCTCCTGCCCTTCCCTTCCTTCCCCTCCCATGTCCTTATCTATCCTCTTCTCTTCTCTTCTCTTCTCTTCTCTTCTCTTCTCTTCTCTTCTCTTCTCTTCTCTTCTCTTCTCTTCTCTTCTCTTCTCTTCTCTTCTCTTCTCTTCTCTTCTCCTGCACTTCCCTTCCCTTCCTTTCCTTCCCCTCCCATGTCCTTATCTATCCTCTTCCCTTCTCTTCTCTTCTCTTCTCTTCTCTTCTCTTCTCTTCTCTTCTCTTCTCTTCTCTTCTCTTCTCTTCTCTTCTCTTCTCTTCTCTTCTCTTCTCTTCTCTTCTCCTCTTCTCTTCTCTTCTCTTCCCTTCCCTTCCCTTCCCTTCCCTTCTCCTTTCCTCTCATCTCCTGCCCTTCCCTTCCTTCCCCTCCCCTCCCATGTCCTTATCTATCATCTCCCCTTCCCTTCCCTTCCCTTCCCTTCTCTTCCCTTCCCTTCCCCTCTCCTCTCCTCTCCTCTCCTCTCCTGCCTTACCCTTGCTTGCCCTTCCCTCTCCCCCTCTCTCCTTTTTTCCTGCCCTCCCCTGCCTTCCTCTATCCTCCCCTCTCTTCCCCTCTCCTCTCCTGCCCTTCCCTTTTCTCCCTCCACTCCCATGCCTTTCTCTATCCTCCTCTCTTCCCCTCTCCTCTTCTGCCTTGCCCTCCCCTCCCCTCTGTTCCTCTATCCTCTCCTCTCCTGCCCTTCCCTAGTCTACATTCCCCTCCCTCCTTACTTTTCCTTTCCTTAGTTTAAATATATATTCATCCTGATTTGCTAGGAAAAAATAGTTTGAGACCATTTTCTCGGAGGATTTTCCCAGCAATTTTATCTGACTGCATCCCATCCCCATGACCTTGAACAAATGAATTTTAATTTATAAAACCTAACAGAGATAAGCTACTACATTTGCACTACTGATGTCCATGCTGGAAAATTAATGGATTCATCTTCCATTTCCATCTTCTGCATAATGGAGTAATATTAGAGAAACTGTTTGCGATAATTCTTTCCAATAGGCTAATTAAAAATGTCAGAAGGGAAGGTAGAAATGAAAGATTGTTGTTGATCGAGCCGGCTGACTTTAATCAGATTTTGGTAAGGAAAGGATGAAAACTGGAGTTTAATCATAAAGACAAATAGTTTTTGTAGACGGTTACTTTCCAGTCTTCAATCTTATACTTAGAACAAACTTAAAAAGAAAAAAAAATAATCAGGACTATATCAACAAATGCCATTTCCTCTTCATCCAAAAAGATGGATTGTACTTTAGGTCCATCCAATTATTTTGGCATTTGGGCCAAAAATAGGGAGCTACAAAAAAAAAAATCAATATATTATATACAGTAGCTAATAATTTGCTGACAAATGTGATATAGGTAACTGCTGTCTGGCCAAAGAATTAGGAAGTTGACACAGTCCAAATGTAGTTCTATTTCTCTCCCCCCCCCCAAATTTCAGAGTTTGGAGACACTTTTTGAGTTTAAGCCACTGTTGGAAGCCCAAGTTCTTTAAACAGCATGGAAGTACTATTTAATTATTTATACACCCCCTGATTATGCTTAAGGCAGGACTAGAACTCACAGTCTCCTGCTGATTAGCCCAAAGTCACCCAGTTAGCTTTCATGCCTAAAATGGGACTAGAACTCACAGTCTGCTGGTGATTGGTCCAAAGTCACCCAGTTAGCTTTCATGCCTAAAATGGAACTAGAACTCACAGTCTGCTGGTGATTGGCCCAAAGTCACCAGGATGGCTTTCGTGTCTAAGGCAAGACTAGAACTCACAATTTCCTGGTTTTTAGGCCAGCACCTTCACCACTAGACCAAACCTCTTCAGTCAAACTTTGGAAATTTAACCACTATCCTTTCATTGATTTAACTTCACTGATCCACGCCCTTATGTTCTTTTACCTGGATGTTTGTTTGTTTTTCATTTAATTTATTATATCTGCCCATTTCAACAACCTCTGGCAGCTTAGAAAATACAATACTCAATTAAAACGGTTAAAAGCATAGACAAAGCACAACAAAACCACTTGCACTCAAATCATCCATTAAAACCCAATACAATACATACATCTCACCAGAATACATTGATCCCAAGACTGGGACCAAAGCAGATTTTAAAGACTTTTTTGGAAATGCAGGAAAGAGGCACCTTCCATATCTCTGGGGAGATGCCTTAGCAGAGGGTGGGGGCTAAAACAGAGAAGGTACACTCAGTTGCTAAAGGTGACAACGTTTAAAAGAGGGAATTTGGCATACACTCACTCTGCAGGCAGCAATGACTGGAGATAGATGGTGTCTTAGGTACCTAGGTCCTTTGCCATGAGGGGTTTAATAGGCAACCAGCACCTTGATTACACCTGAAATTGACAGCCAATGTAGCTTACGTAGCAGCAGTAACACCTGGGCACCACAAGAAGTGTCAATTACTATCCACATGGCTGTATTTTGAACCAGCTATAGCTTCTGGATGGTCTTCAAGGGAAACCCCATGTAGAGCACATTGCAGAAGTCCAGTTGTGAAGTGACCATGACATGAGTGACTGTTTCCAGAGTCTCCTGGTGAAGGAAAGCCTTCAGCTGGTGCTCAAGATGTACAAAGATGTGCAAAGGCCCTCCTGGCCCCATCTGCCACCTTCTCTTCAAGCAGGAGCTGTGAGTCCAGGAAGACCCACAAGTTTGAGACCCACAAATCTGAAATGGGGAAATGCAACCCTATCTAAGGTCTATGATGAACAAGAGTTTTGTGCAATAAATTAGTCTATCTTTGATAGTGGTCTGGATACAGATCACAGATGCAGATCACAGATTCTAGTTTGCTCAACAGTGTAAGACATTCTTCTTCTTCTTCTTCTTCTTCTTCTTCTTCTTCTTCTTCTTCTTCTTCTTCTTCTTCTTCTTCTTCTTCTTCTTCTTCTTCTTCTTCTTCTTCTTCTTCTTCTTCTTCTTCTTCTTCTTCTTCTTCTTCTTCTTCTTCTTCTTCTTCTTCTTCTTCTTCCATGTCTAGATTGAACTTCTTTCATGTCTAGATCAAACAAGGCCACCTTCTTGGCTTTGTCATTGACCAAAATAAGTAATTATTGGATCATGTTTCTGATACTAGTCAACATACCAGCAGGTCTCTGTGTCTCTCCACATTCACATAGTGTGTTGTTATCCACTAAGAGGCTCCACTTGAGCATATTGGTTTTACATTTAGGTGCTCCAACTCTCAACCTATTCGGGGCCCTCCAATTCCCAGAATTCCTGAGCCAGCATTCTGGGAGTTGAAGTCCACAAGTCATAAAAGGCCCATCGTTCCCCACCCCTGAAGTAGTATAAGTGAGGTCAGAGCCTTCAGCCATATCCTCCTTTAATGTTATTCCTTGCTTGATGGTCTCGTTCCTCCATCTTTTAATTTGATTTTGTTCTTGTGTACCCTGAAGAATGTATGTTCTTGCCATAAAGCTGTTCCTAGATCTGAGTCGATGGGCTTAGATAGATAGCTAGATAACCTTTATTGTCATTTTTTACTGTGGACACTATGGCACACATTAAAAATGAAATTTAGTTGCTTGCTCTCAAAGTGTACACATACATAACACACATTTAAGACTTCCTATATACAACATATGTATAGACCTACACCCTTACATATAAGTAACGTATAAATATTAATCACTGTCCATCTTGAATACATAACAGAAGGAGGATGCTTTAGAGTTCACAAGGTTGATACTGTACGGAACAAAACTGTGACTGAATCTGGATGTTCTGCTTCGGATACCACAGAGCCTCCTCCCAGAAGGGAACAAGGAAAACAGGTCATGAAGAGGATATGTAGTGTCCCAGACAATCATGCCATGTCCTGGATGGAAGGGAGGGAACTGCCAATTATCTTTTCTGCCATCCTCACCACTCTCTGCACCACCTTCCTGTCTGAAGCAGTGATGCTTCCAAACCAGACTGTGATGCTGTATGACAGGATGCTCTTGATCGTCCCTCTGTAAAAAGTGGTCAGGACAGGGGAAGGAAGATGTGCTTTTCTCAGGCGATGCAGAAAATGCAGGCGCTGATGTGCCCGCTTCACCAGTGTCTCACTGTTGAGTGACCAAGCCAATCTACTTGTTAACTGCACACCCAGGAATTTCATACTGGTAACCATCTCCACAGGTGAATCATTAATGCACAGAGGAGTGTGGCTGTGCCTGCCTTTTCTGAAATTGACAATGATCTCTTTGGTTTTTCCAGTGTTTAAAACTAGGCTGTTTTCCTTACACCAATTCACCAAACCCTCAATCTCCTTGCGGTAACCTCCTCCTTGGGACATATGTCCATTCAGAGGGTGTGGAGAGTCATTGTCTTGCTGAGTTCTCTCGGCATCTGGTGCTAGTTCTCTTCTGATCTTGGGTGAGGCAATGCCAGCATGAGGATATATTTTCTCAGTTGGTGTAGATTATGCTGAAGAAATAGGGGAGACATGATAGCAGTGTTCCAGTATCTGAGGGGCTGCCACAAGGCAGAGGGGGCCAGGTTGTTCACCAGAGCACCAGAGGGAAGGACGAGAAACAATGGTTGGAAACTGATCAAAGAGAGAAGCAACCTGGAATTAAGGAGAAACTTCCTGACAGTGAGGACAATCAAGCAGTGGAACAGCTTACCCGCAGAAATCGTGGGCGCTCCATCACTGGAAGTTTTTAAGAAGAGATTAGACAATCATCTGACTGAGATGGTATAGGTTCTCCTGCTTGAGCAGGGGGCTGGATTAGAAGACCTCCAAGGAAGACCTCCCAGCTCTATTATATTTTTTCTAGTCTAGAGAAAAGAAGGTCCCTTACAACTTTATTATTCTATTCTATTCTATTCTATTCTATTCTATTCTATTCTATTCTATTCTATTCTATTCTATTCTATTCTATTCTATTCTATTCTATTCTATTCTATTCTATTCTATTCTATTCTATTCTATTCTATTCTAATGTTGAGAAAGAAACAGGACTATCTCCCAACACAGACATTCAGAAGATGGAGCATCTCATTACAGGCTTATCAAATGAACAGACTCTAAGTCTGCCGTGCAAATGTTTTGGGGGAAAAAAGGACTGAAGAGCTTCAAAGTCTTCATTAACTTACTAATAAAGGAAGGCTTTATAAGTAAACCAATGTGGCATTTATTTGATTATACTGCCACACAAATGTGATCACACTGGCATTATTGACATTCCTGTTGTGAGTCTAGAGGATGGGTTTGAAGGACAGAGGGAAGATCTGTCACCAAGGCAACAACCCGATAAACAAGATTTGAGCCCAGGCCAAGAAAGCAGTTTATGAAAATGTCTAAAACAAGCTCCCCACTTAATGCTCATGAGGATAAAAAAAGAGAGGAAGGAAAATGTAATCAGACTTGCAAGTTTTGTAACTGTAACTCGTTAGATATTGTGAATAAAATCTGTTTCTTCACCATGCTATGGTAGAGATGTGGAAGGGGCAACACATTTTACTATGCGTCATAAATTGTACAGGTAGTCCTTGACTTACAAACCCAACTGAGCCCAAAATGTCCGCCGCTAAGCAAGACAGTTGTTCAGTGGAGTTTTGACCCATTTTATGGCCTGTTTTGCCACAGCTGTTAAGTGACTCACTGCCGTTGTTAAGTTAATAACAGGGTTGTTAAGTGAATCTGGCTTTTCCCCATTGACTTTGCTTGTCAGAAGTTCACAAAGGGTGATCGCATGACCCCTGGGACACTGCAGCCGTCATAAATATGAGTCAGTTGCCAACTGTCTGAAATTTGATAATGTGGCCATAGGGATGCTGCAACAATCATTGAAGTGTGAAAAACAGTCATAAGTTACTTTTTTTTTCAGTGCCATTGTAACTTTGAATGGTCACTAAACAAATGATTGTAAGTCCAGGATAGCCTGTAATGTGTTCCAGAATTTTCTTCTAGTATTAATCTGTTTGAAGAAAAATCTTCATCAGGGTCCAGTCCAAGCTGGGAATAAACAAAATGGAGACTGCTTTAGAAAGAAGGTTGTAGTTTATTGAAGAGGAGAGCCAGACAGAAGTGTGGCTCTGGGAAATCTGACCACATGTTGCTGGGAGTGGTAGGTTTTTATACCTTCTGGAGCTTTTGAGGTTGTTTCCTGTTCCTGTGGCATGAACTTTGACCTGAGGTTCAGTGTGTCCTTTTTGGTATTGGTGGGTTAATCCTATTATGTTTCTGTCCTTAGAGTTTGGGTGAAGGTTGTAGATTTTAGGGATCTTTGTCTTTCTAAAGTCATCAGCTTCTAGCTTCCTGGCTCCAATCTTTCTGAAAGGATTATCACATCTGCATTTCTACAGACCTGGCCTCTGCCTAGTTTCTGCTTGGGGCTATTAAGAAAACTGGGCTTGCTTTTCTGCCTTTAAGATCTCCTCCGTTATTCCTTTGGATAAATATATTCTGCCTTTTTAATATTTCCCCAAATATTTCTTTCTCTGAATTCTTCCCACAAATCAAAATATTTTATCATTTGGAATTGGAAATTGCATCCCTCCCTTCCTCCCTGAATGAAGATATCTCCCATATTTTAGCATCCTTTTTTTTAAGGTGATAATGCTGCTATAAAATTAATCTCCAGTTTTGTTAATAGAAAATGATTAATGCTTTTTTAAATCTGATATCAGATATTGAATCCATTCTGAAACTGAATGACCCTTTTGCCTGGTTAAAATAGAGATATGGTTCTTGTTTAGTGGATGACTTGTTTAACGATAGCTTACAGTGGTGATCGTGAGGAAAACTAATTTTACAACCAATCCTTACATTGACCTCTTCAGATCAGTAACACAAAGGAAAGCTGAAGGAAGATCATAACCACAATTAAGATTTTGCTTTATTCACTTGCATCACCTAACAACTGAGTTGCCAGTCCCAATTGTGGTTGCATACAAGGACAACCTGAATGATTTAATATGGAATAATATTAGTGAATGTAAACATCATATCTGAGCTTCGCACATATGGGCCACCACTAGATGGCAGCAAAGAGATTTGGTTTGCTCCATCTATAGGCTTAATGCAGGGGTCCCCAACCTGTGGGCCACTTGGCCCAATACTGGGCCGGGGCTGTTTGGCCACCGGGCCACATGAAGGGATGGCCAGTGCACGCACACACGCACACACGCACGCACACACGCACCCTAACCCCCACACACTCATGCTAGCACCGCCCTGAGCATCCTGCCAGCACTAGCATCACCAAGCATCTCACTGGCACTAGTGCTGCCCCAAGCATCCCGCCAGCGCTAGCACTGCCCCATCCCCAAACGTCCCACGGGCACTAGTGCCACCCTGCCCGCAAGCATCCCACCAGCAATAGCACCGCCTCGAGCATCCCACTGGCACTAGTGCCGCCCATAGCATCCCGCCAGCGCTAGTGCCACCCCATTTGCATCACTCACGCCCGTGCAGGGCCATTTGCACGTGTGCATGCGCTCGCATGTGGCCATTTGCGTGTGCACATGCACTCGCATGTGGCCCATTTTTGTGCACGCGTGTGGGGCTCATTTTTGCGTGCACAGGCGTGTGGCCCATTTGTGTGCGCACACATAGCGGTGCCTGCCTCCCTTTCGGGACCGCCAAACCAAAAAGGTTGGAGACCTCTGGCTTAATGAATCAAACTATTGACTTTGCGTGTAGAATATGTTAATAAGCCTTATTTCCTCTAAAATCCATACAAACACACTGCTGTTCCAATTTATGTACAGGTGTTGGTTCACTGCTCAGCATTTTAAAAAAAATATATAGACTCCAGATCAAGAAAATTTATAATTAGTCAACGAAGTGACATTCCTAAAATTAACACAACATTAATAGATTTGCCAAGAGCAACTGTTTTGCAAGATGTGCAATGTGTTACTCCAGATTTAGATTGATTTTGCTAATTAATTAACCTACAACAACCAGCTCTGCTTCCCCATTTTTGGGAAGGTGCATTTGAAATAGGGTGCAAGCAAGCATCTCGCACAATGCCAGTATAGCATTGTATCATATAGAAATCTCAAGTCAAGGGCAGCTTATTTTAATTACCAGCAACATTGTTGGAAAAGCAGCCATAATGCAGAACTGTGATTTAAGACAACTGAAGCTTTTCCTGGCCAGCTGTGCGCTAGATTCATTTACTTGGCAGAACCTACACCTGCTTTGATTTAAAGCATTGAAGATGGCTGTGCTGGGGAGAAAAATCCCCATAAATTGTAAATATTCTTGTGGTGTCCTAAAAGCTATCCAATTTTGGATACAATATAGAATTAGAAAAATGGCAAAATTTGTGAGAAATAAATTATAAACTGACAATGTCAACTTCCTACAAAGAAAATTTATATAAAATGTTTTATAGATGGCACTTGTCACCAGCAAGACTAGCAAAAATGTTTAAAAACATGTCAGACAGATGTTGGAAATGCAAACATAAGTCAGGCACTTATTACCATGTTTGGTGGACATGTGCCAAAGCAAAGAGTTATTGGAAAAAGATACATGCCTGGCTAGAAAAGATGTTGGGAGAACACCTAGATTTTAAACCTGAACTTTTTTTTATTAGGTATAATGCCAGAAAAGACTGGTAAACAAAGCATATATTTGACTTTGCATGTTACAACAGCGGCAAGAATTATATTTGCGCACTATTGGAAAAATGAAGGAATACCATCAGATGAAGAAATAATTAAAGGAATATTAGAATGCGCGGAGATGGATAGACTGACTCTGAAACTGAAAGAAAAAGAAGAAATGGAATATTATCAAACTTGGGACTTTTTTATCGATGGCTAGAGCAGGGGTAGGCAACCTTAGCTCTTTTATGACTCGTGGACTTCAATTCCCAGAATTCCTGAGCCAGCCATGCTGAGGGAAAAGGGAGAGGTTTCCAAGCTGAGCCATGCTGGCTCAGGAATTCTGGGAGTTGAAGTCCATGAGTCATAAAAGAGCCAAGGTTGCCTACCCCTGCCTAGAGGAAAGAATAAAGGATTAGGAACTGAATATGTATTAGCGAATGTTAACTCAGACAGCACGTTTGTTGAACAAATACTATTGAATGTATGGGGAAAAATCAATAAAAATGTTAAAAAAAAAAAAAGCTATCCAATTTATAAGACCATTATTTGGCTTGAGTCCACTTGATGAGATACAGTGGAGGCTGATATATTGTACAGTATATAGTCGGAACCAATTGAAAGACACAGATCCATGAAAGTTTACAACGTTATGTACTACTTATAAGTTGCCACCAGGCCGTTTGCTTTTATTCTATGAATAAAGTCAAATAATTGTTCCTATGGAAGGAAAGAGTAATAGTTTCAGAGAAATGCTATGGAGATTCTCAAGTCATCCAGGTCATGATTGTCCCAAAGGTACTTTTTCAGGAGGCAACTGGACTTTCTTTGTTTTTCTTTGAAGACGTTTCACTTCTCATCCAAGAAGCTTCTTCAGTTCAGACTGAATGGTGGGGAATAGAAGGATTTATATTCCTTGCAGCCATCTGGTTGAGGGGGGGAGGGATACGACACCACCTACCCCCTGTTTACAACACAGTCCTTTCAACAGTTCCAAGAAGTCTCCACACCCATTTGCATTATTCAGATGAATCTGAGGACACAGATAAACCCCCAAGTGGCCTCAACAACTCTCAGAGGGAATGCTAATGACCAGATGACTGCAAGGAATGCACATCCTTCCATTTTCCATTATTCTATCAGAACTGAAGAAGCCTCTTGGGATGAGAAGTGAAATGTCTTCAAGGAAAAACAAAGAAAGTCCAGTTGCCTCTTGAAAAAGCACCTTTGGGTTTCAGAGAAATAATATGGTAAAACAATGGACATAATAATAAAAAAACCCATAATTTAAATACTAAGTAATAGTATCATAAATAAATAAAAAAGAAAGAAAGAAAGAAAGAAAGAATGAAGGAAAGAAAGAAAGAAAGAAAGAAAGAAAGAAAGAAAGAAAGAAAGAAAGAAAGAAAGAAAGAAAGAAAGAAAGAAAGAAAGAAAGAAAGAAAGAAAGAAAGAAAGAAAGACACTCTACAGATTTTAAAACCATCCTCTTAATATGTTTGGGCATGGGGTGAAGTGAGAATGCATTTCTTTCATAAATTTTGGGTGGGATTGAGGATTTATTTTAGGGGGGCAAGCAGGCTCATCCAGTTTACTATTTCTTGCCTGAAATTGGTAGGAAAACACGTCGCTCATGTCAACATTTCAACTGGGGGAAGATTTGGAGGTCTTAAAGGGTTGCCCCTTAGAGGTTAGAGAGGGGAGTCTCCAAACTTGTAGACTTCAACTTGTAGGGGGTCTCCAAATCTGTAGACTTCAACTCCCAGAATTCCTCAGTCAGCCATGCTGGCTGGGGAATTCTGGGAGTTGAAGTCCACAAGTCTCCAAGTTATCAAGGTTGGAGAGCCCTGGGTTAGAGGCCAAAAATTAGCAGTGGGATGAGGAAGACTGAAATAAAGAACAGGCCAAAATTAACCCCGGGCTCATGGAATGCAAAATGAACGGATCCCATTATATTTATCTGGCTAACTAATGCTTTTTTATATATATGATAATGGCTTAAGGTGAGATGATTCTGCATTCAGCCAGCATCCAGGACAACATGGTCTTCAGCCGAGTCTTTCAGATCTTGTACCGGAATGAAGAGATTCTCCTCAACGAATCTATGACCTTCTCTGTGCATCTCCTCCTGGATGGTGAGAGGGTGAGATGGTTTTGATTCTCTTAAAGAAGACTCCCCCTCGCACATATATGCGCATGAACGAAAATGCATCCATGGTTATAGGTACAGTGGCACCTCACTGTTAATTGGTTCTGGGAGGCACAATGAGTACCAAAAACGATGAGTTCCACGCATATTTTTGCCATAAGGAATAATGTAGTGAGTCACAAGGCAGCTAACACCAACAGGTTCTAGCTTGTGCATTGAGTACTGAACAAACAATGAGTATGGGGACAAAGTTTTCACGTCAAAATGCACCGAGTACCAAATTTGATGAGTTTCAAAGCAGTTGAGTAAAAAGATACCACTGTATAAAAAAATGTTTTTTCCAATAGAAGAGACCATCTGTAGATTGGTGGAATATACAACGGTGGGGAGGCACCACCAGTGGCAGGAAGGCAGCCTTCCGAGGGTAAGGGGATCTCCCTGAGGTCCTCAACTTACGACCACAGTTGGGGCCTGAAACAACTCCCCCTTGGGGCTGGACTAGATGACTTCCAAGGTCCCTTCCAACTCTGCTACTCTGATTCTGTAAAGGACTATCCAACTAGACTGGAGGGAGGTGTTAAGAAGGGGGTGAACTTAAGAGTCCTTGCACTGCAGAAAGTGGTACAAACCTGATCTCCCCCAGAACCTCTGAGGCCTTATCTGACTGTTCCCAAGAGAATGTAGCCAGATTGGAGAGATTCTAGTAACATAAGTGAATAACAATAAAGTTTCTGCTTGAGAGTGTTCATGGGTGGTTCTAGTTGTTTGTGCCTGACAGTAACTCAGGGTTGAATTGTGGGGTCCTTGGGACTCTCTGAAATTGTTTGTTTGCTTGCAAACATTTCATTACCCAACTAGGTAACATCATCATGTTGAAAGAAAAGTCTTCATCGTGGTTCAGTCCAAGCTGGGAATAAACATGGCGACTGCTTTAGGAAGAAGGTCGCAGTTTATTGAAGAGGAGAGCCAGACAGAAAGATGGCTCTGGCAGAAAAAGAAAAAAAAGGGCTGAGCACATGTAGGAAGTGGGTTTTTATACCCTCTAGAGCCTTTTGTTTGGAGTTGTTTCCTGTTCCTGTTTTGAGGCTTTGTATTTCCTGTGTCATGTATTTTGACCTGTGTCTGGGTGTGCCCTTTGGCATCTGTGGGTTAATCCTATTATGTTCTGTCTTAGACTTTGGGTGGGGTATGTAGATTTTAGGTCTCTTTGTCTTCTTAATCTTCTAGCTGGGGCTTCCAACCTTCCTGGATGGTTTGCAACTGCATTTGTACAGAGCTAGTTTCTGCTTGGGGGAGGGAGACCTGGGGCTATTAAGAAAACTGGGCGTACTTTTCTGCCTCTTTAAGATCCTTTGAGGAAATATATATTTCCTGCCCTTTTAATATTTCCTTCTCTGGGGGGCTGACTTCCCACAATCAGTATGGGAGCACTAAAACCTCCACAGATTTGTTATACATGTCTTGTCACATTGGTTTGGAGCGCATTTGAAGCCACTTAAATTGCCCTTGTATCACTTAGTCAGAGGTGCTTCCACAAAGGAATTTCTCCCCCTGCTTCAGGGAAGGTAGACAGGCCAGGAGTAAGACAAGGAGAGAGAAAAGATTAAAGGAGAGAAGTGAACATTTCTGTGAATCTAAACATATTGGACTGAATGACACTAATTTATGTCCAAAAGGTTATGTTAGCTGTACTTAGAATCCCATCATAGTTATTATGGGTTAATGACTGTAGTGCCATTGATTTCAACAAATAGGAACTGCAGCTGACAAGCTAGATTAGCTACATTGAGTGAGATAGCTAGCACCCTGGAATACAGAAATAAAAATTCAAAATAATTTTGGGAGTTTAGAAAATGGGCTGAATGTGACAGAATAAAATTTCACAAGAGATAAATGCAGAATTCTTCTTTTAGGAAACAACATTCAAATTCACAATAACAGGAGGGGAATATGACCTAACCCTAACCCTAACCCATCATCCATTATCTATCTATCTATCTATCTATCTATCTATCTATCTATCTATCTATCTATCTATCTATCTATCTATCTATCTATCTATCTATCTATCTATCTATCTATCTATCTATCTATCTATCTATCTATCTATCTATCTATCTATCTATCTATCTATCTATCTATCTATCTATCTATCTATCTATCTATCTATCATCTTTTGGGAATAGTTGATCACAAATTGAACATAAGCTGGCAGTTTTACAAAGTGATTCATGTAATTGTAGTAATTCTTCCATACTATTTTACACTGATTAGCTCCCGTCTCAAATACTATGTCCAATTCTGAACCCCACATTTTTGGAAGTTTTTGAGAATTTTAACAGGTTCAGAGGAGGGCAGGCACGATGAATGAAACTTGGTTTAGGAACGGCAGAACATGTGTGACCCCATTACTTGAGAGAGAGAGAAAAAAAGAAATGCAGCCATATATTAGGACCAGGCACTGCTGAGATAGTTGACTCTTTAAGCCAGGGGTCTTCAAACGTGGCCCTTTTATGACTTATGGACTTCAACTCCCAGAATTCCTCAGCCACCTATGCTGGCTGAGGAATTCTGGGAGTTGAAGTCCATAAGTCATAAAAGGGCCAGGTTTGAAGACCCCTGCTTTAAGCAATGTGGTCTCCCCATTGCTCCTCCCCCACATATTTTCCTCAGAGGTTCAATTTGCAATTATGCATATCTTATAACAGCACAATAAAACAAATTAGAATATATATTTTTTTTCCAGAAGAAAAAAGTTCAGACTTGCCAGCAGAATGGAGAGCGGCACTAGAGGGCTTAGATGAAGAAAAATAGGGGGGAAAAATAAGGATCTTTCAAGAAGTGCTATGACCCTGATTGATATGATGGTGATCCAAGTATCCCTGTGTGTAATTCTTTGTTCTGTGCAAGGAGAGTTTGTTTGAGTTTGAGATTGGTTGTATTCAAAGACCTCATTCTTCAACTAATCTGGGAGATTGGATGACCTTTTAGTCACAAGACAATGTAGGTTGAGAGTCTCTGAGGCCTCCATCTCAGTAGCCTGCCCGTCAGATTATCAATCAGTTATATTTTCCTGGTGGTAGCTTAGTCCAGACGGCAATACATAGTAGATTGATATAAGATTCTCATCTGTTTAAGGGATATAGAGGGATAATCTCTCTCAGGCTTCAGGGTGGATTTTCTGAGTGGGATAGAATAAGTTTAGTTGGTTCAGTCAAAGTTCTACTGGTGGCATCTGCGTGACATGTAAAAGACAGAATTCGTGACCTTCCAGCTGTCATCTTGACAATTTTTACCACAACTTGTAGATTGCATTGCATTCGTCTTCTGTTCATTCCCTCACTCTTCCTTTTTATTTCCTCCCTCCCCTCCCCACTCTTCTCCTTTCTCTTTTCCCCATAGATTCAGATGTCAGCTTTCACTAATAGGTTTTATTTTGTTTCCTAAACTTGTTCTCAGATGGAAGAAGCGTTACGTGAAGCTGACTTTCAGCTCAAGCTGGACCTGCTTTTTACAGACAGTGAACAACAGTGAGTAGTTTGCCTTTTTAAGATGAAGTTGTCAACGCTGCTAACATCGGATGTTTTTGCTTTGACAACAGTTAGAGATGCAACCATTTTCTTCTTATGTTTTACTTTTAGAGTTAGATGATGCTGGGGGGGGGAGGAATGTACATGAGAGTTTAGATAGACATAATAATACTGGACTTAGTGTTTGAACCAAGGTTAATGAAATAAGAGATGATAAGAATTGGCGGGCTGGAGAACTGGAGGGAAGGACTGCATTTCAAACTAATTGGAGAATGTGATTTATGACTGTTAATTGGAGGAGGGAATTGTGCTTTGATACTATGTGCTCACGGGAGGGGAATCCAGTTTTTGGCTTCGAATGTGTTAGTGCCGGTGCTATGCTACTCCAATAAAGATTCGTTAAGGTAAACAATGCCTTAAAGTTCTTTGAAGAGTTTCATCTGTCGGAACCATGACATTAAGCCCAAAACTTGACCATGACAGAAGTGTTATTCTCTTGCAAGCAAGAGAGCGAAGAATCTGAAGGTATTTTAAAATTAGGAAATTAGGTTTTCCTGAACTACAGTCTGCTTAAACAAATGCATGGAGTATTAGGTATGCCCGAGACAGTTATTGGATACAGAGGAAAGAATCATGAAAAGGACATAGAAGAACAATCCTGTAGATAATCCCCTCTGTTCCATCAGCGTCCTGATGATTCAATACAGAGCATGACTACATAAATATTGCCACTTTTTATTGTTTACTTTCCTCTTAGCAAGAGCAATTTAGGATCATAATCTAATGTATGTTGACAGTTTCTAGTAAAATGGCACTGTGGGAGGAGAAAGAAAAGACATAGGAGAAGGGGGAAGAAGAAGGACAAGAAGGAGGAGAAGGAGAACAAGCAGGGGAAGATGGAGGAGGAGGATAAGGAGAGAAAGAGGGAGAAGGAGAAGAAGGAGGATAAGGAGAGAAAGGGGAGAAGGAGAAGAAGGAGGACAAGGAGGGAAAGGGGAGAAGGAGAAGAAGGAGGACAAGGAGGGAAAGGGGAGAAAGAGAAGAAGAAGGACAAGGAGATGAAGGGAGAGAAGGAGAAAGAGGAGGACAAGAAGAGGAAGGGGGAGAAGGAGAAAAAGGAAGAGAACAAGCAGGGGAAAGTGGAGAAGGAGAAAGAGGAGGATAAGGAGAGAAAGGGGAGAAGGAGAAGGAGGAAAAAGGAGGAGGAGAAGAACAAGCAGGGGAAAGTGGAGAAGGAGAAAGGGGAGGATAAGGAGAGAAAGGGGAGAAGGAGAAGGAGGAGGACAAGGAGAGGAAGAGGGACAAGAAGAAGGAGAAGAAGGAGGAAAAGGAGAGGAAGGGAGAAGGAGGAGGAGGACAAGGAGAGGAAGAGGGACAAGAAGAAGGAGAAGAAGGAGGACAAGGAGAGGAAGGGGGACAAGGAGAAAGAGGATGACAAGAAGATGAAGGGGGAGAAAGGGAAAGAGGAGGACAAGGAGAGGAAGGGGGAGAAGGAGGAGGAGGAGGAGGAGAACAAACAGGGGAAGGTGGAGGAGGAGGAGGAGGAGGATAAGAAGAGGGAGAGGGAGAAGAAGGATGGAAAGAGGAAGGGGGAGGAGGAGGAGGAGGAGTACAAGGAGAGAAAGGGGGAGAAGGAGAAGTGTAAAAGGAAATGGAACAGAAAAGCAAAGATGATTGCACAAACTGTAGAAGGCAAACCATTTGAGGATTTCCAGGGCAGCATCAAGAAACTGACCCTGTTGTTGCAATAATTACAATGTAGAGAGTTGAGCTGCCACCTTAGAGGTATGACTCACTGCTCAGAGAATAACAGCCCATGATCGAAATTCTGCTCACGGCTGAAACTCTGCAGCAGCAGCAGCAGCAGCAACAGTGTCGCAGAGTAAGCCAATGTCTCGCTTTTCTCAACTCTTCGATCCTCTCCTTCCAGGCTGAGAGACGTCCTGACCATCCCGGTAATAAGCAGCCGCACGTTGGGCCTCCACTTCCATCCCAAGCAAGGCCTCCACCACCACGTCCCTGTCATGTTTGACTACTTCCACCTGTCGGCAGTCACGGTTACTCTGCATGCATCTCTGGTGGCTTTAAACCAGCCCCTTCTCAGGTACAGTGAACCCCTACTTTCTGAAGAGACAGTGCAAGAGGGCTTTGCAAACCCTTCTGACGTTAGGCACATCCTTCCCCAGGCGGGCCGATATATCAGCTCCCTTCAAATCCTTAAAGCAGACACGTCTTGATTTAAATATCCAAAGCAAAGCAAAGCGGGTTTGCCTTGCAGTCCATGATGGCAAGAACTGGGACTTGCTGTGATGACCCAGGGCACAGCACAGAGGCAATGCAGTCAGCTGGCAATTCAAACAGTTCTTTTATTGCTCCAAATTTTCCCCAAATGCTCCCACGTTTGCTGGCAAGCCACCAAAAAAATAACACACACACCCCTTCAGCCGACTCTGGCTGAAAGTAGGTTCAAATACAGTCTGATTAGCATAAGAAAGTATTCAAGGCCAATGAGACAACAAGGAAGAAAACATAAACTTAAGGAGTCTGTTTGAATCCTAGCTTGCCTGAGCAGTTTTCAAAAGAGAGAATCCGAAATACAGTCCGAGGTCTTTAAACATTCCAGTAACGTGGTCAGTCAATCCAATAGTCCGAGTTTCCAGGTTTCCAAACAGAAATCACAGAACAAGAGATCAGCAACAATACACAACACTCCAAGAATCAGCGTTTGTTCCCTCCTTCTCTCCACTCTCCTTGCTCTAGGATCAGGTGGGGGTGGCCCTTGTTCATCGCCTGAACTCTGCTTCTCCTTTTCCTCCTGTTCCAATCCTGAAGGGCCCTGGCCTGCCTCGGCCTGCTCTTCCCCACATTCCTCTGAAGCCACAGACACCTCTCGCTCGGCCTCCATAGAGTCCCATTCCAGTTCATTTTCCTCCGATTCAGGCTCAGATGGAGGCATGACACTTGCTTTCAAAGAAGGTGGATGAGCCTGGAAAAAGACATGGCTGATTTTACTGATTTGAAGAGAAGTCCTTTGCACTCCTGCAAATCAATTTTGAAGGACTGGCCCAGCCCTGAACATGACTTTTGCATTCTGCACTTCTGCACTTCAACGCAGTCCTAGGCTGCATTAACAGAGGGATAGAATCAAGATCACGTGAAGTGCTAATGTCACTTTATAAGGCCTTGATAAACTCATACTTGGAATACTGCATCCAGTTTTGGTCTCCACAAAATAAAAATAGAAAGATGTTGAGACTCTAGAAAGAGGACAGAGAAGAGCAACAAAGATGATTAGGGGACTGGAGGCTAAGTTTGCTAGAATTGGGTATCTTTAGTCTAATGCAGGGGTAGGCAACCTTGGCTCTTTTATGATGTGGACTTCAACTCCCAGAATTCTGAGAGTTGAAGTCCACGAGTCAAAAAAGAGCAACGTTTGCCTACTCCTGGTCTAATGAAAAGAAGGATTGGGGGAGACATGATAGCAGCATTCCAATATCTAAGGGGCTGCCACAAAGTTTGTGTGTGTGTGTGTGGGGGGGGCGATTAACCTATTCTCCAAAGCACCTGAAGGCAGGACAAGAAGCAACGGATGGAAACCAATCAAGGAGAGAAGCAACCTAGAACTAAGGAGAAATTTCCTGACAATTAGAACAATTAACCAGTGGAACAACCTGCCTCCAGAACCTGTGAATGCTCCAACACTGGAGGTTTTTAAGAAGAGACTGGGCAACCATTTATCCGAAATGGTATAGGGTTTCCTGCCTGAGCAGGGGGTTGGACTATATGACCTCCAAGGTCCCTTCCAACAGAACAATTAATCAGTGGAACAACCTGCCTCCAGAAGCGGTGAATGCTCCAACACTGGAGGTTTTTAAGAAGAGACTGGGCAGCCATTTGTCTGAAATGGTATAGGGTTTCCTGCCTGAGCAGGGGGGTTAGACTAGAAGACCTCCAAGGTCCCTTCCAACTCTGTTATTCTGCTATTTTCTGTTATTTTAACTTTCTGAGCCATCATCTAATCCTCTCTAGATGAGATGGGCAGCACATAAATCTAATAATTAAATAAAATTGTATGGGTTGCTCCCTGTTTGTACCCAGTAGCTTGCCCTGCCAGTTTGGATTAGGTGTGGTTTTTCTCGGTTATTCCTTGAGCAAGGAATTGACTCAAGGATTGAGCTAAAGATATTCTCCTCTACTGAATATTTCTCAGTTTCTGCTTCTTCCTAAATAGCTTTACAGGCACATGAAAATAACCAACTTTTCCCAGCTCAGAAAGGAAGGCTTGAGCGAGAGAGATTTTGATTATAAAAATATACCTTGCTGAGTCTTCCACATCTTCTGTCTTTGTTTAGTTTTGCTCGTCCAGGAAGATCTTCCTGGCTTGGTAAAGGCAACTTGGACACTGGACCAGATCCACCTGGGATGTCACTGGAAAACCTGGTCTTCGGAGCGGGCTACTGCAGACCGACAACTTCAGAGGTAAAAAGCTGTTATGTGGAGATGTTGACGACACCCCAAAATGAGAGGGCTGTCAATGAGTTGTTGCATTTCTTAAAATTACAGTAACCCTCAATTTACAACCATTGGTTTAGCCACTATGGGAAGTTACAATAGCACTGAAAAAGTGACACGACCATTTTCGAAACCTATGACCGTTGCAGCATTCCCCATGATCACATGATCAAAATTTGGATGCTTGGCAACTGGCATGTACTTATGATGCTTGCATGCCCTGGGGTCATGGGATCCCCTTTTGCAACCTCCTGACAAGCAAATTCAATGGGGAAACCAAATTCACTTAACAACTGTGTTACTAATTTAACACCTGCAGCGATTCCTTTAACAACTGTGGCAAGAAGGGTCATAAAATGGGGCAAAACTCACTTAACAACTGTCTCACTTAGCAGCAAAAGTTGTGGTCATAAGTTGAGGACCTTTCTGTTTTCACCAATGAAATTAGGTAAATGAAACCGGTCTAATAGAACACCTGGTCTACTGCTATGATTACTTTTGCCTTCCAGCCCCAATCTAGGAGCATTTTGCAGGCTCAAATCGCTACTGTGATAAACTATTTCTGTAAATTTAGATTTTGCTGACAAAGAGTTAAAGGGAGACTAGTATAGCTATTTCGAGCTATTTAGCTCTCATCAGCTAGCTTGAAATAGCTATACTAGTCTCCCTTTAACTCTTTGTCAGCAAAATCTAAATTTACACACACACACACACACACGTATATGTATATGTATATGCATATGCATATGTGTATATGTATATATATATATTGTATTGGTTGAACAGCTGCTATTTGGTTTTCAAGGGATGAGTTGCTTGCTGTTCAATTAGTTAGAATATTTGAATATGCAAGGCCTATCCAACTACAAGGCCAACTTATTTTGGTGAGTGATGCTAGATTTCCTCAATGGATGTTAACAGGAGATTCTGCCACTTATTCTTTTAATATGGTTCATTTTACAAAATATTTATTCTTACGATGGCACACTTATTTATTTAGCGCATGGCGTACAATGTCAGGGAAAGCTACATATGGTAGACACGCAATGCAGTCCTGACAGCCTAGGAGGCTAGTTCATTCTGTTCAGCACTTAAATGCCTATCCTTGGTGAAACTGGGGGAGGTGGTTAACTAGCTTTACACCAGCTAACTAGTGGTACTCGGGTTGCTGGCTTTTCCGGGCTCCTACGCAGGTCTTGCCTTTCCTCGCCTTATGTTGTGTTGCCTCGCATCCAGCCAGGTCCAACTCTAGGTTCTGCTCTCTGCACATATTAATGTAGCTAAGTTTTTCCCACCGAAGTGGTACCCATTTATCTACTTGCAGTATTGCATGGTTTCAAATGATTGCTGGGTGGGCAGGAGCTTGAGATTGAGCGACAGGAGCTCACTCCGTCTCAAAGAGCTGGGCTCAAACCGTTGGAGTGCAGACCATTTTTGGCTGGCAGTTCCAGTGTCATTAATCCTCTGCGCCACCGTGTCCCCTTGGTGGCATTTTATCCCACCCACCCACCCACTTATTCTGCCTACCTGTCACCCTTGTTCTGATTTAATTAATCTTTTTTTCCACCGCCCAGAAATCAATTGACATTTTTTTTTCAAATTTCCCCTTGGATGCTAATATATATATATATATATATCATTTGGAATTGGACTTTATTAGCAGAGTGAGCCAAAGAGAAGCAAGATATTTACATCTTTGCAGTTTGCTCAGATTTTATGGAAAAAAAGTTTGGCCCTTAGGTTAGGCACATTGATGTACTAGAGGTTGTTTTTAATGGTTGATTTCCATTATTTATAGATGTGTTTAAGGTGTTTCTTTGGGGCTTTGTTGTATCTGTTTGGATCAGGTTGGGCTATCAATATTGTGTAAATGGATGCATGGAGAACAGTGCAGCAAAGAAAGGCTAGTAAATGCTTTCATGGCTATTATGATTAATTATTAAATTGATATTCCACCTGACTCCCAATGAGTAAGAGTGACAACACAATAATTGTATGGACATAGAAGACACAGTCATAGAATAACAGAGTTGGAAGGGACCTTGGAGATCTTTCTAGTCCACTCCAGTCTCTCCTTAAAAGCCTCCAGTGATAGGGTGCCCACAACTTCTGAAGGTAAGCTATTCCATTGATTGATTGTTCTCACCCTTAGGAAATTTGTCCTTAGTTTCTAGGCTGCTTTTCTCTTTGCTCAGTTTCCATCCATTGTTTCTTGTCTTGCCTTTTGGTCCTTTGGAGAATAGCTTGACTCCCTCTTCTTTATGGCACCCCCTGAGATATTGGAACACTGCTATTATGTCACCCCCTAGTCCTTCTTTTCATTAGACCGGACAAACCCAATTCCTGCAACCGTTCTTCATATATTTTAGCCACCAGTCCCCTAATCATCTTTGTTGCTCTTCTCTGCACTCGTTCCAGAGCTCAAAATCCTTTTTATATCATGATGACTGAAACTGGATGCAGTATTCCAAGTATGGTCCTACTAAGGCTTTGTAAAGCGGTACTAGTACTTCTCATGATTTTGATTCTTTCCCTCTATTAATGCAGCCTAGGATTACGTTGGATTTTTTTTTTTTGCTGGTGCCGCACATTGTTTGCTCATATTTAAATGATTGTCCACTAGGACTCCAAGATCCCATTCGCAGTTACCAGCATTGACCTAGTCTGTATCTGCACAGTTGGGTTTTCTTGCCTAAGTGTAGAACCTCACTTTTCTCTACACTGAATTTCATTTAGACAGGGCCAAGTGTTCAAGACTGTCAAGATCCCTCTGGATTTTAAGCCTGTCTTCTGGGCTGTTGGCTATTCCTGTGTCTCCATGCCTCTCCTACCTGAAATATGCAATTTTGGCTGACTCCTCAAAGTCTAATAGCAAGGAAATGCTACATGGAACAGACGGCAGACTTAGTTTGTCAGTTGAAATAGTCCAGCGAGAAAGAACAAGGTGTTGCCTTTCCTTGCAACAACTGGGTTTCCTTGACAGTCCTGCTCTATTTGAAAAGTGACAGCCAAACAAGTAATGATGACAGGCCACTTTTGATCTCCCAGCTCCTGGGCCTGATTTATTTAATTCCTTTTGCAGCACGGAGATGGGTTCGGCAGAAATCAGTGTTGCTTTTCAGCTAGCCGAAATGGTGTGGGTTTCAGATATAATTGAGATAATGAGCTTCATTCTCAAAGGCAGATAAGTCCCTGAAATGATATTTATTATCACTTTTCTCTCTTTTCCTTCTCCCCCAATCTGATGATGATTCAGATCCATCTTTCCATTTCTGTTTTAGAGGGGGGGAAATGCAGTTGATGGGCTTGGAGGTATCAGTGCTAGAAAGCAGAAAAATAATACAAGATCCTTTTTATTCCATGGATCCCTATTCCCTTCCCTCCGTTCACTTCTCCATATGCTGTAGAAATAATTTGTAACATGAGAGGGAAAGGTAAAACGGGTTATTATATTTTGGGGAGAGAAATTATATTTGGTTGTAAAGGAGGTAAGCCAAATATATTTGTTGTTGTTAGTTGCGAAGTCGTGTCCGACCCATCGCGACCCCATGGACAATGTTCCTCCAGGCCTTCCTGTCCTCTACCATCTTCTGGAGTCCATTTAAGCTCACGCCAAATATATATTCTGTACCAATATTTTCCAATAGTCTTGATATTCCGACACACAGCACCAGTGGTGAGATTCAGCCGGTTCACACCACTTTGACAGAACCATTAGTTAATTTTTTGTTGCCCAGGCCCAGAATGGACTCCCAGAAGCGACATCCACACAGAGAACCGGTTGTTCACGTATTTGAATCCCACTACTGCACAGCACCCAAACCAGACCACACCACACAGCCAACCACCATGCAAAAACTAACCCTACCACAGACAAAAGGGGTGCTGGAAATGACAGCCAGAATTCTCCAACCTCTAGGAATAACAATCGCCCCAAAACCCACAGCCACACTCTACCAGGAATTATCCAGAACTAGAGACACGATACAGAAGGATGGAAGAAACAATACAATTTACAAAATCAACTGTAACAATCACAACCAATTCTACGTGGGACAAACACTACGTCAATTCAAAACCAGAATCCAGGAACACCACCTTGCCGTCAAACACCACGATCCCAAATCCCTAATCTCTACCCACACTGACACTGAACAGCCCCAATGCGATTGGAGCAATATAAGAATCATCAGCCACGCTACCACCCGCCACGCTCATGAGTTCATCAAAGCTTGGCACTCCACAAGCAATTCCATCAACAGACACATTGACCTACAACCAGTCTACAAATCCCTCAGAATCCAAATGAACCGCACAACCAACCAGCGACAGCACCAACCTTCAACCAACTCACGCAACCCTCCCCAACCAGCACTTCACCACCCAATGACCCTCACCTGGTGTGATCTCCCCATCACAAGACCTATCAGAAGACCTTCACCTGACATGATCCACAGTTGACCCATCTCAAGACTGTCACCTAACATGACCCTGCCATCACAAGACCTACTGACCACACAAAGTCCTTCTAAGCAAAAGAACACCAACACTGAAATTCCCTAAATTCTACTGGAGATGTTACCTAGCCTGATAATGAAACGTTCTAAAACCAACCCACAAGTTCAGGACAAGAAACAATGGTTGGAAGCTGATCAAAGAGAGAAGCAACCTGGAATTAAGGAGAGGCTTCCTGATGGTGAGGACAATCAACCAGTGGAACAGCTTGCCTCCAGAAATCGTGGGCGCTCCATCACTGGAGATTTTTAAGAAGAGACTAGACATTCACCTGTCTGAGACAGTATAGGTTCTCCTGCTTGAGCAGGGGGCTAGACTAGAAGACCTCCAAGGTCCCTTCCAGCTCTATTCTATTCTAAGATTTAACTTCCATTATCAATCTTGATATCCTATTGGACAGGAGAATTTACTGTCTCTGCTGCTTCCAGGGGTTTCTGCAAGGTGTAGTCAAAAATTCAAGATGGCAGACAGAATGGCTTATGGTTAATGTTATTATGATGTGATAATGCAAATTTCCTCGTTTGCCTCTCCCCCATCTGTGAATTCCCATGTCTCCAAGTAATAGTGACATTGGAAAACCAAGCGTGTTAATTGTAATCCTAATGGGTATTGAGAAGTATCAATCAGACAGTTCATAGCTTGTTGTTGAGAGGTTAACCAGACTTAAAATCAGCTTCTTTTATATTTTACACAATTTTAATTCCCATGTACTGGACAGTTGTACCTGTTGGTGGTTATCATTTTGTTTCTGGGAGGCATGATGAGTACCAAATACAATGAGTACCAAACATTTTTTTTTCCTTTAAGGAATAATGTAGTGAGTCACAAGGCAGCTGACGCCGACAAATTCTAGCTGGTGTGTTGAGTATCAAACAAACAATGAGTACCGGGACAAAATGTTCACGTCAAAATGCATTGAGTACCAAATGCGATGAGTTTCAAAGCAGTTGAGTACCAAAGTACCACTGTATTTTTTACAATTGCATGGGGATTTGCAAGAGAGAAGATCAAAGTCTTACCTCCTAGCTACCGCTATATTGATACAATTCAACCATGGCTTAATTTTTTTTCAGTGAGTTGTGCAACCTATCACTTAAATCATCGTAGATTCATTGAAGAAACTTTCAAGCTGTCAGTGGGTTGAGGCCAACATTACCTGGGGTTATGGGACCATCACTATCCTTGTCTTACTTAATTTATACCCTTTGTTTGTGTGCATTCAGATGTCTAGAACAGATGGATCAGATTAGCCCTAGATGGCCAAATAAGAATTTTAGGTCACTAAAAATCAGTTGATGGCTCATCTTGCAGCTACCCAACTAAAACCACACAACGGCAAATGTGTTTGACGATCAGCTTGGTACTTCAAAACAATAAAATCCCCACTGTGGCTGTCCTTTCTGAAGGAGATGGCTTTCAGACCACGCTCTTGGCTGGCAATTTCTCTGCTTTGATTCGGCACAGAGGACCCTGGCCTGCCACTGTCTCCAGCAGATGTCAAAGGGACTTTTTCTTTTAAAAATCATTTGTTGCACTTGACCTCTTTGCATTTTGCAGGATAATTAAATGTCAGGCTCGTAAGGCTGAAAGGAGTTTCTTGCTGAGTGATTTTGTACAGACGGGCTTGCCTTATTTTATTTTATTTCATTTTATTTTATTCTCCTCCCAGACTAGTGGGGTGCTCTGAATGCATACTGCTGTTAGAAAGGACAGGAAGTTAGAAGATAATCCCTTCCTTCCTTCCTTCCTTCCTTCCTTCCTTCCTTCCTTCCTTCCTTCCTTCCCTCCCTCCCCTTCCCTCCCTCCCGCCCTCCCCTCCTTCCCTCCCTTATTCCTCTCCTTCCTTCCTTCCCTCCCTCCCTCCCTCCTCGCCTCCTCCTTCCCTCCCTCCCTCTCTCACTCCTTCCTTCCTTCCTGTCCTCCTTTCCTTCCTTCCTTCCTTTCCTTTCCTTCTCCTCCCGCCTCCTCCCTCCTCCCTCCCTCTCCCTTCTTCCTTCCTTCCTCCCTCCCTCCGCTCCCTCCTCCTTCCTTCCTTCCTTCCTTCCTTCTTCCCACCCTCCCTCCCTTCCGTTCCCTCTCCTCCTCCCTCCCTCCTTCCCTCCCTCCATTCCTTATGTCTTCCTTCTTCCCTCCCCTCCCTCCCTTCCTTCTTCCTCCCTCCCTCCCTCCTTCCCTCCCCTCCCTCCCTTCCCCCCTACATCCCTCCTTCCTCCCTTCCTTCCCTCCTCCCTACCTTCCTCACTCTTTTCCTTCCGTCTTCCCTTTCTTCCTCCCTCCCTCCCTCCCTCTTCCTCCCTCCCTCCCCCTTTCCTTCCCCTCCCTCCCTTCCTTCTCTTCTCCTTCCTTCCACCCTCCTTCCCTTCCTTCCCTCCCTCTCTTCCTCTTCCTCCCTTCCTTCCCTCCCTCTCTTCCTCTTCCTCCCTTCCTCCTTCCTCCCTTCCCTTCCTCCCTTCCTCTTTTCCTTCCTTTCTTCCTTTCCCTTCCTCCCTCCTCTTCCTCCCTCCCCCGTCCCTCCCCCTTACCTTCCCTTCCCTCCCCCTTCCTTCCTTCCCTTCCCTTCCTTTCCTTTCCTTTCCTTTCCTTTCCTTTCCTTTCCTTTCCTTTCCTTTCCTTTCCTTTCCTTTCCTTTCCTTTCCTTTCCTTTCCTTTCCTTTCCTTTCCTTTCCTTTCCTTCTTTCCCCTGTCAAAGGTCAATTCAATCATCTGGCTGGGGCTTTTGCTTCCAGCAGTTTTGTAAGAGGGAGGGACGCAGAGGGAGGGCTTGGACAATGGACTTCGATTGTCACGGCACCGGCCGACTCAGCCGTCTTCCTAATTTCACTGGGGCAATCATAAACGGGGCCATCAATAAACCTGCGCCCCCAGTCGCCATTCAGTCTCCGCTGCTTTGCTGTTTCCTGCCTGGGTTCAGAAAACAGAGCGCCAGCCGTGCTGGAAAGCACCATTATCTCCTTTGTGAAGAAAATTGTGTGTCCCGGTTTGGCTGGACTGGAGGACAAAGAGCTCCTGATCTCCAGAATTGTTCCAGTCCTCAGTTGGTCTTTCGTCTTTGGCCTTGTGCGCTGGACGGCTCAATGGCCCTCCTCCTGTTGGGCTGATTTTGGCTTCTCCCCCCCGAGTTCCTGGCACACATCGGAGCCAGGCCCGTGGCTGAGGTTGCCACTGCGAGGGGTTTCGGAGAGGCCGTGCCAAACAAGCCCCAGTGTCCATCTCTCAGTGGTCCTGACTGTGGTTTGTTTCCTTGATGACTCCAAAGAAGGACAGGCTGAGTTTTGTAGAGTGAAAGAGTAGAAGCCGCCATCAGAATTGTCCCCAAATCTTGGAAGGGAAGAATGTGCCAAGAGAAGGGCTTCTGTGGTGAACACTCTACTGAATGTCAGCTTGTTTTCCTTCCTTCCTTCCTTCCTTCCTTCCTTCCTTCCTTCCTTCCTTCCCTTCCTTCCTTCCTTCCTTCCTTCCTTCCTTCCTCCCTCCCTCCTCCCTCGCCTCCTCCCTCCCCTCCCTCACCCAGTTTAAACTTCTTTTATGGCTGATTGTTTTCTTTATGGTGTATACTGAATTCAGTCTCTTTTCCTCCCTCTTTTTCCTTCCTTCCTTCCTTCTTCCTTCTTCCTTCCTCCTCCTTCCTTCCTTCCTTCCTTCCTTCCTTCCTTCCTTCCTTCCTTCTTCCTTCCTTCCTTCCTTCCTTCCCACCCTCCCTCCCTCCCCCCCCAATTTGAACCTTCTTTTTAAGGGCTGATTGGTTCTGTGTGTATACTGAAGTTCCACCCCCCTATTTCCTCTCTCCCTCTCTCCCCTCTCTCTCTCTCTTTCTCCCTCTCTCTCCTCTCCCTCCCTCTCCCTCTCCCCCTCTCTCTCTCCCTCTCCCACCTCCCTCTCTTTCTCTCTCTCTCTCATCCCCATTCTCTCCCTCTCTCCCTCCCTCTCCCTCTCTCCCCCTCTCTCCCCTTCTCTCCTCCCTTTCTCCTCTCTCTCCTCTCGCCCCTCTCGCTCTCCTTCTCTCTCCCTCTCTCCCCCTCTCTCTCCCTCCCTCTCTCTCCCCCTCCCTCTTCTTCTCTCTCTTCCTTTCATCATTTCCCAGATTGCGTCTATGCGTCCATGTTCTGATATGAATTCTTGAGGTTCTCCCAGAGGGGAGGAGGGAAGCATAAACAGAGAAGGAGCATTTGCAGTGTGGCAGCTATGAAAGGGGATTTTGTCACACGTTTCATTCTATAGAGGCATTGAGCGGAGGCAAAGCCAGGATTTCTGTCTGATGAGAGATTTAATTCTGGCCCGTGGCTTCCAGCCATCTGTATTGAATTGAACATCCTGCCACACTGGCATTAAATTTGAACTTTCAGGCACCCAGATTCCATTTAATAGGCTTAATAACTTCCCTCCTCGCTCCGTGTCAACAGAGAAGAATTTGAAAGCACAGAAAGCCGGAGGTGGCCTCTTACAAATGGACCTGTTGGGAAGTTGAATTTCCAGCAGCATGACTGTATCGAGTTAAGCCAACGTTGCTCTCCCTTCAGTTTGAGGAATAAACTATGGTTTAGTCTATGAACTCTGCTCTGCTATATAGCAAATATGGCAGTCTTCCAACATCTGAAGGGCTGCCCCAAAGAAGAGGGGGGCCCACCAGAAGGCAAGACCAGAAGCAACGGGTGGAAGCTAATCAAGGAGAGAAGCAACCTAGAATCACAGAGAAATTCCTTCAATTATGAGAAGAATTAATCACTTGCCTCCAGACGTTGTGGGTGCTCCATCGCTGGAGGTTTTCAAGAAGAGACTGGACAGCCATTCGTCCAGAATGATATAGGGTCTCCTGCTTGAGCAGGGGTTGGACTAGAAGACCTCCAAGGTCCCTTCCAGTGCTGTAAACCATTAATGTTGGGTCTGCGTTGCAGCATTCTCTCATTTCTTTTTCATTAAAGAAGACCTTAACCCTAGAGAAAATCTGAATTCTTTAACTTTGTACCAACATTTCTGTCTGTCTGTCTGTCTGTCTGTCTCTGTCTCTATCTACCTATCATCTATCTCAATATCTGTCTATCTACCTCTCTACCTCTCTACCTCTCTACCTACCTACCTACCTACCTACCTACCTACCTACCTACCTACCTACCTACCTACCTACCTACCTACCTACCTATCTATCTATCTATCTATCTATCTATCTATCTATCTATCTATCTATCTATCTATCTATCTATCTATCTATCTATCCATCCTCTCTGTCTGTCTGTCTCTTTCTCTCATATCTATCTCTGTCTATCTGTGTCTACCATCTATCTCTATATCTGTCTTGTCTGTCTGTCTGTCTGTCTGTCTGTCTCTGTCTGTCTGTCTGTCTGTCTGTCTATCTATCTATCTATCTATCTATCTATCTATCTATCTATCTATCTATCTATCTATCTATCTATCTATCTATCTATCAATCTATCCATCCATCCATCCATCTAGCTATCCTCTGTCGTCTGTCTGTCTGTCTCTCTCGTATCGATTTCTGTCTATCTTCTGTGTCTATCTACCATCTATCTCTATGTCTGTCTGTCTGTCTGTCTATCTTCTGTCTGTCTGTCTATATCTATCTGTCTGTCTGTCTGTCTGTCTGTCTGATCTATCTATCTGTCTGTCTGTCTGTCTGTCTGTGTCTGTCTATCTTCTGTCTGTCTGTCTGTCTGTCTGTCTGTCTATCTATCTATCTATCTATCTATCTATCTATCTATCTATCTATCTATCTATCTATCTATCTATCTATCTATCTATCTATCTATCTATCTATCTGTGTATATCTATCATCTGTCTGTCTGTCTGTCCGTCCGTCCATCCATCCATCCATCCATCCCTAGCTACCTTCCTTCCTACCTACCTACCTATCATTATCTACCTATCGTATGGCAATTCACGTGTCCCCACAATGTACCCACCAATCCTCCTCAACGGAATACACCTGATCCTGCTGCTTGGGGAGTTGTAGCCCAGCCCTTCTGGGTGTCAATGGCATTGAGAAGACTCCATTTCCCCCCCCCTCTTCCTTCACCCCAGATGTCGTTAATTGCAACAGCGCTGCTTTTGGAGGACCCTCCACGATGAGTGTGATCTCTGTTTCTTTGTTTCCACACAGCCTTGGAAGATGCCAATGCAAAGCTGGAGCCACGGGGATCAAATGCCTCCAATGCCAGGAAGGGTTTTCCAAGTTCAACGGGACCGCCTGCCAGCCTTGCCAGTGCAACAATCATTCTTTGCAGTGTGATCCTTTGACAGGTAAAACGGGGGTGCTGTGGGGCTGTTTTGTGGGGGGTGCTCCATAAGGGGAAGGGTTTTCCAGGAGGAACAGCCGCATGGCAAAATCTAGCTCAGGTCATACAAGAGGAGAAGGCTTAGCTCAAGGCAGGACTGTCCTTCCTTTGGTCATCAGAGGTCCATCTCACCATTCTCTGATGCAACCTAAAGCAGCCTAGATTGGCGAGAAGAACTGACCAGGAGAGCTTAGCCTGAGGAACCTCAACCCAAATCACGATAAAAACCCATAATTTATCCAGTGGAACAGCTTGCCTCCAGAAGTTGTGGGTGCTCTCCAACACTGGAGGTTTTTAAGAAGAGTTTGAAACAACCATCTGTCTGAAGTGGTACAGGGTTTCCTGTGTGAGCAAGAGGCTGGACTAGAAGACCTCCAAGGTCCCTTCCAGTTCGGTGGTTTTGAAATAAGTGTTCAGAGGCAGATAATTTCAGCTTCTTTCCACGGGATGTCTCTTCACCTCCAAACTGCTGCATCATTTCTGTTAGATTTTGTTTGGTTTTCTTTTTTCTTTTCTGCACGTAGGCGCTTGCCTTAATTGTCATGGAAACACCGAAGGCACTTACTGTGAGAATTGCAAAGGGCAATTTTATCGCAACCACTCCCAGCTCCACGAATGTCTCCGTTGCCCTTGCTCCACGGAGTTTTCCAGCGGCAGCTGTCGAATAAGTAAGGGGGTTTTCTTGAAAGGCTGAAGGGCAGTGGGCTTGAAGAGGTCTTCTCCTGTCTGGTTGGCATCTGGTGAGAAGCTGTGGGGATCTGTGCTGGCCGCGATGGGCTTTGAGGCTGATCTAGTTTGAGCCTGTAGAAATTTAAGACGTCGCACGTACTCTCTGGGAGAAGTAAGTTTTGTGGACAAAGTTACTGTGTCCACTCTGTGGACAGAATAGTCCGTAGCCTCAACAACACGGCGATAGGCCCTTGTGTCGTGCGATGGCTGGATCTTCATCTCCCTCTGCCGGTCATTTGCTCTGCTTGCATTGACCAATCGGGCGGCTCACCCTGGATGGAGAAAGATCTCCCTCTTCTGGCTGGCCAGCTCAGCTGTGTGGAGAAGGATCAGCAAAAAAGCAGGATCACAACGTTTTGGTCCAGAGAGAGACCTTCTTAGGATCCATCTCTTGTCAGTTATCCCATCCAGTTCATGTGCAGATCTGGTCTTGGAGATTTTGGTTGACTCCTCCTTTTCTTTCTTCTATACCCCGCCTCCTTCTTTCCTCTTCCATTCTTCCTTCATTCTCTCTCCATTCTTCCTCCTCCTCCATTCTTCCTTCTTTTTTCCTCAATTCCTCCTCCTTCTTTCTTCTTCCATTCTCCTTCCATTCCTCCTCCATCCTTCCTCCATTCTTCTTTATTTTCCCCTCCATTCCTCCTCCTCCACTTTTTTCCTCCATTCTTTCTCCTCCTCCTTTCTTCCATTCTTCTTCATCATCCATTCTTCCTTTTTCCCCCTCCATTCCTCCTCTTCCTCCTCCTCCACTTTTTTCCTCCATTCTTTCTCCTCCTCCTTTCTTCCATTCTTCTTCATCATCCATTCTTCCTTTTTTCCCCTCCATTCCTCCTCTTCCTCCTCCTCCACTTTTTTCCTCCATTCTTTCTCCTCCTCCTTTCTTCCATTCTTCTTCATCATCCATTCTTCCTTTTTTCCCCTCCATTCCACCTCCTCCTCCTTTCTTCTTCCATTCTTCTTCCTCCATTCCTTCTCCTTCTTCCTTCCTTCTTCTTCCATTCCTCCTCCTCCTCCTCCTCAACAGGGAAACCAGCATGGAAAGCTCTCCTGGAGCTGCTGAACTAACTAACATCCTCTTCCCCAATTAGAGCCTGGTCAGCAGACCCCAACCTGTGACAAGTGCCGTCCTGGCTACGTCGGCCCTCTCTGCAACGAATGTGACAACGGCTACTACAGCTCGGACAGCGTCTGCCTCAAATGCCAATGCAATGGGAATGTGGACCCAGCCCTTTCACCGAGGGTGTGCAGGGCAGATACGGGGGAATGCCTCGGTTGCCTCCACCACACAACTGGGCCTCATTGTGAGAAGTGTCAAGAAGGATACGTCAAACTGTTGGAAGGAGGGAACTGCACCAAGGAAGGTAGGTGTTTTTTTTTCTCCCGTTGAATTCGCACATTCTAGTAGCGTGCTTAAATAACTACAGGTAAGTCCTCGGCTTACGACTATTGGTTTGGCCATCGTTCAAAGCTACTACAACAACACAGAAAAAAAAGCCACTTACAACTAATCCTTGCACTTGTGACCATCCCAGCGTGCCCAAAGTCGTGGGATCAAAATTCGGGCGCCTGGATTCACTTAACGGCCGTGGAAAGAAAGGTTGTAAAAGTGGAACTCGGCTCCCTTAAGCATCCCCTCGCTTACCAATGGGAATTCTGGCCCCCATTTGTAGTCGTAGGCCGAGGACCGCCTGCATGGAGTTGGATGGGTGTGTTGAATAGGCAACAAGGGTGTGATTCTAAACAAAAGGGGGGTTTAGACAAAACCGTATTCTACTTTAACGTGATTTGTGAACCCAGTCCTTGAATGTCTATGGAGAATCTCAGCCATCCAGGTCCTGGTTGTCCCAAAGGTGTTTTTTCAGGAAGCAACTGGACTTTCTTGTTTTTTCTTTGAAGACTTTTCACTTCTCATCCAAGAAGCTTCTTCAGCTCTGGCTGGATGGTGGGGAATGGAAGGATTTATACTCCTTGCAGACAGCTGGTCAATTGCCTTCTTTCAGAGAGTCGTTGAGGCCACTTGGTGGTTTATCTGGTGCCTTCAGAGTCACCTGAGTGGTGCAAATGGGTTTTCTGCCACCTACAGGGCAGAAGACATCCTGCAGCCAAGAAGGCTCCACACCCATTTGCACCGCTCAGGTGACCCTGAGGACGCAGGTAAACCTCCAAGTGGCCTCAACGACTCTCTCAAAGAAGGCAAATGACCAGCTGTCTGCAAGGAGCATAAATCCTTCCATTCCCCACCATCTAGTCGGAGCTGAAGAAGCTTCTTGGATGAGAAGCGAAACGTCTTCAAAGAAAAAACAAGTCCAGTTGCCTCTTGAAAAAGCACCTTTGGGCCAATCCCTGAACGTGAATTGCTCTTCTCCTCCATTGAATGGCTGAGCTGAATGCCTGGTTATCTGCCTCGCCTAATAACCGTTCACTTTTTTTCTTTAAAAAATGTAGAATCTACTCCGGCCCCAAGGCTCACCCCTACAGCTCCAAACGTCAGTGCATCAACCATCTCACCTACGGTGGTCTTGAACAGCACGTCGGGGCAGACCCCGGTAGAGACGGCTTTCCCAAGTCCGTCGTCTGAGAACAGCACCTTGACGTTGGGGGAGGTCTCTTGGGCCCAGTTCAACATCATTATCCTCACCGTGATCATCATCCTGGTGGTGCTGCTGCTGGGCTTTGTAGGAGCCATCTACATGTACCGCGAATATCAGAACCGGAAGTTGAACGCTCCTTTTTGGACCATCGAACTGAAGGAGGACAACATTAGCTTCAGCAGTTATCACGACAGCATCCCCAACGCGGACATTTCCGGCTTGTTAGAAGATGACGGCAACGAGGTGGCGCCCAACGGGCAGTTGACCTTGACCACGTCCATGCACAACTACAAAGCGTGACAAATCCAAAGCTTGCAAGCTTTCTAACTCGAACAGATCAGTGCTTTGGGAGCAGACTGGATGGTTCCCGCGATTCGTGCAGACGGAACGAGATGTTTTCTTTTTCCTGGGTTGACCTAGTTTCATGTCGATTGTTCAGCAAGGAAAAGAGCGTCGGGCAACGACAGAGGCGAGTCAAATGAGAAGTACGGATGGGATTCGGCTCAGCCTCTCTGAGGCCACCGTGGGTATTTGCTTGTATTTTTTTAAAAGAAGCAGCTGCTTGAATAATATATATTTTTGTACGGAAGCGTTGGAGATGTCACTCAGAAACCCTCTCAGTGCTACCCAGAAAACCCAAGGCGGACGCCGGAACGGAATTTTTTTAAGCGCTTATTGGAAACGCGATCAACGACAAGAGGACAAGCGGTTTGGGAAAAGAAGAATTTAAAAAAAAAATGTTTCTCAGTCCGAGTTTTTGCTATTTAAAACGATTGACGGATTCAGACGGAAGAACAGTGACCAAAGTTTTGCCTAACTCTTTCGCTCTCTTTTCTTTTGTTTTTGAGAAAAGGGACCGAGGTGTCCTCTTTCCATCCTTTTGTGAATAGTTCCTTTCCAAGCTGGTAACCTTATTTAAAAAGTTCAACGTGGCTCTTTATTTTCCCAATCTTGCTTCAACCTGGATTTCTTCCCCGATAGAAAACGTGAAAGAAGAACGTCAAGAATTTTTCCAGAGCCGTATTCTGAGCAGAAAACGGTGTGTATACAGAATGTAAAGAATAGATTTCTTCGGCTGCATTTGTAACTATTGTACAAAAAAAGAAGAAGAATCAGGCGTCGAATTTTAACTGTTTTAAGATTTTTTTTATCTGTACAGGGGTTTGTGGCGTTGTTAAAAAAAAGCGAGGCCAAATGAAACCAAACCCAAGCTAAGAATTGGGGTGGGAGAAAGTAAGTATTGTATTAAAGTGCTGTAAATTTAGAGGGTGAATGTCTGGAGCTGGGACTCCAGTCAAAAGCAGGTTTGTTGCAAATTTCTCCTCTTCTAATAATACAAGTTGTTTGCATCTTCCAGTTTCAATTTTCCGTGCTTGTTATTTCAAGGATTGGTACCCTAACGAGACTTTTGTGGTGGGGATGAGGGGGGGGGCGAGGATTTAGGATAGTGGGATAGAGTTGAGTAATAGAATTTTTTTCCCCTGAATACAAAGTCAGTCTAGGATATGGAAGGAGAATTCAGATTTTTTTCCCGTGCTGATTTTAGAATCCGGATTGAATTTGGAACTCCATCCTTTTGCCAACTGTCTGTCTTATTTGGCCGTGGGAACGTCGTCATTGCACGAAAACCCACTGATCAAAATCGACACCTTAACGTCGGAATAATATGAATTATTGTAAGAGTGGAACATCTGGCTTTTCCAATTGTCATCTGCTACATTTTGGATGGGAGGAGATAAGCTGGTTTGGATTTCCAGAAGTTTCTTGCCTTAAAAAAAAAAAAAATCAGGGTTCAAGAGTTCCTTATTCCACTAGAGGCAGGTCATGATCTTAAAATGGAAATCAACATAGAACGAAGTGTACAACAAGATGATATAATATCACCTATCCTTTTCTCAGCCTACCTTGAAGAAGTATTTCACAAACTAGACTGAGCAAAAGATGGAATAAAAAATCAATGGCACCTATTTAAATAACTTAAGATTTGCAGATGATGTTCTCTTCTCACAAGATCCAGAAGAGCTACAGAAGGCAGGTCATCTAGAGCCTGGCTTGAAATTCTCGACTGAGATGTCCTCAGGATTATCATTAGAATGTCTGTAGAACATGATCTAGAACAGGGGTCTTCAAACTCGGCCCTTTTATGACTCGTGGACTTCAACTCCCAGAATTCCTCAGCCAGCGTGGCTGGCTGAGGAATTCTGGGAGTTGAAGTCCACGAGTCATAAAAGGGCCGAGTTTGAAGGCCCCTGATCTAGAAGAATGATCTAGAACAGAGCTTGCCATTAGAATGGGTGGTATTAGGGTCTTCTTGCTGGACAGTCTCTCTTCCCAAGACTGTGGGTCTCACTGGATGTGACTTGGTCTCATTTGGTTTCTCTCAGCATTTCTATCAGTTGGCAACGCTGGATCAAGAACTATTAGCCCAAACCCTCTTCTCTAAAAAGTTGGTTCCTCTCTCTAAATAAATCCAAATAATATTATCTTGAGCACTAGTCTGAAAGTCAATAATGTGAAGGGTCCTTGCGGCTCTCTGAGCTTGGTTGTTTTCTTGCAGACGTTTCATTAGCCAAACTAGAAGATGCTAGAAGAGAGTGGGGTTTGCAAAGAGGAGGAGGAGGAGGAGGAGGAGGAGGAGGAGGGAGGAGGAGTATGAGGAGTAGGATTATTATGTGGGGTCCTTGGTGCTCTCTGAGCTTGCTGGTTTTCTTGCAGACGTTTTCATTAGCTCACCTAGACAGATCGCTAAGAAGAGAGTGGGGTTTGCAGGGTGGTGGTGGTGGTGGTGGTGGTGGAGGAGGAGGAGGAAGAGGAGGAGGAGGAAGACCATGAGGTCCTTGGTGCTCTCTGAGCTTGGTTGTTTTCTTGCAGGTGTTTCATTACCCAACCTGTAACATCATCAGTTTCTAGAAGAGAGTGGGGTT